>CM067217.1:15560199-15690978 GCA_034190945.1 Octodonta nipae
AATATTGGCAATCCATTACAGTGACTTACCTTAGGCTTCGTATATTTTGCAGGGTATGCTGTCTTTTTCGCTTATATTTTCTGCTAAGGTATCTAGAATAGCCATACTTCTTGATATGTCCCTTTTTTTTTTTCTCCTGTGCATATTTTTAATTTTATTAGCAGCATTACCAGGGCTACTGCAGCTATTACGTATAACTGCACTCTTACGTCTAGCGGGAAATTATCTTCATTTATATAGACATTGGAATTGACTTCCCCATTGTCGGACGTTTCTTGAGTTTGTCTTTTTGACTGTGTGGTACCCATTATTGAAATTATGTACTTTTCGATCGGCTGAATTATTCTGTCAGAAGATTATGTTCGAGGGCAGGATCGCCATGTGAGATTGGTCATTATTTATGGTTCAGGATCGCCATGTGATATTATAATGTTGCAGCGGCCTCCAATCAATAATACTAATTGTAAAGACTACATTTTATTTCTACTGGTTACTACTGGTTACACTATACTAACTACATCTGGTTACACTATACTAATTACAACAACGGAATCTGCTCTAGGCCCCGAAGCGTTAGAATTTGTTGAAATACACAGCATTTTCTACGAGTGTGCTGTTTTATTAAAGAGTAAATAAGTATAAAGTAAAGATGCCACTATTATCAATGAGGAAACAAATAAAAAAGATTTGTTAAATTTAATACTTTGTGGGTTTGCCTATATACAAAGTGTCTCATATTTTTTTAAAGAAGTGCGCACCTTAATGAAAAACGTCCAAAATGAATTCCCTAGATAACACTTTTCAGTACTGTAATGCAATTTTGAAAATGTTATCTACTATTGAGACGTTTGTATTGGTAACCTACTTACAAATTTATATTGTTTTACCTCAAATAATAAGTTGGTACATTTATTAAGACAAATTGTGAGAAAACATATTCACTTTAACACCTCATTGAATAAATAAATATACCTAAACGACTATAGAAAAGTTACTGCAAAGTTAGCACCACTAATGAGATTTGCAAATTGATATAATCCAAGGCTTTGTATACTCCTGGTTCAGATATTCCACACAGTACCGGCATAATCAGCAGGGCAACCGTCATTTTGGTACCATATTGTATACAAAATGATTAATGACACATGTTCTAGCAGATTTGGCAGATGAATGTCCATAAAATCACAATTAAAATGTCCTGGTAATTCAATAATACGGCAAAGGAATTTGAATGCTGAAATTAATCTTGATATTCTGCAAAACCATCTACTAAATCTACTAGAAGGTGTACCATTAATCATTTTACATCCAATCTGGTACCAAATATTTGAACCAAGAGTATGCAAACCGTTGGACCGAGCGCTTTTGTCCAATTTTATGGCCAACATGCTCTTCAGATTTAAACCCACGGAACTTTTTTACTGCGGTTGCCTAAAATACAATATTAACAATTGTTGAATTACGTCAAAGAATATAGGATTATGCCGAACACATCAATTCGTGACGTTATTCACGACTGGTGAAAAGGCCATTTTTAAAAAGATGTCATGCATGCATTAATGCTGGTGGCAAACAGTCTGAACATTTGCTCTAGTGTTAGTAACAAACTTTTCATAATTGTTTATTTGAACTTTCACATTTATTTTATACGAAATCGCATGATCATTTTGGAATGAGTTTAATAGTTGTTGGTTCTTGTTCAGAAAAGTATCTATATGAATTTATTCTTGGGAAATCTGGAACAAGTATTATACCATTTTGCAAAACACATTAGTGGAGCCAACTTTTAAAATAACTTGCCATGGTAGTTTATTAGATATAGACCGGGAGATCTGAATTAGAAGTTCAACCACGATTTTCTGAGTCCTGCCTTCTGGAATACTGGAACGTTCTATGAGGTACTTACAATTCATGTAAAAATCGTAGAGTTTCCTAGGGGATTTTCCCTTGAAAATTGGATTTTCCGAAATAATAAAAAGTTGGTGCTGCGACAATTTTCTGAGTACTGCCATGTTGATAAAATGATAGGTTACCATCGATTTTACCAAGACCATTTTTTTGGCAGGAGGGTAGTAATGGGTCTAAGGGTTGAAATCGATATATAAACATGTAAGAAAAATTATTAATTGTAGTGATATTCCTGAGTCCTGACTAAGTTAATCAAACATATTTATATCGAAATGACAAAAAAAATTGGCATGACGCCTCCTAGAAAATAAATGAATTTTCACTTGGAAAATTATGTGGAAAATTTTCATATTTATTCTGTTTTTCTAGAAATATCCCTAGCAGGCGTCATGCCAATTTTTTTATTCATTTTAAGACACAAATTTTTACAAGAATTAAACATTTTCCCTACATGTTCATATATCGATATCATTCATTAGACCCATTATTACCCTCCTGCCAAAAATTTTTCCAATTTTCTCCTAACCTAGTGGACGAAAAAGGTTGAAATTTGCTATCAGTGTATAGTTTGGTGACCCGATGAGGAGTACATATCGTAAATGAATAAAATTTTGATTTTAAGGATACATCCGGGAGGCTAAAAAAATTGACAGTTCCTCCCTTATCTCAGAAACTATAAAAAGTAAAATTTTGAAAAAAATTAGAGATATCACCGGAAAAATACTAGGAAAAATGCTATTAATTTTGGGGGGCCAATTACAGAATTAAATGAAAAATATAAAATAAAAGTGTTTCTAACACATCATGAAATATATCAAATAAAAGGGCTCATTTTGGCGAATAAAATTATATTTTTCTAATATTTTAAAAATAGTTTATTTTTATAAATCACCCTTCATAAATATATAATTTTTTTCCAATTCTCTCTACCTTATCTCCGAAACTAAAAGCCGTAATATTTTGAAAAAAATGGGGATATAAAACCTCACCTAAACTCTACTGGGAAAATAAGGAAAAACCCCTAATATGAATTTTACGGGGCAAATTACAGCATTAAATGGAAAACATAAAATTAATATTATTTCTAACGCATCATGTAATATATCACATCAAAGGGCTCATTATGACTAATACAAATATATTTTTTTCATATTTTTAAAATGAATATTTTAAAATATTTTAACAAAAATATTTAAAAAAAATTCCATTCCCCCCTTTATTCCCAAACTATAAGACCTAAATTTTTGGTTTACAGGAAAAATACGAAAAAATCTCTATTATTAATTTTGGTGGCCAAATTATAGAATTAACGCATCATGCAATACACCAAATGAAAGGGCTCCTTATGATGAATACCAAAATATATTTTTCATACTTTTTAAATTAATTGTTTACAGGATATTAACAAACAGATATAAAAATTTCTCATTTCCCGCTTTATTTCCGAAACCATAGGTACTACCTAAAATTCTGAAAATAAATAGGGGTACTGGGGCTGACTTGCAATGTATAAGAAAAATTAGTAGAAGAAATTTTCAAAAGCATCATGTAATATATCAAATAAAAGGTTCATTATGTAAATTGCAAACGTATCATATTTTTAAATCGTTTATTTAAAAGATATTAACAAAAATATTAAACATCAACCTAATTCCCACCTTAGAAACTACACTATCTAAAATTTTCAAAATATATTTTATTTGTATTTTTAAATAATTTGTCTAACAGATTTAATAGTTTATTATTTAAAACTTGACCTATTTTCCCCTGTATCTTCCAATCTACAATAAATTTAAAACGCTTCCATTCAATGATATTAGTGTAAATATAAGAAAATGCACTCATTCCCTGCTTGTCTGAAACTGGAATATCAGAATCTTGAAGGAGCTACGGAACCCTTAGTATACGAGTCCAACTCGCACTTGACCAAAATTATTTTAAAACGGCAGTACTTAGAAAGTCGTCGCAGCATCTACTTTTTTGTTTGGAAAATCTAATTTTTAAAGGAAAATCTCCTATGAAACCGAAGGATTTTTTCACGACTTGTAAGTACCTCATATAACCTCTCAGTACTCCAGAAGACAGGACTCAGAAAATTGTAGATGGGCTTCTAATTCAGACGTCTCGGTCTAATATGTTGATTTATGCAGTGAGGTGTCAAACTTAACTGAAAAAAAATTCTCCAAATTTCTATTAATTTTTTTGTTAAAGAAGAATATACATGGCGGTTTAATTTCGAATTGAATCGTATAAAATAGTTATTTACGTTACCAATGTAAACATTTCAACAGTCATATTATCACAATTCTAATTATACTACTCAAAAATGTTGTCTAGGGTATTCCTATGGACATTTTTCAGTAAAGTGCGTATCTTAAAAAAAATTAATTTATTTTTCCCTTGGTATTCATACCTCGATTTCAGCTTGACGTTGACTTCTGAGACCCTTAATATATAAATTTCTCTTCTATCGTGGGGTCATAAGCACACATAAGAGGTTTTGTATTAATTACCAACTGACTATATGAAACATCAAGAAATATTTTTAAGCTTCTTGTATTAAAACATAAATTTTGTTTTGTTTGCAGGTTGGTTGCTCCATCACCATTTGAGCTCATCTGTCGGCACTCGTCATGACCCGACTCGGCCTCTCCGATGCGGCACAGTGGCTGTGTGTGTTTCCCGCCTCGCCAGGACCTCAGCCAGGACGACACGAAGGACTTGAAGGATTTAAGAGAGCAGCGGCGAAACGAACGAACGGCTGCTGCAAAACAGAAGAAAGAAAAATCAATAAATCTCATAGAAATCCATTTACAATTTAAATTCGAGTCTCTCGGGGGGTATCTGAAGGAGAGCGAGGCAAAGCTGGGAAGGAGCGCAGGGTGAGGGGTGAGTGGAGGGACGGGCAGGGCGGGCGGGCTGCACACACAGACAAGACTCCAGAAGAAAAGTGTGATGGCATTATACAAGAAGGCGCAGAAGAAGGGAACCGAGAAGTGACAAATTAAGACACAGACATTTTGAGACATCCTAATCTTAATTCTAAGATAAATTGGTAGAGCGAAATACTTTCATTAATTAATCTAGATCAACTCATCTAGCTATCTAAGGCTTGCCATTAAAATCTCGAGCTCGTTTTACTTTACCAAAACGCGGGAAAAGGTAGCGTCACGTATTTATTCTTATCGGTACATTCCGTCTAGTAAGAAGCATTGTGAGCAGTGAGGCGATACGGGGAACGACACGCGCCCCCTTTGGTACGTTTTTATCAGTCAATCTTCGGGGCTTAAATTAATCAAAAGGTTTTGACTAAGTACGTACTTAAAGGTTGAGGCTTGGATAAGTGTCAGTTTCGGTGTAGTTGCATATTTTTACTGAAAGTTCCAACGAAATCTTATGCTTTTACCGTCTATACCACATCTTTACAAACATCTTTCACCTATTTTATGACTATTCTATTCATTATAATCTAAAATAAAAGGAAAATACCTATCTTCTTCACAAAGTTAGTTTTTATGGTGGTTGAGATAGTAATCACTTTTCTTGAGTTTACAGTAAATAATTTATATTTAAAAAAGAACCGACTTAACTAACTTAAACTAAAAACCGTTTAGAAACAGTGTGCAATCAATTACTATTTTCTGACAAATATTGTTTTTTTATTCTGATTTAAGGTACAATTCCTTTGATTATTTTAGCGTATTCTTCTCTCTCTCTCTCATTTTAATATTTTTTATATTTTCCGCAGATTTTTTTTAAATTTTTTATTATTTGGACCACTCTCTATAATTGAAACTCTAATTATTATGTTGGAACCACCCTGTATATGATTCTGTGTATTGGTCACCCAATTTAAATTATTTGTCTATCATTTTCTGAACCAGCTTGTACAAGTATAATTCAACTCCATACGATGTTGCAACCGCCCTGTAGAAGTATTAATTCTCTCCACCCTATTGACTGTTTCTATTTTACTATTACATAAATCACCCTGTATACTTATAATTTTACTTTGCCTCATATGCCAAGTGTTCTATTTATGCAGCTGCAACCACTTAGTATATCCAATTGCTTCTAAATTTATTTAAACCCATTTCTAGAAACACATTATATCCCGCCCTATAATTCAAATATCCTAACTACTTATGCTGATATAACACATTTTTATACAC
Organism: Octodonta nipae; assembly: GCA_034190945.1. Lineage (NCBI taxonomy): Eukaryota > Metazoa > Arthropoda > Insecta > Coleoptera > Chrysomelidae > Octodonta > Octodonta nipae. The sequence goes on from CM067217.1 coordinate 15,566,280, forward strand.
CCTGAATAACTATAATTTTACTCCACCTTGTATAAACTACTTATGTTCCACACTATATAACATTTTTCTAACCATTTTTTACGTTTTTTGATCCACTCTGTATAACTGTAGTTTTACTCCACTCATATTTCAACCATCTTGTATACGCAACTACTTATGTGCTTATATATCCTATGTACGTAACTGCTTATGTACCACCCAATATCACATGCACGCATGCAGGCACATATACCTACAACCGTACACCATATAGAAAAGATCACTGGCCCAACAATTTTTTGTTTCAATACAATAATCGAATATTTCACCTCACTACAGTAAACTACAAAATTATAGAAAATTAGAACAGGATTACCACTCATTTTTGTAAACTCCTTAGGCAGAATATTTCAAAATATTTACAATTTTTGAACCACCCTGAATACCTTTAATTCTATTCCACCTTATATTTCAACCATCGTGTATATGCAACTGCTTATGTACAACCCAATATCACATTTATTTGTAAGATTTTTTTAACCAACCTGTATAAATGTAATTTTACTTCGCCATATATTTCTATTGCGCACATTGCTGGCTGCTTGAATTTCTATGCACGCACACACACATACCACCATATACCGTATAGAAAAGACCGCTGACATAACAATTTTTCTTTTCGATACACAAATGGAATTTTTTCTGCCATTCCACTCGACCGTAAGCCCCGTAAAATGAAAACGGTTACAAACACCATGTGCCATATCTTGACATTTAAGCTAGCTATTTATGATGAAAATTTGAGATTTACATTCATATTTACCGTTTTTTCCGATTTTCAGAATTTTTTTTTGTAATTTTCTGGAAAACCATAAATCTCACTCTATATAAAATTATATGGTACCGTTCTATAAAGTTCCTCAATACAATGCCGTTAAATCATAAAAATTGCCCAAGATGTTTATGAATAATCACTGAGCGTACATTAAAAAAAAAGATGGGGACGAATTGATAACGTCCTCCTTTTTGGAAGTAGGTTAAGAAAGTATTTAATAGTTCTGCTGTTTTTAATAATACCCCAAATAGTAGAGTGGGGTATCTGTCACGAAGCGTCTACAGATGTCGCTTAAATAATAATTAACAATTAACTTTTTATTTTTAATTTCTATTAAAATAAACACACTTATATTTATTTACTATTTGACAATATTGTTTCACCAGGTTACTGACTTCTTCAGAATAAAAAGTAGAACTGGAGAAGAAGGGAAGAAGTCAGTAACCTGGTGAAACAATATTGTCAATAGTAAAAAAATATAAGTGAAAATTACATGTGTGTATTTTAATGAAAATTAAAATGAATTTTCACCAAGTAAAGACGGAAACAATTATCAGTTTAAAAGAAACTAGTACGAGTTTCTTAGTCGCAAAAATTTCGGACTAATACACAGAATATACATAGTTCCTCAACAGTTGCATTAAGAAGCATGTCATTCCGAACACCTGAAGACAGGCAGCTCAGCCAACAAGGGAATTCTATTCGGCCAAAGAAAGTAGTTTAAAGAAGACAGCGGGACCCAACAATTTCCTGTTTTGTAGAATACCCAAAGAGGTTAAAATGTAGAAAGTAAAAATATGGTGCTAAAGTATTTTGTGTTTTATGTGGTAGGTACATTTATTAAGTACGAGGTATAAAATGTGAGACGCTTTGTGAAGCCTACAAAGCTTTTTCAGAATTTCGACAAACCCTGGTTTCCACATTTTACTTGTAGTAATAGCAAAAGGTGTTTCGAAGATACACAAATTATTATTAAAGATCTGAACTATATAAATATATGTTTATTGTTTTCATATTTAATTTATGTTTGTTTCGAGTGAGAAACGGCAATGAAATTCGCAGCACCAATTTGACAACAACCAACAGGCCAAATTGATTATTGTTATTTTTGCGACGTTAATCTCAAATTGCTGCCACTCTTTTTTGTCTTATTTTTCCTTCAAAGTTAGCCCATTTTATGTACCTAAATGATAGTAAGTATATAATAAATATTCCCCTAGATTATATAATAGATTACAGATTTCAAATCATAATGAAGTATCATTATAACTACCACTGGGCGAAATTCGACCCTATTTCTTCAAATTGTGAACATTATTGAGGTTTGATTGTCAAAAGTATATCAGAAATAACGTGGAGGAGGTGTCATATTGAAAATCTATTGAAATAAAAAAAAATATATGAGATTTCAATTAAATATACGTATTCCAAATAATTTTGAAAAATTCCCAACCTCCCAGTTCTTGGTGGAATTGTAAGCTAAAAGTTTTCGTCATTTACAGTTTCAATCGAGTTCTAAAATAAAAAAATAAATGTTAACAACGTTATAAGAACTATTACCTTTAATATATTTTCTATTGTCCACTGACTGTCAATTTGTTACACCACACCTTCGGAAGATTGCCAAATAAAGTAGTAAAAAAATAATTAAATTTACAACAAAATCAATATTGAACTACTACATTGACTAATTTACTACTGAACAATAAACAACCTTGATACTGGATTATCAAAGAAAGTCTTCACTTGATTTAACAGCAGGTAACGCTTTTTCCATATATATCTACTAAATAGTTTGACCGTTTTCGAAGGAAAAATATCTTCAGTGAAAAAGATGTATGTACCTAACATACCATAACAAATCAGTAAATGCATTGACTTTCTTTATATTTTAAGTACACATCGTTAAAATGTCAATAACATGTTTATTAGGTAAAAGTCTGTTACCTTGTTATAAAACCATGATTTGACAGGAGTGGAACCATGTAATAATTACTAAATTGTTTATTAGACAAAATGTATGAACACGAAACAGTAACTAACTGATTCTCTACCTAAAAATAATTGAAAAATTCGGCCTTTAAATATGTTCAAATATGTAGTTATAATTTTCAACATGAAAAAATAAATCCCATTAAAAATTTTAACATTATATTAAATAATGAATTAATATTAAATGTAATATTTAAAACATTAGTTAATACCTACATTTTTCAAGAATATTCTTTGATCTGTGAGTGTGAACGATTTCATCTCGTAAGCAGAAAATGAAATCAACCAATTCAAAAGTTAGCATGAAGGTGTTATACCTACTATTACATTCCAAATAACTACATAATATCAGTACATATTATAAACCTTCAACTAAAATTTTCAGATTCATTATAATTTCAATAACTTAAAATGAAACACATAGTAAGCAATGACTATTTCTGTTTTGTATTTTTCGCAGTGAATGACGATGAAATCCTTACTTACTTACCTTTACCATCGTTCTATAATAATCTTACACCAAACAATATTCTGAAATGTCAAAATTCAAATCAAGGCGTTACATCAAAGATGTCTATGAGTTCAGGGCTGTCAGATTTGTTTTGAATATTACAATCAGTGCATTAAATCACATTTTTGCATTGTTATTCAAATTTTATGAAACTTATACGGTAAAAATTAAAGAATCTCTAAACTGGAAGTATAACATTAAAATTAATACAATATTATTGGAAATAAATTCATCAATTGACTCTTTAAATTGGAAGTATAGCATTAAAATTAATAAAACATTATCGGAAATAAATTCCAACATAATTCTTATTTTAGTTGACAAATGATTTTTACAAAGCAATGAAAGTTGCAAACTTGCTAGAGCCCTACGAATGGCCATTATTGTGTAATATAAATTTGGTTGGTAAATGGGTTCTATTTCAATAGCATGACGATATAAAACTACTTTAGGACCGAATCAAAATTTGTTACTTTTTAGTATAATTTAATTCGTCTTTCACATTCGAGTCAATCCATCATACGATTTTCTTTCCAAGCAATCTGGCGACACTGTTTGACATTGGCACAACCTATGGACGTTAATAATGTAATATACTATATTTTATCTAATGAATGAACCAATATTATAAATAAATTTTAGCATTCTGCACTGAAGGTCGTCAATTGCTACTAAACAAAACAAAAATAAAGTAAATCGGTTGAGAGACAGAGGAGAAAATGGTACCTAACCGTTTTGTCTTTGCCTATTTATATACAGACCAGTGGTCGAAATTCGACCCTATTTCATCAAATTGTGACCTTTATTGAAGTTCGGTTATCAAAAGTATATGTCTATCAGAAATAAAGTGGAAGAAAAACCGGAGAGAAATCCCCCCTCCCCCAAATCGTTCATGTCATTCGACCCTATTTCATGAAATTGTAAAAAGTATATCTTTATAAGAAACAGAGTTGTGGAGAAATCGGAGAAGTACATGTAATGACCAAAAATTGTTCACTCATATTGACAAATCTATTGAAATAAAATGAAAATAAAAATGTAATCAAATATCGGTATTCGAAATATTTTTGACAAATGAATGACCCCCCAAATTTTTGGCTAGAGCCGTTCCTGGCAAAATATTCAACATAATAATTGAAAGATTGTTCTTTGCAACCTAAAAGTTTTCGTCATTTGCGGTTTCAATGAAGTTCAGGAATATTAAAGAAAAGGAGGACCAAGAACCCTAGGAGAACTTAAATGTTTAATACGTTCTCTATTGTCCGCTGTCTGACAATATTTTGCACAACACCTTCGGGAAGGTTATGATAATAATATATTAATCAAATAATTAAATTCACATTAAAAACAAAATATTTAATATGAAAGTTACAGCAACGCGTCCAAAAAATCAATACAGATCTACTACATTACCTATTTTACCACTAAACAATAACAATGCTTGTATGCCACTTCCAGAAGCACATGTTGTAAGAATTCATCTAACGATCGCTCCCTCCATATATAATTACTCAATGTTTTGAGTTTTGACTGTCTGGCGGCAGCTTTGTCAGTTGTTTGGCGTTGACAGTATGGACGTAAATAATGAATTTTTATTATATTTTATTTAATGAATGAACCAATATTATAAATTAATATTAGCATTCTGCACTGAAGGTCGTCAGTAGCTTCTAAACAAAACAAAAATGAAGAAAATTGGTTGAGAGGCAGAGGAGAAAATGGTACCTAATCGTTTTGTCTTTGCCTATTTATATATAGATAATAGTGAGAGATTGAATAGTTGTCACGGCTTGACGTCATGCGCACTAACCAACGATTTGACATAACCTACTGAGCATATCTTCTCAGTAATAATATGATGACTATATATTCTTACTGAAGTGAGGGCATAAGCGAAATGCTGTAAAATTTGTTTTCCAAGATTGCCTTAAATTTTGCTGCACTATCAAGAAAAAATTCACCATATGTACGGACTAACCATATGCTCTATAATATTCACGAACAACTTACATAATTTACATGTTAATTAATATAAACTCTTTTTCAAGCAAACGGAAGTATCCTAACCAAACTTATCTGTAAACAGCCTGCAAACAATAATATGTGTGTCTTTTAATGCAATATTTTCCGCTTATGTAAACACACAGCACGTCGTTAGAAATGTTCATATTGAGAAAATTCAGCATAACCGGAACATTTTCCTCTCGGAATATATATATCACTGAATGGGTGGCGTTGAAATACACAGAGACTTTCGTTGAGCCAGTTTTGCATAGTAGAAAACGGAGAGAAGAAATGAATCTAAATACACTTAGAGAAATGTTTAGTTATATCATTAAAAAATGACAAACATTTTCGGATATGCAATTATAATATAAACTGATAGTCCTTGATTTATACAAATAGATCTTTAATTTTTTTCGATGGAAATGCAACTTGAATAAATTATTATTACTAGGGGAATATTTATCTTCTAAGTTGCTCAACCAAATGTGACTGCTAGTATGGTTTATGAGGAGGGTACCTACATGATAAAGATTCTATAGAAATTCATTCTTTCCATAAAAGCCTATAGTTTGACTTAAAATCTTGTACACAGTTTATCTCCCTAAATTGACAGAAACGGTAGATATAGCAAAAAAACTTCTACCATGTTGGGTAATACAATTACTCAATTGGTTGTTTTCTGAAGGATACTTGTGGCATATTTTTCAATGTCTAAGTGTTTATTGGGAAATAACACCACACTTTAAAGGAAATCGTTGTGATATACAGAGTAGCACAAAAATTTCTAAAGATCATATAATCATAAAGTTCCTTTAAAATTGGAAGAATTACAAATAAAATTCTCTTAGTTACGTCAAAAATCAAATAATAAACATTGTCAAATATTTAAATTTACATCTTGGAATTGACAACAGGATCTGATCTAGACCCCGAAACGTTTGGAATATATAACAATTATCTTTAAAGTGTGATGTTATTTCCCAATAAACACTTAGACATTACTCAATTGGTTATACCGCACGCACGTAATAATAGATACTGGCATCAGCTTAGCTTTTATTCAAAATTCGGAATGTGCAAATGTAACATGCTTCGATTTAACAAAAATCAACTGATGTAATTTTACAGGGTGTTTTGTATTTAGGAAATTTAGAGCGGAGTATTACATGGATTTAAAATATCTAAAAAAAATTTATTTGGTGTCCTATAAGCAGCTGGATATATAGAATGTGGTGGAAATAAGGGGGAGTGGAATTAGTTATACGGGGTGGTCCAAAAAAGTTATATTAAGTGGGCCATAAACAGTTCCATATACCAAGTGGTTGAAAAAGGGTAGAATATTTATACAGTGAATAAAAAATCCTTATAAAAATGTGTTAGGTAAGCATCTTTGAATTATGTTCATAAGATACTACAGATATGAAATGGGTTGAAGAAATGTTAGAGGCAGTTGTTTATACAGGCTGTTTGAAATATAAGATGGAGTGAGTGAATTACAGCTATACAGGTGGGTTTAAAAATTTTTATAAAGTAACTTTATGATCTACAAGCTGTTCCATTTACCGGAAGGTTGAAATATAGGGTGGAGTAGGATTCTTAGGATACAGTACAAAAATGTTATTGGTGGCAAATAAGTAGTTGCATATAAAAGGTTGTTGAAAAATAGGGTGGGGTACAGTTATAATTATACAGGATGGGTGAAAAAAGCTACAAAAATTTTGTTATATAGCTGTTGTATACATATATGGATTCCCTGAAATATGGTGCGCAGTAAAATTGTAGTTATACAGTGTCATTCAAACAAGGAGAAAAAGTTGTAAATGAAGGGTGGTTTAAATGGGGTGTGGAGAGAAATTCTATTTTAATGTCTAAATATGAGGAAAGATTTTGAAACAGCGTAGTTCATAATAAGTTGCAAAGATAGGATAGTTAAAATATAGGGTGTAAATGTTATGATAATTCTTTGAAAAAATGTTATAGTGGTTGACCAATAAGCAGTAGCGTATACAGGGTAGTTGTAATACATACAAGGTAATTCAAAAACCTGTTGAACAAAATTGTTATATTCGGTACCCAAAAAGCAGTTGCGGTTTTGGTGAAATATATTTGGCATTGATGGATTTATAGTTATACAGGGTGGTACAAAAATTTTTATAATGGGAGGCTGATAAGTAATTGCAAATACAAGGTGGTTAAAATATGTTTTTGTAGGATAGAACATGAGCTGTTGCATATATGCAATATCAGAAACATGGATCGAAGGAAAATTATAGTTCATGCAGTGTGATTAAAATAATGTTAGAAAAAGCTGCCGTTGAAATACAAGGTGGAGACAAATTATACTTTCAAGGGTGGTTCAATAATGGTTATATAGCGTAGTCCATAAGCAGTTGCATATATAAGATAGTGAGTGGACCCGATTTATAGTTAAGTATTTAAAAATTTTATATTTAGTGGCCCCTCAGCAGGTGCAGGTTGAAATATTTTGTAGAGTAAAATTATGGTTATATAGGGTGGTTCAAAAAGAAGTTCTAATGTTTAAGAAATTGGCAGCGGTGTATACAGGATGGTTTTAATATAGATGGAAGTAGAGTTAGTTACAGGGTGGCGAACAAGCAGTTGCAGTTTGGGTGAGACTTTAAATAAATGTTTGGTGTTAGGGTCCAAAACTGTGTTTTCATCTTTGTGACACACCAAAGGTTCCACAGGCATTTCCATTAGGATGGATCAAAAAAAGTTAAAAAAATTGTTATATAGGGTAGACAATAAACAGTTGCATTGCTGAAATATAGGGTAGAGAAGAGTTATAGTCAGGTGTTCAAAAAGTTACATTGGGTGACAAATAAACAGCAGCATGTACAGGATGGTTTTAATATAGGGTGAAGTAGAGTTACAGTTATTCAAGGTGATTTAAAAATGTCGAATAAAATTGTTATATATGGTGGTCCATAAGTACTTGCAGTTTGGGTAAAATATAGTCAGGATTGGTGGATTTATAGTTAAGTAGGGTGGTTCAAACAAGTTAGAAATTTTTTTATATAAAATAACCCATATGTTTCATAAGTTATTTCTTTTTGCGAAGGCTTGAACATTCCGTTCGCGGGTGAAACCGCGGGTACCGGCTAGTTTGTATATAAGTGTATTCAGTCACGAAAGTCACTTTTATCCAATATTCTGCTACGTTATGGGTTTTATTAGATAGTACTGTTTTAGCGTACAACGATCTTAAAAATTCACAAAATTTTAATAATGAAAATTAGATTATTAATCGAACACAAGCAGTTTTTTGGAATTGTATTATTTTATTTGTAATTTCCATTACTTGTCTATTATTTATTTGTAGTCTTGATTAAATTGAACGTCAGTATAACTGCTAAAATCCTCCTTTAGTTCATATATTGTCGAGCGCTACAATCGCGGATTTACATATATATATATATATATATATATATATATATATATATATATATATATATATATATATACCTAGAAATATTTGTCCATTAAGTTATTGCCGACAATCCCATCGTTTGGGCCTTAATGTCTAAGATCTGATTGTCTATTATAGCTCATACCTAGAGAACACTTTTTCTAAATTCTGGTCAGCTCACAAATTAATACGCTCTCTGAAAATGGCCTTCTGAAAATATGAAAAAGGAAATTGAACCTAGCGAAAAGATTAATAAAATGTTATATTTAATTTCACAATTAGGTAACTCTGAGACATTTCCATCTCTGTTGTACTTGACTGCAAGAAACAAATGACTAATACATTCAGTGCCATGGCTATATTAATAGAAATAGAATGTAAATGGTCTAACTTGAACTTCTTTCAGTACTTACCTCAATTTGTTGACTTTAACTGTGTTTGTTTATTTGACTAATAACCAATTCGAATAACATAATTTCTGCATAACTAGAACATTTTATTCTTCTCTAATAAGTGTGTCTCGTTCAGTTATGAACATGAAGTGTCGTAATTCTTGCCAATTAGTACGATCCTGGTCTATTCTGTTACCGGCCTCCTTTCTTGATATCATGTACCATTAAGCTAAAAAAACTACCTCTACTTATTTATTCTCCAGATTGTCTCTGCAAGTTTTCTATCTTTCAGGATAATACCCAATATATATATACAGATATATATCCACATATTTAGAACTATATCATTCAACGTATGACAGCCGTTTCGAACCAGGAGTTCTCGTCAGATACGCTTCCTTGAATGACAAGTTCTAAAGTGAAATACTTGGATGTTATACACATCAGTAAGACAACAGTCAGTGTATTGAACCTAATAGATGTCGGTGACATCTACCGTCTATTGAGTAATTTAAGTATATGAAGGCATACTATGCTATAACATATACTATACTCTTGACAGATGATTCGAGTGTTTTATATAAAAACACATAAGTAAATATATATACAGATATATATCCACATATTTAGAACTATATCATTCAACGTATAACAGCCAATACCCAATACCCCAATACCCAATATAGCTATTTCCAAATTGTTTTGGGATAACTTGCAGCTTATTTATGCATTTTGTTCTTAAGACCTATGTTTCTGTGTTATTTCTTATTCGGTATTCACTTGTCACTTTGGAGGCAGTTTCTGTACTGTACCTTCAATATCAACTGTCAATTCAGTTTAGGTATATCTTGTTGAGTAATTGAATTATTTAAACCCTATCATCACCAAACATGAATCATATTTCGAATTCAACTTATTTTTGAATAACCTCGTATACGTGAATCCACCATCGCAAGAAATCACAGACAAAAATATAAATAGTCGTGTAGTTTTAGCAAAAAATATTCCCCAGAGATTTAAACAAATTTGTACAAACTCACACTTCGTCACTTTATGTCTTAACACGTCACACAATTTTTAACGTCGCACAACCAAACGTATATGAAATCATTAATTAAACAGGTCAACATTTGAGCTAAGCCGGAACACGGCATCCCCTATAGGGTAATAGGGTTTTTTGGATCGCTGAGTCCGATGAGAGAGTCGGTTGCCATTCATCACGTCAGAGTCAAGGGCATTTGAAGGTCAAATCGAGAGAATTCAACCAAAACATCTGAAAAAATTGTTGCATATGTTTTTGAGGTCTCTGAGTCCGAATCCGTAGTTTGTTTGACTGCGCTGATTATCAGAGGTTACTTAAAGGTCATTTGAAGGTCAAATCGAGAGTTCTACCAAAAAATGTGACAAAATTCATGCTAATGTTTTAAGTCTCTGAGTCCGAATCCATAGTTTGTTTGACCTTGGCCTTTTTCCCAGAAGTTATTTCAAGGTCATTTTAAGGTCAAATCTAGAGAGGTCTACCAAAACATAAAAAAAATCTTGCTTATGTTATTGTGGTCTCTGAGTTCGATTGTGGGTTTGGGACCATTTATTTCCCTAGTATCATAATGCTCATGACCCCACACCTTCCAGACTATACAAGAATTTTTAACTGAAAAATATAAACATAATAAAAAGAAATCATATTTGTTGAAAAAAAGGTAGGTGTATATTCGTAAAACTAATTGTTTCTTCAGTGGCAGTATACTTGTATATATCAGAAGTGTAAAGAGGAAGAATTATTCCTCTGTCTGGACAGGGTACAACGCTATGTAACATTGCACGAATGGTCGGAGTTGCACAAGGGGTTGTTTCAAAAAGCTATAAAAGGTTTATGGGACTAAGAACTTTAAAAATAGGCCACGAAGAAGTTGTGGAAGAGTTACAACAGAATGCCAGGACCGCTTCTTAGTTCAAACAAGACGAAAAAATCCCACAAAATTCAATCCAGAAGTACAAAGGCACATTTTGCAAGTCGGTGTTAGAGTATCAGTGGAAACTATAAGGAAGAGACTTCTCAGTCGAGAATTGTTCAGTAGAAAAAAAAATTTTCCGCAGGTATTTCCGCAAAGTAAAATTGCCCGGCTCAATTGGTGTTTGAAGCATTAAAACTGGACAATTAAAAATTGATATTTTCGGATGAGACCTCAATACAATCAGATGATAGATGGGTGGTATCATAAGTGATGAAAAATCTCACTTGATTCTGATTTAAGGTATAAGACACCTGTAGTCACCTTTAGAAATGTACTTGCAATTATTTTTCCTATTTATGCAAGCTAACGCACATCCACATACTAGCGAGGCTGCGAGAAATTGTTTACACCAGAAAGGTGTGACGTTTTGAATTGATCTGCTTGGTCCCCGCTTTTAAATCCAACTGATGACTTGTGGCATATACTTAATACAAGGATAAGAGCTCGTCAGAGCAGTCCTAATCCTGGCAACGTAGGGCAGGTCGTGAATGGAGAAATATTCTCCAGGAAAAAAATATTAAGCTCATAAAAAGCATACCACGTTGAATTCGTTCTGGCATTGATGCTAGAGGTGATAACACTGACTATTAAACTACCAAATTTGTATTTAGTACTCCTCAGATTTTATTTTATTTATTTTTTTAATTTTAGTTTTTAAATAAATTTGGTTTTGTTAACATGTTTTTTATTTTATAATCATTTTTTATTATTAAAATATTTTATTTATGTTATTCCTAGGTGATTCCATATAAGTTTGGTTGTGTGAAGTCTTTCTCAGTGTAGAAAGCAGCCGTGCTGAGGAAGAGACCGAGGCGAATACGAAAGAGAATAAAATATAAGGAAGAAAGAGAAAGGACAATGACAGATTCTCGACTGTTTTAATTAGGATCTTTCTTCATTATTTTAATGCCCCTTTCTAGAGAAGTAACGATTCGTTCGTTGTTCTGTATATTCGCCTAGTCGATTTCAACTTCATAATTCTATTTTAACTTTTTCCGCGCCCCAGATGGAAGTTTCTCTCTCGCCTTCTGCTCGAAAGAGATACAGCCTTCTCCCTAGCTAGTATACTGAGAGTATTAAAAGTTTATTACACTTTGTTATCGTTAAAAATTATTTTATCGATCTGAATCTGGAGATTATTCTAAAACGGATTTAATGTTTTCAGAAGTTCTACTAATATAAAAATATTAACTTTTGATATTTAGGTACATAAAACATTTTGAAAAATATTAACCTACTTCCAAGTCTTAATTTATTACCCACCTATCTAGTATATGTTTGAAGTCGGTGCCAAGTAAGAATCCAGTCCTTTGTGAAGACATTGTGTAAGGTGCTAATACTTAAAAGTGTTGGAGAAATAATTTATCCCCCAAATGAAGGATTAGTATCCAAATAAAATAAACAAAATTTTTGTCATGTTAAGATAAAACTACCTTTACATGACAAAAATTTGCAGGCAACAGAAAAAGGACTTTCTATTGCCTGGAAATAGTCAAGTTTATAGAAAATATAAGTATGGTCTATAGTAAACACAGAATTTCAATAAGAAGATAACCACTATAGCAGATATTTACTAGGGATGCACCTACATAGGATCCGTTTTTCACCCAAGCCTATCCAGTCGGATAATGAGTTTCATCTGCAGAAAAACGAAGGCTTAGATTTTTACACAGGTGGTTACTCTGATACCAGGACTTCCAGTTATACTGTTATAAAAATCTATACAGTCCGTCCCTGGTTTCATTCCGTGAAACATCAATCGCTGGGATAGGAAAAAAAAAGAGAAAGAAGGTTCAGATGGGAAAAAAACTCGACAACTGTAAAATTTATACTGGATTGTATGAGAGGATTCGATGCTGATTTTAAAAGGAGCGGCCCATCATCGCAGCAGTCAGTTAGTGCGGCGAAGAGCTTATGTTGTATTATATTTCTGATATCCGAATCAGCTGTTATGTATATTTGATGTAAATTAAAGTTTCTAGAAAGTGAAAGTGAGAAGTAGTTGTTTTAATTAAATTGACTTTTTGAACCCACGGAGTTTATAACAATCTGTTACCCACTTTTTTGTACTCAGTAATTGGGGCTTCTCTCACTCAGTGAGGTGCATCCAATCCCATATCGTTCAGTTCACAAATCCGGATTGTGTGCATAATTTATTGTAATTTATTTTCCCAAAAAGATATTGCTCCTATTGCATTTCAATGTAGCTTAAGATGTTAGCAACATGGTCATAATGATAAGAGGGTTCAAGCGGTTCTTGGTGGAATATTTTATTGCTAATTATTAGCTGTGAGTTGGTATTGTTGCCAATACCCAAATTCTCTCTATTTGCCTCCAAATATACTCCGTTACCTCCTCAAAATTCAAGAAAATATGATGTATACTTTTTTATAAATAACATTCGAATAATTATACAGGCACTGACTTAAGCAACAATACCATTTTTGATTCTTCATATCCTTATCGAGTATTATTCGGACAGGTTTAATGTACTGGTCACAGTACGCGTGAGGAAGTGGGGAATGAAGGTACTGGTTTTACTTACTTAGCCATAAGACATGTTAAGAACACCTTGAAATGACTTTTAGCACAATAGGAAACAAGTCCAATGGAAGTGTGTTTCACTAACAGAGGTCAATAAATTCTATAACGAAAGGGAGTATTCACAAAATATTAAAATTATATATATTTGTACATTATTAGTCTGAGTCTAATATATCTATATATCTTCATTTCTATACTTGTATTAACTTGTTTTCCAAAAATAAATCTGACTTTTTTTAAAAGTTTAATAGGTAATAGGTAATAAAACAACACGAAGACAACTTAGTAGACCAACTATGTATTTATTTAAGCTCGCTATGATAAAGAGAGTCTAACCTTAGCACTTTATTAACTTTGTGCAAATATTTACACGATTGTGAATTCAATTATGCATCTTAGAGTGAAATTAATTCACGATTATATGAAATATTCACTCACTTTACAAAATTTGAAGGAATTGGTTTAATCACAATCATAAAAAATTATCTGAAAACGATAAAGTTTGATATGTATGTCTTGCGTACATTTAATAGCCTAATTTAGTTTACAAAATATTATATTTTCCCTATGGTAGTGATTTAAATTTCAATATTTAGCTACATATAATTCTTATAGGTATAAAAATGGATAAAATATGGACATAATAGGCAACTGAATCTTCACAATTTGTATTATACTTTATGTTAGTTTATTAACGTTATTTCATAATATCCTTAATAAAAATAATAAACAATACTACTTGTCTTTGGAGGCATTTTCTAGTTTCTGACATATTTTTTATCTGATTTAAGATACACTTCTATTTAATTTAGCATATTCTTATCTCTTCCTCTCTCTCTCTCTCTCTCTCTCTCTCTCTCTCTCTCTCTCTCTCTCTAATTTGTATTTTTTTATAATATTCACATATTTTTTAACTACTTTATTTGTTTTATTATTTGGCCCTTTCTATAAGTGTAACTCTAATTCACCCTATATTGCACCCACCCTGTATATGTTTCTGTGTATTGGTCACCCAATATGAATTGTTTGCCTATCAATTTCTGTACCACTCTGTACAACTATAATTCAACTCTACACTACGTTGCTAGCGCCCTGTATCAGTATTAATCCTCTCCACCCTATTATTTTATATTTTTCTATTGTTTAAATCACCCGGTATACCTATAATTTTGCTTCGCTTAATATGCCAAGTATAAACAACTACTTATGTTCCACACTATATACGATTTTTTTAACCACCGTGTATAACTATAATTCTACTCCACCATATATTTCAATCATTCTGTATATGCATTTGATTCTAATATATTTTGAACCCTGCGCCCTATATCTCAAATATAATTACTGTATATGCTTATTTATGCACTCTGTATAACTACAGTTTTACTCCACTCTTATTTTAACCACTTTGTATACGCAACTACTTGTATTCCACCCAATACCTATCCCTTTAATTTGTAAATTTTTTTAGCCCACTTGAATAACAGTAATTTTACTTCGCCCTATACTTCCAACTGCTCACATTGCTTACAGCTCGAAGAAAAAATCGCTCACATAACAATTTTTCTTTTTGATACACTAATGGAATATTTTGTACCATTTCACTCGACTGCAAGCCCTATAAAATGAAAACTTTACAAACACCCTGTACTATATACTTTCATGGCATATCTTGACATTTGAGCTAGATATTTATAATGGAAAATTGACACATACATTGATGGTTACCGTTTTTTTGGACAAATTTTTACAATTTTATTTTCAGAAAAACGGTTTGTTTTGCTTTATAAAATATTATGCGAAATTAAGCTGGAAGATCTCTTTGTAGGTACAATTTAAAATATTCAAATTGGTTGAGCGGTTTTACAGAAAACAATGTAGATTCATTGAAATTCACTGAAGTGTAGTTCCTTAATTACTGCTTTTTCTGATTTTCTGGAAAACAAGCATTTTTTGAATAATCACTCAGCAGACATAAAAAAATACGTGCCGACTATTGATAACCTCCTTCTTTTTGGATGTGGGTTAAAAATGAATAATAAAGATTATTTCGTCTTGTGCGGACCCACTGTATATTCTCGCACATACGTTTCATTACCCACCATTTAAAATAAAAACTGGAATAGGGTTAGTGTGCTTTCTTGTTTACGTGCTAATATATTATAAATTTATACATTATACAAACTTAGAAAGATGGAGTTTTATTTTGGAAGTCACAACTGTTCACTCTTCCTGCTACTCTTTACCTCTTTATTATTTAGTTTGATATGTAACACCACAGCTTTTAATAACGAAGTGCAGCCAGAACAATGTGAGCTCTCATTTCAACCGTATCCAGATAATTTTTAATGAGGTGATGACGCTGGAAACGGTTAGGTATTCTAATAAGGAAACAATAAAGGAATTTTTCCATTTCAACAAGACTTAACAAATATGATAGTATATTTCCACTCTTTCGAAGTTAAAACTAATTACTTCAGAGAATGCATGCAGCAATAGCCTTTAACACCTAGCATATTAGCAATTTCTTCAAAGCCATGAAAACAGGAAAACTCTCTAAAAACCCACCCCTGAAAACACTTGAACAGCGACAAAAACTAATGCGTCAGTTTCGTAGTCGTGCCACAAACTCGAACTCGTTCTGTACTCGTTATTGGACGGAAAAAGAAGGCCGTTACCTGAGCGGAATGAGCGAGAATCGAAAAATAAAGAAACCGTCGTAAAGAGAGGGGTAGAAATCGCCGTTCTTATTCGTTAGTCGCCCGAATAAAAATGCCCTTCTTTTATTCGCATCCCCCACTCAGCGTCGAGCGGCTTTTTTAAAACACACCCTTCTTTCAATCGCGACCGGGGTGGGTGTGAGCGAGCGGAAGGTCATATTTCTGAGGGGGTTGTTTTTCCAACGCCAGTACGTCGATATTTCTTAGGTGTTTCTTATTTATTTTGCTGAAGAATGTCACCGAAGTAAGGAGAGTTGTCGAGGGGTGAGGGTGGAAATGCCATCAGAGGAAAAACTCGTTCGGCGGGGTCTATTGTGAAAATCTAAAGACTGGAGGGTGGGTGGTTGTCATTTGAAGGCAAAGCAATTAATTATGATAGAGGGACTTATTCATTTAGCTCGGGATATTTTTAGTTGAAAGGGGATTTAATGAAGTTGTGCCAATTATTTCTTGCATAATATTAAATTTTCTCGAATAATGCACAGTGTAGAAATCTCTGGAGCTTTATTTGAAGATCAGTACAATAGGGTTTGCTAGTATTTTAGAGCAAAATGAATATCAGATGAAACCAAGACGAAACTGAATATTTAATAAACTAGGTACCAAAGAAAACATTTTCTTTTATTAGGTTGAGAAACTATTAACTTCAGTTTTTTCTATTTTTTTCTGCCTAACCAAATATGTTAAATGACTTTCTTATGCGATACTGTACCTTAGTAGAAATGCTATATCTAGCTTGCCTCGGCTGAGTCCGTGTGATATATGCTCTTGTTAGAGTATTCTTCTCCTTAGTCTCTTTTGGTTTCATTATTCTTCTAGTCCAATTACATATTCCATTGCTTTTGTCTTCATCTTGAACGTTTATTATGTTCTCTGGAGACACTGTCCTTCCAATGTTGTATTGATTTCTTTGGTATTACATGTATTTAAAAAATCTGTGCTCAGCAGTGTCATTCACCTGGCATATACTATAGATTCCATTTTTCCAACTCATTTCAAGTATAGTACGAAGATCCCTTAGCATGATAGAAACGAAATAGCATAGTAATCGATTTTTTTTTATTTTTATCCATATTTTTATCTCTGGAATTAGTCTTTTAGTCCAGAGTTTCTTTTCCTTGATTTGTCCCGACTCCTCTTGCCAAGTTTCTATTGATACTTATTTGTAGTTTTTATTTTTTATTTTTATCCAAACTCTTTTATGTTCCAATATTGACAGATAAATCGGTTGTATGCTCGCTATAATCATGGTCGCTCTGTATAAAGTACTTATCTACAACACTGTTTCACGCTGTACTTTTCTAAACCTACTTTTATATATCTCAACTTTCGTTGCCAAATATGACAACGGGGCTTCATATCTCAAGCTAGACTAAACTGAGCTACTATGACTACGCACGTTAATTTTATTATTGTATGTATGCAACATGGCATCTAATTTAAAAAGATGGTTATGATTGTTCACTGGGGTTTTATTCCACACAATGGTTTCTAGAAAATACAGATAAGTTAAGTAATTGAAACCCAGTGTAGTACCTAAGGGCAGCTTGTGGAAACAGCCCTGAGCTATAGAGACAAAATAAAAACTATGGATTTGTCAGATATGATTTTGGAGCAGTTGGTTGAATATTAATTCGCTTGGCTTTTCTTGATATTGTCATTTGATTGATTAACCGATTTGAAGTTCCTTTTCTGATGGTCATTTGGTAGGAGCTGCTGCCTCTATAAAGGGCATCCCAATTTCCTTTTTCCTCGATTTTCCTTTCCTTAGTGTGATCTTCTTTAATATATTTGTCTTGTTCGAGTCCACTTTGTGTATACCATTATCCGGTAGGATATGAGTTGTCAATCTTGATTTATCTAGGTCTTCTTGGGACGTAGTATTGGAGTCCTATTTTTTACTTGGAGAGGTCTTGATGTTTTCTCAGTATATATATCCCCGCAGACACAGAGCACACTGTATACACATTTTTTTAAACTTTGAGTAGTGTTTTCCAGATTTGTTTATGACATATTCGATGTTAATGAATTATTTGTATTAAAAATCGTTTTTACTTTGTAAATATCTTGAGCTTATTTGTCACACACGCATTTTCCCAATCGTTTTGGAGAAAGTCAAACTTTATTCTTGCCTCAAACAACAAGATCAGAATTTGATAGGTGCATTTCTTCTATCAGACATAATTGTAGACTTGTAATGAATCACAGTTGGCAAAAAGAATTCAATAAACTCAAATCAATGCGGGATCTGAGTCTGATTTCTAAAATATCCACCGAAGAAATAAGAGCAGGAAGACGAATACTGAAAGTGTACTGCTAAAGACTGCATTATAGCGGAAATTTAAAGTATGGAGGTAGTGTATTTTTAAATCAAAGCTTACATGAAATCAAAATTCCCAATTCAACTCAGAAATGAAGAACCTTTTCGAAAGAGCTTCCTTCCTGTATTATTTTGCACAGTACAAGAAAATTTGTTTCCAAGCTTGAGCTAAAACAGACACACATTTATTAAACTGAATAATATTGTAGAGATAACTTTCTCTCAAAATAGCTATGAGGACGAACTACTTTACAGAAAATCAGTAATTTGTGAAATGTTTCGAAATTGCCCTATTAAACATTGTTCTCCATTTACACATTTCAAATACTTTTGCCTGTTGCAGAAAAATACGGTGGACAAAAACCCTAAAGTACAGACAGATAATCGAAGACCTTTTAACGATCTATCAGAAATTACAAGAAAAAAGAAATTTTAATGATGACAGAAACTGTAAGATTTAGATCCCGAATGCTTTGTGACCAAGACTAAGTCCCTCCTTAATGATACAGTACGGAATGAGTAGAGATGAAATACCCACTGAATTGTTAAAACTGATCGACGAACATAACATCAAAGTAGTAGCAAACATTTTAATGCTGTGTACTACAGTTGGGCGATTGCCTCGGCTTGGATTAGGTCAACCTTTGCCGTAATCTCAATATTATGTACATAATATACGGATGATACAGTAATTCTATCAGACAGCGTCAAAAACGAGGTGGCATCAAATCAAATGAAAATAAAATATATCACATTCTTAGTCTGTAGGGGACACGCTCATCCAAGTGCTGGATGCAGACATAGAACTTAAAAACAGAATTGGAAGTCACTTCAACGAAAATAATAAAATTCCTTTGTAATGCCCCTCTCTCTACACTTAAGATTAGGAGTGGTTGAGTGCTATATTTGGTCGATGCGGTCGTATAATATGGAAGTAGTGACCTCATTGTTCTCGGGGAAGAATTGCATTGAAGCATTAGAAATGTAGTAGATATTATCTGATGCTTAAATTACTTTAAAACATTTTATTAATAGTCGCGATTAATTGTTTACAAAAAAGGATTATTCATAAATAAAGTCTTACAGCCTCAAAAACGACATGCGCGCAGGACTTAAGACAACAACTTAGGTGACAATTGGCGCCAAAATTCATAGCTAGTTGCTCTCTCTGTTGTTGTGAACTTTCAAATTCTTGCGTAACAAACAGATAAAACTAAAGGCACGATGCAGCTAAAGTATGGTGCCATTTGCTTCAAACGATTAGTCGAAGTCATAGTGATTATTTCATTATGCTCATGAGCGAAAAATTCTTATATAAAAGTATTTTTTCCTGCGTTAACTTATGTCTAGCATTAGTATGTATACAATTAGTGTAATTAGGTACCAGAGCCAGCAACTTCTTGTTATTGTGGGCTGGCTTATATTTTAGGTACTTCTAGCCGTTGCATACATAATACCATTTAGTTTTTTGCCCTCCTTTTGGCATTTGGCAGCTACAGCTAAATTTTCTGATCCCAGTAACAATACATACACAAAAGTCATCACCCTATCGGAAGATGATTTTGTAAATGGAGGCAAATATCAGTACTTCTTTGATATTTCTGAAATAAACATACAAACCACATATATACAAGACATGAATCGCTATACTCAAGAATACAAAACAATTGTTGCGATTTTTTGCTAAATAATTCGTTGTAGGTGTTAGTGCAGTTTTCCCAGTTGTTGGACACCACCTGCACTACAGCGTTTAATCGATAAAATGGAGGAGTATGGGACAATACGAGTTGTTGCTAGGTCTGGTCGGCCCCGAGCAGTCATTCTGCTGAGAATATCGCGGCTGGGGCTGAAAAATATCGACCAGACGACGTGCCACAAAACAGTGCAGCAATCGGCTATCATTACAGAGAATTTTGATGAAAGACTTGAACATATTCACTTACAAATTGCAAACAGTGTATCAACTGTTAACCGTCGACCGTCAAGTACTTGTCACATAGACTAAAACTACCCTAAACCTCGATCTCGAGGAAGACAACTCTTCGTAGAAAATCATCATGAGGGTCACTGTGGATATGTGAATAAACAAAATTATAACTTCTGCATGGTATGCTGTTTACGCTAGACGCCTCATAGGGCCTCTATGGACAGCGGGCGCCGTAGCGTCATGCTCAAGGACTTTATCCTTCCTCGACCGGAAGAATAAGGACTAGAATATGACATCTTTTCTTTTTGTGAGGTTTCTTGAAGTCACGGCTCTATGTTAACAAGCCTTAGACTCTTGAAGCCCTTAAAGAGAGTCTCCGTCATGAATGCGATAACCTATAGCCTGAAGTTTTGGCAGGCGATACCATTATCTCGACTTGTAAAAAAAATATCATATGAAATAATTATAATTGTAGTTTTGGGGCACTTAATTTGGCCAAACGTAAGGGAAATTATTATCAGAATTCAACAGCAGGGTGGATGTGTACCTAAATGAGCCATCAGTCATATATTTCAAAATTTATATATACGAGTATACATAATTTTGGTCATCACCGCGCCCAAAAAGGCAGGCTCTGGATACGCCACTGCATGTAAATACGGAAATTTCAAATGTTGCTGAAGCAACAGCAACAATCATATTTTGGCCACAATACGAAGTAGGTTCATTCTTTTTAATCAGTTTTTAGGTAAAATATAATCATTATTTGACTATGTTATTTGAAATTGCAAATTAGAGACTTTACAACACAATCCACATACACATTTCAACCTCTAAAATATTTCTCATTGCAGGATCATTTCTGAGTAACCATCCACCAGTCTAATAGCAAACATAAACGACGTATTAAAGAAGTTATAACCCTGTTGGGATCCTGAATATATCTCTGTTACTGAAGCCCTTCTCGCCTTATTAACATTTTTATACCGCACCTTCCCTCATATCTCGAAAACGGCTGCGTTGTAAAACTTAACGGCTCCATTTAAGTCTTACAAGACTTTCTTATCTTATCAACCAGTTATATGACGTCATCTAATAGGGCGACTATCGCGTCCGGAGGGAAAAGTTCCAAGTGTTGTTGCGACTTTCTTTGACTTGATGGCTGCTCAGGAAGTTTTTAGAGCGTGCCATCTTTAAGAATCTAAAGCAAGTGGGGATTTTCAATATGAAAACATATTTGCTGAATAAATAGCTTTTGAAACTTCCTCATCAAGGAATTTGTAATACTTAATATAAAGGGTCAAATATGTTTATACACAAAAAAAATGAAGTAATATAAATTGTTGAAATATTATAATTTATTTTTAAAAAAGAACCGACTTCATCTGGCTTAAAATCAGAACCGTTTAGTAACAGTGTACAGTCTACAACTATTTTTTGACATATTTTTTTAACTGATTTAAGGTACACTTCTATTATGTTAGCGTATTTTTATCTCTCTCTCTAATTTGTATTTTTTTTTTAAATATCCACATATTTTTTAACTTTTTTATTTGTTTTATTATTTGGCCAACTTTGAATAAGTGTAACTCTAATTCACCCTATAGTTTAGTTTAGTTTAGTTTAGTCTAGTCTAGTCTAGTCTAGTCTAGTCTGATCTGGTCTGGTCTGATCTGGTCTGGTCCAGTCCAGTCCAGTCCAGACCAGACCAGTAGAGTCCAGTCCAGTCCAGTCCAGTCCAGTCCAGCCCAGCCCAGTCCAGTCCAGTCCAGACCAGTCCAGTCCAGTCCAGTCCAGTCCAGTTTAGTTTAGTTTAGTTATTGGTAAAGTATCACAACTTTGTGTTTTTACACGTCAAAGGTACACTACACAAGTATAAAATGTCTTATTTACTAATATATAGACAACAATATACATTATAGAGGCAAACACATTAAAAATGTATATATTGAAATCACTTCCTAAGTACTCCTCCTATATTGCAACCTACCTGTATATGTTTCTGTCTATCGGTCACAAATTATAAATTATTTGTCTATCTTTTTCTGAATCACCCTGTACAACTATAATTTAACTCTGCACGATTTCGCAACCGTTCTGTATAAGTATTAATTATCTCAACCCTATTGACAGGTTATATTATTCTATTGTTTAAATCACCCTATATACCTATAAATTTGCTTCGCCCAATATGCCAAGTATAAACAACTTTTTGTGTTTCACACTATTTATATATATATATATATATATATATATATATATTTAAGCAGCCTGTAAAACTATAATTTCATAATTTCACTCTACTTTATATTTCAATCATCCTCTATATGCTATTGCTTCTAAGAATTTATGAACCCTCCGCCCTATACTCGAATATCCTTAAGGCATATGCTCATTTAACTATTTTTTTCAAGTTTTTTTATCCACTTTGTATAACCATCATATCTATGGAATTGCATATGTACCATTCAATATCACATTTATTTGTCAGACTTTTTTAAAACCAACCTGTCTATCTGTAATTTGACTTCGCTCAATATGTCAACTGGCCACATTGCTTGCTGCATATAGAAAACATCGCTCACCTCCTTTCTTTCGGTCCCTTTTACCTGAATATACTTTCATTTTTCTAGTAAACTACACAGTTTTCCTACGTATACGAAACATTAGACAGATTCCGTAACACACTTTTAATAATTAGATAAACGGTAATATTTACCATCGTAGTGACAACTATCAATGTAATAGGTTTCTCTGAAAACGAACAAAACACCGCTTTTTGAGGCATAGCGAAACCGGAAGTCTGTGACTTCCATGGAACCCATACTAAATATACCGCTTTGCTCCTGAATAAATTCTTACTGCACCGACCTGAACCACATCTACACCAAGACCGGAAATGTGATTACCGTTCCTAGGCTTAACAGTTATTTGCAAAGTCAGCATCTAAGAAAAATAAAAATACTAAATTTAAGAGTTACTTTTCAGTTAAGCGTAAAAACACTTTATATGAAACACTAATATTTGATAATCTACCAGTCAATAGAGATTTTTAACTGACATAAAACTCAACAGCAAACCGCATAACCAATCACTTAAATAATAGTTTGTAGGTAAGTCATAACTGACATAATTATAACAGCAAACTCACAGAAGTAAAATATTTCAGGCCCAAAATCCCCAAAAAATATGGGGTATTTTCGTTTTTTGCTTATAGTTAATCGAAAAATTGTAGAGAATCAAATAATCTTCACAATGGGCGTTTAAAACTTTGATAGCAGCATGTCTCTTAAAGAAATGCTGGAAAACCTGTATAAAGTGAGTGATTTAAAAAAAACCACAGTATTGTAAAAGATGAGCCACAAGCATGGAAACCTTTGAATAATTCTTCAGTAATAAATTTCTTACTGGCTATTTAACGGTGACCATTACCGTGACCTTGACCATGACCGTGACCTTGACCGTAACCTTGACGGCCATTTGGAGGTTAAATTCATTTTTTCAAAGTAGAACCACCATTTTTATTCCAGTTTCGCAAAACCGGAAAATAGGAGTTCTCCTTTAATAAAAAGGCATTTGACTTTGGTAGCGGTCAAGGTCATGGTCAAGGTCATGAACGAGGTCATGGGCAAGATCATTCTGGATGTAAAATTTTTCTCTTTTTCCGAAACCAGAATAAAGAATGGGTGTTCTCATCTGAAAAACTGGATTTGACCTCGATATGACCGATAAGGTCATGAGTCAAGGTCACGGTAAAATCAAGATAAAGCTCAAGGACTTGAACGGACGTCCAATACCGCACCCCCTAGTAATCCATAATGTAAATTAGAAGTTCCTGTTTGATAAAAAGGCTTTTGAGCTTGGTAACGGTCAAGGTCGTGAACGAGCTGATGGTTAAGGTTATTCTTAACGTAAAATTTTCGGCTCTTTCTGAAACCGTAGTAAAAAATGGGGGTTCTTATTTGAAAAATTGCATTTGACACCGATATAACCGTCAAGATTACGGTCAAGCTCAAGGTCATGGTCACCGCTAGATAGCCAGCGAAAAATGCTTAATTTTTTGTATTTATCATTTTTCAAAAAAATATATAACAAGAGTTATTCCAAGGTTTCCAGACTTTTGGCTCACTCTGTACGATTATTCCTAACAACAGATTTATTATATTTCCCATACTGCAAAAAAGACTGCTTTCAACACGATTATGACTTCTGCAGATTCCGAAATTCTAGTACCATTCCATTCTTAAGTTAGACATACTTTATATGCTGCCCATTATAGTGTAAACAGTATACAGTTGATAAAGGTAGTTACTGTTTGTCCTTTTGTAGTTGAATTTTGGAATTAGTTGTAAACAAAGTGTAGTTATCTAATAGAATTGCTATTTAATGTAAAAATTGTATAAATTCAATTAAAATTAAAAGTAATTATTTTGTTCATATAAAAATACAAATTTTCCCACAGTTTTGTTGAATCCGTTACTCTTTGTATTAAACGAATTTCCATATGAAGTTATACAGGATAAGTATTTGTATAATAAAATACTCTGGAGTGCCATGCAATGAAAACTATAGTTTAAAATTGCTTTGTAGGAAAGTTTGTCGGTTTTATATCCCAGTGAGCTTTCCATTAAATGGAAACTTTGCGAATTAAAACTGTTTTAAATTTTAACAATCTTGTATATAACTTTTTACAATTGCACGGAGAGGTGTTCTCCCTATTTGCTCTGTTTCACTTTTACGTTCGGTTGCTCCCGGATAATTTATTAGAAATTAGTTTGTTTTCAGTGTGTTGAGAAAATTGCTTTTCAGCAAATTATCGCACATGTACTGAATTGAAAAAATAATAGCCTGTTTTCGTATTTTGTCCATATATACTTATATACCAATATAAAAGGAGGTAAAATTTTTTTGTTTGTTTGTCATGCAATAGTGTGATTCATAGATTACTTTCAAAGATCTTTTAGAATCATTAGACATTATTACGCTTTAAAAATCGGGTAGTTTGTCACAAGACCCGAAGGAAATAAATGATTGTCCTTTAATAAACCCATTTAGCTAGTCTAATGATACTGAAAATTTACATTTAACCCATTTTAATATTTAAATAATTTGGCCAAGTGCGAGTTGGACTCGCATACTAAGGGTTCCGTACCACCTTCAAGATTCTAATATTCCAGGTTCAGAAAAGCCGGGAATGAGTGCATTTTCTGATATTTACCCTAATATCTTTTAAAGGAAGCGTTTTAAATTTATAAAAAAAATGCACTTTCATTTTCCACACATAGACTTTTTATTTTATCTGCTTTAGGATTCGCTAGATTTTTATAAGATTACATATGTATTTAATTTTCTAATTTGGCCCTCAAAAACTAACATTACAGTTTTATTTTACTAATAAACTTTCAGGGAAGCATTTTATAATCTACTGTCTGAATTTTAAACTCTGTAGATTGGGCAAAATAGGTCAATTATAAATTATTAAATCTGTTATTATTATTTAAAAATACAAATAAAATATATTTTTCAAAATTTAAATAGTGTAGTTTCTAAAGTGGCAATTAAGTATTTTTGTTAATATCTTTTAAACAAATTATTTAAAAATATTACATATTTGTAATTCATATAATGAGCCTTTTATCTGATATATTACATGA
This sequence comes from Octodonta nipae, assembly GCA_034190945.1. NCBI lineage: Eukaryota > Metazoa > Arthropoda > Insecta > Coleoptera > Chrysomelidae > Octodonta > Octodonta nipae. The sequence continues at coordinate 15,592,606 of CM067217.1, forward strand.
TGCGTTTGAATATTGAATTTTTATTTTCCATATAATTGTATAATTTGTCCCTAAAATTACTATGGAGGTTTTCTAATATTGTTTCTTTTGAATTTCAAGTGAGCCCCAGTACCCCAGATTATTTTAAAAATTTTAGTATGGTTTCGGAAATAAAGCGAGAAATGAGAATTTTTTATATCTTTATGTTAATATCTTGTAAACAATTAATTTCAAAAATATGAAAAATATATATTTGTATTCCTCATAATGAGCCCTTTCGTTTGATGCATTGCATGATGCGTTTAAAAAATATTTTTTCTTTTCTGTTAAATTCTATAATTTTGCCCCCAATATTAATATTAGGGATTGCTTCGTATTTTTCCTGTAAACAAAACAAATTAGTTTGGTGAATAAAGGGGGGAATGGGTAATTTTTATAAATGTTTTTTTAAATATATTTTAAAATACTCATTTTAAAAAAATCAAAAAAATATATTTGTAATCGTCATATTGAGCCCTGTGATTTGATATATTACATGATCCGTTTGAAACAAGTCTAATCTTTTATATTTCATTTAATTCTGTCATTTGTCTCCCAAAATCAATATTAGGGGATTTCTCCTTATTTTTCAGTAAAGTTAATGTGATAGCCTACACCTCTATTTTTTTCAAATTTTTGCGTCTTATAGTTTCGATAATAAGGGCGGGAATAGGTAATTTTTTAAATATTTTGTTAATTATTTTAAATAGTTTACTTTAAAAATATTTAACAAATTAATTTGTATTCATCATGTGAGCCCTTTGATTTGATTTATTACTTGATCCGTTAGAAACAATTATAATTATTTATTTTCCATAATTTGCCCCCCAAAATAAATATCAGGGGTTTCTCTTTATTTTTACAGTAAAGTTCAGGTGAAGCGCTATACCTCTATTTTTTTCAAAATTTTACAGCTTATGGTTTCGGGGGGAATGTGTAAAAATTTTTATATTTTTGTTAATATCTTTTAATTAATTTATTTTAAAAATATGAAAAAATATATTTGTTCTCGTCATAATGAGCCCTTTTATTTGATCGAAGAGATTATGATATATAACTTGATACGTTAGAAACAATTTTAATTTTATATTTTCCATTTAATTCTGTAATTTGCTCCCCAAAATTAAAAGTAGAGGTTTCTACTTATTTTTCCAGTAAACTTCAGGTCAGACCCTATACATATACCTATATTTTTTTTCAAAACTTTACGTTTTATAGTTTCGGAGTTAGGGGGGGGGAATTTTGGTATCTATATTTTCATTAATATCTTTGAACTATTTTTTTTAAATATGAAAAATATATATTTGTGGGACCTTTCATTTGATATATTACAAGATGCGTTTGAAAAAAGTTTGATTTTTAAACATTCATTTAATTCCATAATTTGCCCTTCAAAATTAATATCACTTTTCCTGTAAAGTTTGGGCAACGTTCTATATTTGCTATTTTTCTCAAAATTTTAGGCTCAGTAGTTTCGAAGATCAGGGGGGAACGGTCGATTGTTTTAGTTTCCCCCCCCCCCGGAAGTACCCCTAAAAACAAAATTTCTTCTTTTACGATATCTACTCCTGATCGGGTCACCAAACTATACATACCGTCCCAAATTCCATACCAACCTCATCCGTCCAGTAGTTTAGGAGAAAATTGCTGTGATGTGACAGAGGCAGAAATCCGGAGTGATATTATAAGGGTATCCGTATACTGTATATACGGAACCCTAAAAACACAGTGTCCGACAAAAATTCCTGATAAGGAATCGAAACGTCACAGTAACAGATAAGTATAACTAAATACATCTTAACATTAAACAGGAAAACCAGTTGACAAATTCATAGACGTAATTTCTCACAGTTAATCTTGCGAGAGAGTTCTTTCTATAGATATTACACCTTAATTTTCAATTACTTAACTTATCTGTACTATTCAGAAATCATAGTGAAGAGTGAAAATCCCAAATATGAACGTTCAAAATATCTATTTGCCTCCTCAGTCATTTAGAAACTAATTATAGAGATCGCTTGTCTTTTCATAAATATTTATTTTGTTTGATATATGCGAATGTTTCGTTCTTCACTAATTGATTTTGAAGTTTCCTTCTTGATTTTCATTTTATAGAATTTGTTACCAATCTACATCTATCAGTTAGTACATGTTATGATAATTTCGATCTGTCTATCTGTCTTCCGAAGATGTTTTATTGGTGTTCCTTTTTCCTTACTTTGACGTGCTACTGAGCCTAAAATTAAAAAAAAAAAGTAGTATTAAGGACTCACTCAAACTTTGGAGGAAAAATACATTGCAATTTATAATGTTGATTTTGCGGTGCAAATTATAGAATTAACCGAAACAAATTAAAATTTTTTAAAGCGCATTATGTAATGTATCAACTGAAAGGGTGTGTTATGAAGAATACATCTATATACTGTTTTCCATATTTTTTAATAAATTCATATAAATTTGTTAATAAAAATATACAAAACGCAGTCGGTTTCTTCCTTTACTTCCAAAATTAAAAAGCCCTAAATTTTCGAAAATAATATTAAGTCCGAAACCTTATTATAAATTTTGGGGGCTAAATTATTAAATTAAATTAATAATTAATTTTTTGGTAGCGCATCATGTACCTAACATATCAAATGAAGAATACAGTTATATTTATTACATATTTTTTTATAAGATATTAAGAAAATACACCAGAATTGATCCACTCCCCCTGTCTGTTTATCTCCGAAACTATGAGACTAAATTTAAAAAAATGGTAACATAAAGCCTCACTTAAAGTTTAAAATAAAAATAAGGCAGACAATCAGAACTTTGAGGGGTAAATTATTCAATTAAATGAAAACAAAGACTTTAAAATTTTCAAACACATCTTGCAGTACAGCAAACAAAAGTTTTCAATATGAGAAATGCAAGTATATTTTTTATAATTTTAAAATAATTTGCTTAGAAGAAATACTAATAGTAATTTTCTTACACAAATTATATATATTATATATTAAATATAAAATATAACTATTAATTGTATTTTTAAAGTATTTATTTAACAACTATTAAGTAAAATTGATAAATTTTTACTTATTCCACCTATTATCTGGAAAACTGAAAAGATAAAATATGGCCCCCTTAAGAGTTTACCGGCAAAATAAAGCAAATGATCAGTCATGCAGCAAACCAAATGTAAAGGCTGGTTGCATAAAATTACAGGGTATATGTTTTTAAAATTTCTTAAGGGTCCTACTAAAAAATCTACTCTTTGCCTGCTTGTCTTCGAAATTATTTAGCCCACAATGTTGAATAATAATTCAAGAAATCTTAAGGGAATTTTGAGGTCAATCAGAAAATTAGGTAATAAAATATATGGTACAACCTTTAATGCATGGTACTTGACCACATGATTTGTCTCACTATTTGCAGTTTAATTTTCTTAATATTCCAAAACTATTGTTAAACACTCAAAATTAATTCTAGTTCTGTGTTGCCAAATATATTTTTTCTTTTATATATAGTCAAGGATTTTGTAATATACAAATGTGACTTAACAATTTATTAAATGTTTTTAATCCAGCTTTAAATTTTTTCATTTATCCCTACAATTAAGAAAACGAAACAAATATATTTGAATGTGTTTTACTTTTGGCAAATATCAATACACTCTTATTGAATACCGATTTATTACACATGTACGAATTTTGTCGTCAATTAATAACGATAATCAAGACAAAATAAGATCCAAATTGCAAAAATATTTCGGTAAATAAGGGGTATTATAAATAAGTATACCTACGACGTATTTTTAACCGTGGACAAAATAATTACAGAGCAGTGCTACTATTACGTAATACCGAATATTTCTTGCTAATAATTCTTAAAGAATAAAATTTATAATTACCCGAAGAAAAATGAATATGAACATATTTATATACCTGGTTAACAATGTCTGTAATGAACGGTCCCTTTCTTTACAAAATTATATAAGACACGTCAAAATTTTCATAATTATCGATATTTAGTTAGCAATAAAAATCAATCAATTTCGAAATGAATAGAAAACGACGGAACATATGGCGACGTGGTTCGTGATAGCGTGGTAGTTTTTATAAGTAAAAGAGAGGGTCAATTATTAATTTAATACACTTTCTCTAACCGATTTTTTTTTAATATTTAATAATCTGAAACTAGCAGTTATAAAAGTTTGATCTAACATGCAGCATGTTTTTTTATTAAACACTTCAAAACGTATTAAAGGAATTATGTATTGTTTAACGTTGTGTCGTTAAAATTATTTTCTTGAAAATATACCACAAAAGAACTGTGGCCTTTTTAGGCATTTGCCTACGGGAATATAATGAAAATTAAACAAATAAGGGAGAAAAAGATGTTACAAAAACTTAAAGGAAAAATGTGTGTAAAATAAGTGGATAAAGTTAAAATTCACTATTTAGTATTCACTAATAATTTTACTAATCAATTTCTTATATATTTCGTACATAAGTTAAACTTAGAGTCTCATGTTGCAAAAATATTGAAACTATTAGTAGTAGGATTTCGAGATTTAGACCATTTGTTAGGTAATTCCGTGTTCTTAAGGATATTTTCAAATTGGATACACCCAACGTTTTGTGCCTTAACCTTAAACCTCAGAATGAACAAGTGGAACTAGCTAGCAATGGAGATAAAGTTATGCAACTAATCTACAGTTGTATTAACTGATATCATAAACTGCTTCAAAGATATCATTACCTAGATGTCGATCTTACATCTCGCGTCTTCAAATGTAACGCAATGCATGAAATGCATAAAGAAGTGTTCGAGAGGACATTTACTTGTGGGAAGCGCAACTGATGAAGGTTCCCGACCAGAGTATTTTTTTATCCACTTTGAATAACCATCATATCTATGGAATTGCATATGTACCATTCAATATCACATTTATTTGTCAGACTTTTTTAAAACCAACCTGTCTATCTGTAATTTGACTTCGCTCAATATGTCAACTGGCCACATTGCTTGCTGCTTGAATTTCGATGCACCATATAGAAAACATCGCTCACCTCCTTTCTTTTGGTCCCTTTTACCTGAATATACTTTCATTTATCTAGTAAACTACACAGTTTTTAGGTTACTTCACCTGTCAGAGATATTGAATACTCTATTCGAGGTGTCATTCCTTGTACGCAAGACAATATATATTGTTGTTTCTGAAGCAATATATATTATATATAATATATATTGTCTTGCGTACAAAGGAATGATACCTCGAAGAGAGTATTCAATATCTCTGACAGGTGAAGTAACCTGAAAAATTTTATCGTGACATTCTGTCTTAGGAGTTAAGGGATAACAGCAATTACACGGAACGGCTCCAGATTTGGAACCTGTTTGTACTGATTCTCTTGAAAATCCTAAATGTCGGTCTTACATCTCGCGTCTTCATATCATTACCCCCTTGCAAACAGAAGAAAAAAATTAAAATGTAATCAAATATCCGTATTCGAAATATTTTTGATAAATGAATGATCCCCCAAATTTTTGAGTGGAACCGCTCCTGGCAAATATTCGATATAATAATTGGAAGATTGTTCTTTGCAACCTAAAAGTTTTCGTCATTTGCCGTTTCAATCAGGTCCAGGAATTAAAAAAAACAGAGGACCAACAACCCTTGGAGAACTTAATTATTTAATACATTCTCTATTGTCCTCTGTCTGACAATTTTTTACAAAACACCTTCGGGAAGCTCTCTTCGAGGTGTTATTCCTTTGTACGCAATACAATATACATTATATATTATATATAACATATATTGTTTCTGGTCAGGGAACCTTCATCAGTTGCGCTTCCCACAATTGAATGTCTTCTCGAACACTTCTTTATGTATTTGAAACATTTCGTTAAATTTAAAGATGCGAGATGTAGGACCGACATCTAGGATTTTCGAGAGAATCAGTACACAGAGGTTCCGAAGCTGGAGCCGTTCCGTGTAATTGCTGTTCTCCCTTAACTCCTAGGACAGAATTTCACGATAAAATTTTCAGGTTACTTCACCTGTCAGAGATATTGAATACTCTCTTCGAGGTGTCATTCCTTGTACAATCATTTTGAATTTAAATTTTAGAATTTTGCATTTTATAATAGTTTCTTTGCCACTCAATATTTGTAAATCATTAATAAATTTTACTAAGTTAATTTTTTTGTCTGCTGGATTACCTTTTTATTTACCGTCCACTTTGTTTGTAAATACAGGGTATACAGGATTTTATTTAAATTGGTGGGAAAGCTTGATGTTTGAAAATTCACTATTTTTTTCCTACAATTACATTATATTTATACCTTGGATTTAGTACATTTTAGGCAACAAAAGATCCAGTTCTAATTGGTATTTCTATTATTATTTTAAATAGCCTGTATTTTCGATACACAAAACAGTAATATGAATTAAACATGTAATTTGGTATGATATCTACACTCAACCAATTAAATTGGTGTTGATGACGACAATCAATTCCATACTTGGTCAAGGCGAGAATTCCATTTTACTCAAAATGTCTTCTCAGTAATTAAATATTTAAGAACCTGTCTCTTGCATTTCAACCGAACTCGTTTGAATTGTTGTTCGTTTGGAGTTTCCACCATCGAGCCTTTTTCTCATTTTCTCTCCCCTTTGTCAATATTACGTCTACATTATACATTTTCAGACCCGGTAATTTTCGTTTCGTCTTTTCTGAAAGTCTTAAACTTTTCCCTAATAATCTTCTTCGGCGACAAGAATTATTAATGGCGCCATCTTTCACGAGGGGTTCCAGCTTGTAATTTGTCTTGTTTTAAAATTTTCATGACAGAGCGATTTATTATTCGACGGAAACCACTTTGATTCCGTTATTTCCTGCAAGATGATATTTATTGTGAGTTTAATAATGATTTTAGTACTGTATAGGACTTTTTACTTTATATCTACGTAATTACAAAGTTAATTCTGTATAGTCTATATTATTTCAAGAAGCCTCTAATTTCATTTGTATTTTCTTATATTGAATATATTTTAGTATAGAGATGGAGAAAGATGAGGTCGAATGTCGTTAGTGCCAGGGCGTAAGTTATATCAACGTGGTATGGTCAACGAACAACCTTGCCAGAGCTGATTCTATGAATTACCTACTCAAATCTATATATAAATAGGCAAAGACAAAACGGTTAGGTACCATTTTCTCCTGTGTCCCTCAACCGATTTACTTTATTTTGTTTTATTTAGTAGCTTTTGACGAGCTTTAGCGCAGAATGCTTGCGTTGTTTTTATAATATTGCTTCATTCATTAAATAAAATAAAATAAAAAATTCATAAATTAAGTCCACACTGTCAATGCCAAACAGTGTCGCCAGATTGGTTGAAGAGAAAATCGTAAGATGAATCGACTGGAAAAACAAAAATGATACAAATTTTTATCGGTTCACAAAGTTATTCCACATTATCATGCTATTCAGATTTCACGCATAAAAAATTATATTATATGATAATAATTATTTATTTGGTACTCGCAAGTTGGAAACTTTAATTTGTTTCTAAATATGGTTTGTCAACTAAAATTAGAATTGTGTTGCAACTGATGAATGTGTTTCCGATAATATTTTATTATTTTGACATTACGCTTTTAATTTATGTTGTTTCTAATAGTTTCACACAATTTAACTAGTCTTACAAAGACCATGATATAAATACAATTAGTGAGATTTAAGATAAATAGTTATATCTGACATCAGGACAATATTTCTAATGTTCTCGGCCAACTTCGTTTTGAATCGTTTTAACGACTCTGATTGTTTTGATTTCAGTTTGACATATTATAAGATTGTTAGCCGTTAGTTTAATGTAACTTTTCAATTCAATGTCAAAATTATCAATATATTATTCGAAATATTTTAATTTCAATGCACTTACAAAAATTGTCAACATAAAAAGTATTATTTAACATAAATTATCAGCGAGTTCATTGTATTTCTTTATATTTTTGATATAATACAGAAAAGTCATCCTTAACTTTGTGTATTAAATTGAGTTATCGAGATTATACATACAGTGTAGTTTAAGGTTTACTAATATGTTTGTACTTATGTATCTATTTATTTATACTGCATCTTCATAGTTACTTATGAGTTCGTTTCTTGCATTTTTTTCTTAGAAATTGAAATCGTAATTGGGAAATATCTGAATAACCGTTAAACATTTTGGAAAAATTAAGTTTAAAAATATTACTTATGTTTAATATTAATTTATTATTTGATTTACCATGCCTGCAAACTCCTCCTCTTAATACAGGGTGAATGACTTGCCTAAAGTGAACATATTGTCATTTTAAATATGTGTATTTTATTAAAAAACTATGTAAATACACAAATGTAAGAGAGTTCGGTACTATTTCACTCTGTTTGTGAAATTTTTTTTTATTTTTTAATTGCTAATTGACAGGTTTTAGTGTTAATAATAGAAAAAATGGATCAAACGGCCAACATTTTACGTTAATAACAGTTATTGCCCCATCTACTCCATAATAGCTGAACTAACACCATGAAACCTTCCACCGCTTGAGGACAAAATTATTTCATATATTTCTAATAATTCAAATGAAGGCTTTTTATAAATTCTTGATTTTTATTGATATTTTCAAGTGTATTTGTATTTTTAATTTATTTAATAATAGAATGTAAATTTGTAAATTTGTATATTATATTTTATTCAGGAACAGAACGTTATTTGATTTTGCTTATTGTCCTACATGTACATTATTATTATTGGCGAAATAATTTTTTACTTTTTTTACTGGTAGTGAACCATTTAGCATAGGTACACAAAACAGTGCAAATATGCAAATGCATATAGGTATATTATCTAAAAAATTTTAAAATGATTTTGGTCAAATTTCGCCCACTGGGCGACCGCTAATAATGAGAAAAACACTAAAACCCCCCAGATTTTATAAACGTCTCATTTGACAGTAAATGACCTCATGTAGGTAAGGCAGACTATTATGATTACGCTCTCATCCTATCTATACCTCTATGTAAAATATTTACATGAAATTTCCACAAATTACGTTTTTTAAAAAACTGTCCGACGCGTTTCGACCAATGTCATTGTCAAGGAATTAGACTAACTGGGTATTTCTTCAAGAACTTTTCGATTGCGGGCAGTCCAGCTAAAATATTTTCAAGCATCCGGTTATACCGGAAGTTGATATCAACTTGCTTATTTCAAATTATTGCAATTGTGAATTCTACGGGTAATTTTAAGACTAACTCATGTATAATACCCTATACTTAATTTCAACCCTTTCGAGATATTCCAAAATGTTTATTAAAATTGACATTTTAAGGTCTTCAGATAATTGCCAATTATGCAGTAACGTAGCAGAATCAAGGGATCTTTTTGAGGACTGAAGTTAGAGCTTTCAAAGTAGGTAATATTAGTTGGAAAATGGTGTACACAATGTTTAAAAGAAATACCGAAAATTGAAAATATATCGTTATCAAAAATAAGAGGTACTTTGTTAAAACTTACCTATACGAAAATCTGATAGATTTCGACTTTTACGAAAAAAAATAATTAAATTTTTCAGCATCCTCAATAAAAATAACTAAGTTGGGTGTGACGGTTGCTAAGGACTCAATTGAAATATCAGTGTGAGTTGATTCAATATAATAATATTGAATTAAACGATACTTCTTAGTGTGTTAAATCTGAAAAAAATGCCAGCACATCTGAATCATCCAAACCAATATTATTTAAATTTACTTATTATTTATGAAAAATGCCACAAAGTGATATCTTGAACAAGTAATGTGTTAACAGTTCGATATCCGCAAAAATCGAAACCAATACCAATGACTGTTAAACGGATTTTGGAGAATTTCAAGAACTTTGGATCGTTAAAACTAATAGACAAAGAAGAAAACAATTACTGATAAGGAAGCAATGGAAATTATGAACTTGGGATATTTCTCCGCATATCCTACGATATCAGTGAGGCACATGGAACTTGAGAGTGAATTCAGGAGAAGCAGAATTCTTCGAATTAAAAAAAAAAAAAAAATTTCCATCCATTTTCATTCAATGCTGTACAGCATCTGAAGGGTACAGATTTTTTAAGTAGAACTAGTTTTTCGTACCAAGGTAATGACTCATTCTTGGACAATATCATTTAGACGCATGTGGCAAAATTCATGAAAAATGGATTTTTTAATAGGCATAACTCACATTATTGGAGTGAAATAAATACTCATGTTTTAAGAAAGCAGCACTTTGAAGAAAGTTTATAGTTCAATGTATATTGCGCAGTTCGAAATGACAGAATTGTTACTGTTTATTTCTATGAAGAAAACTTAAGTGGTAAGAAACTCTTGTAGCTTCTTTGATCTTTAGGGCAAGGATATTCAAACCCTTCAGAAGAACTAGAAAATGATTATTTAAAGAATCTTCCGTTGGCAGACCATCGACACATTATTTATCAATATGATGGGGCACCTCCTCATAATAGCCATCTTGTCAATGTTTTTTTGCAATCAACATTTCAAGACCAATAGATTGCGAATAATGGTCCTTTTCTCTGACCACCCCAGTCCACGGATCTATCCGTACTAGATTTTTTTATTTGGGGTGCAATTTATGAACGTCCAGTAACTAACAAAGAAGATTGCAAACGGAGAATACGAGATAGATTTCAAAATTTAAGTGCTTGTTCAATTAAAAGAGCCAACCATCATTTATTTGAACATTTATTTAACTGAATTAAACAAAATTTCCATTGTTATTCGTGTTATTGTTATAGTATGTGCCATTTGAAATAATCAAGTTTGTATCAACTTCCTGTATAACAGGAAGTGGCATATGCTTGAAAATATTTTAGCTGAACTGCCCCATTCGAAAAGTAAATTTTCATTAAATTCGTAAATACCATTTTCCCAATATCCATCGATATCATACCCGGTGGGCCCAGTGCATATAAGACGAATAATAGTAATTAAAATGTTTAAATATTATATTTCATCAATTCAAGTCACCAAAAATCAGCATATGAGGGGACGCTTGTTGGAAATATTAATTTAAAAGTATACGTTTTAGACAACTCAAATCTTTTTATGAAGAATAATTTTTTTATAAATATTATTCACAAGGGTGATTTCTGTTTGAGACCTATGAAGACACATCGTATATAGATACGAATTGAGCACCTCCACCTTGAAGTTAATTAACTGACATCTATTTCAATATATTACACCCCAGATTCCGAATAGAGACAGTTTCTATTTTATTACCGCCGCCTCCTCCAAAGGATGGTATATAAAAAACTGAGTTGAAAAAAATATGGAACCACTTCATGATGCCCCTTAACAGAATCCCGTTTAAACGATCTAAATTCCTCAAGTCTATTTCGAGTAATCGTTGAACACATATAAAAAACATATGTACAGGGGAATCAATTCTCCTGTACATATGTTCTCAAGAACCTCTTTGTTTTTGAAGTCGTTGAAAGATGGAGAAAATTTTAAGGAGCTTATTGGCACTGCGGTGTTTAAACAGTTCTAATGGTAGCAAATAGGTCCAAGATTATTTATTTATTTATACTAGCTGTCGCCCTGTGGTCGAAATTCGACCAATTGTGGCAGGTAAAGTACCCTGAGAATTTTATCGTGACATTCTATCCTAGGACTAACCTAGTTTCGGAACCGTTATGTGATAGTTTCCTCGAAAATCCTAGGTTCGAAAATCCTAGATTTAGGTCTTACATCTCGCTTCTACAAATAAGTAACGAAATTCATGTTCTTTTTCAGATATAATTAATAGGACTTTATTTGTTCAAATTCGTAATTCTTAATTTAATATGACAACAATTCAACCGCTAATGGGCTACCCTACATAATTATTTTTTCTAACCACCCTGTATAACTATAATTGCACTCAATTCTCTAACATTTATATATAAATACTCATTATAATAATTCCATCTCATTATATATTTCCACCACCCTGTATATGCAACTGCTCACGGACCACACATATTTTTTAATATTTTTGAACCACCCGGTAAACCATTCTGTATATGCGACTGCCTGAAAAGTATTTTCTGTTACTATAATTCTACTCATATTTAAATCATCATACATATGGAATTCATCGTGGGTTACTCTATAAATCATTTCATTTTCAAACATTTTTTATAATCATCCTGTATGTCTATAATTCCTATATTTCATCTAACCTATATATACTACTGCTTATGGGTTACGAAATGTTGCATTTACATTTCCGCCACCCTTTATATGCATCTCTGTATAATATTTTTTGCACCACCCTGTATTACTGTAATTCTATTGCGCCCTCTATTCCAAGAACCCTGTAAATTCAACCGCTAAGGGGCTTCCCTATATAATTATTTTATTAATTATGCAACTGTTTGTGTGCCACCCACGAAAAAAAAGATTTCTAACATATCTGGAATCGCCGTGTGTAATTATAATATACAACGCCTTATATCTCAGTCAATTTAGAATATGTGAACACATAACTTTTTACCCATCTAAAAATCGCCTAAGCAGCAATTTTTACTTTAAAAATATTAAATAGCGGTAAAATTCTTAAAGATTCTACACAACAATTGGTATTGGAATTTTTTTTCAAGAGCAGTTTCAACCTCAAGTATGTTACCAAATCGTCCTGTATTGAATCTTGTAATTTCAACAAAACTCAGCTGTCATAATTATTGTCACAATTTCGTTCTTTCTCGGTAATACGATTTTTCCCAAGCAATCGATTTGTAGACGCCAAAACCCCGAAATGAAATTTCGACAGTCACAGTGCAGTTTGCGAGAATTACATATAATAAGATATGTGTAAATAAACAAAACATTATATGTATTATATTGTTAGATAAATAAGTAAAAATATATTTGCAGCATATCACATCTCGTTAAAAGAATATTTAACCATTTTTGACTGACTGCTAATATTTTAGACGACATGTTAAAATTAATTTAAAAGATTACCTAATATCGAATAAAACAGCAATATATTACTAATACTTATTCAATTTTCATTTGCACATGGCATAAAATAAAAAAACATATTCAACTTGAGTGGATCTGAAATCAAATGAATCAATTAGCTTTATAATCTCTCAATAATTAGTTTACTTACCTAAAAGTTTTCATCGGGGGATTATATCAAAACATTTAAGAAATACAATGCACCACCTATTAATTTATGTTAATTATATCTTCACATGTTGACAATTTTTGTAAGTTCATTGAAATTGAAATTTCTTAGCGGTTTACATTGTTAAGAAATGTCCAATTGAAATTCAATCTGCTTCACTGTGGTTGGCCGTGAACTTGTCGAGAAATTAGAACCATTGCCATGATGTCAGATCTAACTATTTATCTTCAATTTTCCTATTTGTATGTATATCATGGGCTTTGTAATATTAGTTAAATCGTATGAAACTATTAGCCTTTGAAATAGAAACTATAAATTAATAGTATAATGTTAAAATAATAAAATATTATCGGAAAAACATTGTTCAGTTACCACGCAATACAAATTTCTGATTTTAGTTGACAAACTCTATTTAGAAAAACTTGCGAGTACCAATAAATTGTCATTATCCTATAATATAATTTTTTGTGGATTAGTTCTCAATAGCATGATAATGTAGAATAACTTTCAGAACCAAACAATTTTGTTAGTTTTTCGTTTAGTTTAGTTTGTTTTTCTCATTCGAGTCAATCCATCTTACGATTTTCTCTGAACGCAATCTGGCACTGTGGACGTAAATTATGAATTTTTTATTTTACTTTATTTAATGAATGAATCAATATTATAAATATATTTTAGCATTCTGCACTGAAGGTCGTCAATAGCCACTAAACAAAACAAAAATGAAGAAAATCGGTTGAGAGACAAAGGAGAAAATGGTACCTAATCGTTTTGTCTTTGCCTATTTATATATAGATTGCGTACCAAACTTTGTCATAAACTCGCGTTAATGAATAACAACTATGAACTATAAAAAAACCGTTATAAAAATACTCCGATCTATTTCGCTTTAAAATCTGCCTTTGCCGGAATAAACCTTAGCTAATTGGCGATATTCCCCGCTGAAATATATAACTCCACTTCAGCAGATATACGTAGACATGTTCGCCTAGTTGTTAGCGTTCTTTCCCTGTACCTCGACATTCGTAGCGATGTTTTCAATGTGTGTAAATTCACGCAAATGCCACACTGGCGTATGAAGTATTAAGGAAGAAGAGACATTTTAAGTATAATACGGTAGATTAGAGGCTTTTAAAACCACAAGTTTGCGGAATTAGGTAACTTCTTGACTAAATCCAACCAGACACGGCATATAAGAATGGATTAACATAAACATGCAGATAAAACTACCCCGAAGATTTCTCTTGCAGATTTACATTTTGAATTGTTAAGTAGCCTGTTTGTTCTTTTCACCTACTCCAAGAAGACGTCGCCGTAGAGACGTCCTTACCCAATAGCAACGGTTCACTTTCACCATTCTTTAATGTTTAAGTTTGTTTATTGAAAAACTTGAAATTGAGGAAAATAGTTGTCTTCAAAATTTACTTTGTTGCAAGATAATTGCTCTCACCAAAAATGCAATAAAAGAATTCTGTTGATTCAGTTATCCCATTAATGTAGGAACCTAGGAAAAACCTTACGTATTATATCGAAATAAGGATGTTCAAGAGGAAAAGACCATAATTAATTTTCTCCTGAATTAGCGACAACCAGATACGACTAAATTCCACGAAAGTAAAAGCGATCAATCGTCCTCATTAACCAGAATTAAAAGAGACTCTTTTAATTTTGGTCTTGTGTTCTATGCATTGGCGTAGCTACCGCTGTATCAGTTGTATCAATGATACGGGGCCCACGGGCTTCAGAGACCTCTAACTGTCAATGTATACGATCGCGGTTTAGATATATTAATTTCTCAAATTAAACAAAGATTTCAGAGCCTTTGTGACCTCGGTGATAATTTGGAAGTATTACAACCCGAGAAACTCCTAACACCTTCAAACGAAGCGCTAAAAAAAGCTTCCGGAAAACTGCTAAATACAGTAAAGACATCTCAGTTATCTTTGTGTACAAGTAATTGCTCTGAAAACATGCTCAAAATCTGAAATTAAAAAAAATCATTCCATTAAGGGACTCATGGAATTATTGCTGATAAAATTCAATAGTTTTGCATCCGGTTTTCCAAGATAATAATAGCATGCTTCCAGGTACAATCGGAACAGATGAAAGAAAACCGAAACAGATTAAAAATTACCAAAGGACTTCGGTGGGACAGGAACGGCTATCAGGCTTGTCACTATTGTCTATATAGGCGGAAATTTTAGGAAAACTGTAAAATATTTTTCAGCTATAGATGATTTAATAAATCAATTTGCCGAAAAAAAGGGTAAGAAAAGTGCATATTTAATTGGAATTGTTTGAGTAGCTCAATTTCTAGGAATAAGTAAACCCATCGTAATAAACAAAGGTGTACTTTATCACCGTTGATCTTCAATTTATACATTGAACAATGCCTGAAAACCTGGTACCGTCAGTGTTTGGATATGAAATTTAAATTAGACAATCATACATTGCTTTGCTTATTATACGCAGATGATCAAGTCGTATTTGTCGAAGATCATGCAAAATGTAATCTATGTTGAGCAATATCGGAAATAGGGTCTAAAGATAAACTGCAGTAAACGTAGAAATAGTTAAACTTCCAAAAACAGAATATATGTGCATAATAGGGGGGGGGGGGGGCTGCAGTAAACTTAGAAATAGTCGGCCAACAGATAAAATTGTGCAGTGTTCTTAAATACCTGGGAACAACAATATGTTCTGGTGGCACCTGTGAGAAAGAAATCTCAACGAGGATAGGTATGGCGAAAATAGCAACAAAAACACTACATGGTATACTATGGACTGAGAATGTAAGCGAGGATACAAAGAAACGTTTGTTCCATAGCATTGTCAAAAATATAGTACTCTACGACGCAGAGATGTGGCCAATAACAACAGCAGTTCGAGATAAGAAAAGAACCGTAGAACTAAACTATATGATGAGATGTTTAAGGGTTACAAGACAGGACAAATTAGAAACCCAAGATCTCTGGCAAGAGAATGGGAATAAATCAGTCTATAACAAAGACACTGGAAAATCGAACACTCCAATGGTATGGACATGTTAAAATTCCAGAAAACAGATGACCAAAAAAATTTGTAGAATGGTCACCAAAGGGAAAAAGAAAAAGAGGCCGACCTATTTTGACTTGGCAAAAATATGTAAAAAACGTGTGGGAAAGTAGGGACAAGAAACTGTAAAACCACGAGGGTAAAAACCGAAAGAAATAGAAGAAAAATGTACCCTATCCTCAAAGTAAAAGTTAGAAAAATAATATTATTATTCACAAAGAATCGTTAAGTACATATTACGACGGCTGCCATTTATATTTCGGGATTGGACAACCCTAATGTTGCAATCTGACAACTGACAGCTCTATCGTAAAGTTTGACATTTTTGAGGTTATACGTACTCAGAACGTTTTGACATACGAGCGCTATGTGTTGTTTACAGTAACTTAAAGGATTCATCTCGGCTAAAAAATGGAATTAAATCGTGAACATTTTCGTGCGATTATTTTTTTACAACTTTCGACGTGGATTAAGTCAGCAAGAGTGCATGAATGAACTTAATTTAATTTTTGGCGATGAAACTCCATCAAGGACCACTGTTTATCGATGGTATGGTGAATTCAATTGAGATCGTAGTTCACTCCAAGACGAATTTCGTGAATGTCGTCCGAAAATAGTTGTTGTTCCGGAAACCATTGATGCTGTGCGCGAACTGATATTGCAAGATCGTCATGTGATCTATCGTGAGATTGAGTCAACCTTACAAATTAGTGGGACCAGCATACATTCAATATTGCATAAATATTTGGATGTCAAAAAAATTTGTTCGCGTTGGATCCCACACAATTTGTCAATCGTCCAAAAAAATGTTCGTGTCGATTGGTCGAAAGAAAAGCTCAAAAAACACGATCGCGGTGCTTCAAAACACGTTTATTACATAGTGACAGATGATGAATCGTGAATTTACGCGTATGAGCCTGAAAGTAAACAGCAGTCGACTGTATGGGTGTTTCAAGATGAGCCGCATCCAACAAAAGTTGTTCGCGCACGAAGCATTTCCAAGCAAATGATCGCCTGTTTTTTCGGAAAAACTGGACATGTCGCAACCGTACCACTAGAACAACGCAGAACAGTCAATTCTGAATGCTACACAACCATTTGTTTGCTGGTTGTCTTCCAAGAAATGAGGAAAACCAACCGTTGAAAACGGATCACTCTTCACCACGACTATGCGAGCTCTCATACATCGGCTCAAACAACTGCATTTTTGACCACATCGATTTGATGAGTCATCCGCTGTATAATCCTGACTTCTCACCAAATGACTTCTTTTTATTCCCGTACGTAAAAAACAAACTGAAAGGTCAACGTTTTTCGGCACCTGAAGAAGCGGTTGCTGCGTTCAGAATGCATGTTTAGGAGATACCTCAATCAGAGTGGAAAAAGTGCTTCGACAATTGGTTCAAACGCATGCAAAAGTGTATAGATCTTCATGGGGAATATTTTGAAAAACAATAAAGCGATTTTAGATGATTAATATTTCTTTTGTCGAAATATAAAAGGCAGCCCTCGTTCTTACATATACACAATATTCAACTACAATGATGCAACATAGTCCAACTGTGAAGTGAAATTAACCCTGTATAAAACAAGACAGTCCAAGGATCGTCTTATTAGCACTAAATATTATAAGATTTGTTTATTATTCAAAATAGCATAAAAAAATTTGAGAATTAAATTATACATTAAAAAGATTGTGAGTTGAACCTATTACTTTCACACCATTTGAAGTGGTATTTTTGGTTATCACAGATATATAAACCGAAACCCTTTATTTTCACACTACTTATTAATATTCAAATGCTTCTAAAAATTACATTTTTCAAATATATTGTTCCTTTTAATACAAATTCGTCGTAACAAACACCCTGTAACAGTACTATGAAAAATGGAAACAAATTCTTGTTTACCGCTCTTGAGAACTATGCTGTAACAAATTTGAGTTTAATATATGGAGCCGTTTTTCAAATATCACAAATTTTCAAAAACCAAATATCCATTTTAGGACCCTGTACATCGTTTACTACAAACATTTTACTAAGGCATGTTTGCGTTAATCGGTATATTTCCACCGCCTCTAACTGCAGTTATTGTATTGTCCATTAGTTATGGGACACCCTGTATATCTGTAGTTTCAGAGAACACCTCCCCTAACAAATAAATTTTAATTTTCATATTGGTGCAGATTTTGAATTCCATTTAAAACACGTCATTTTTAACAGTTTGTGTAGATTTCTTATAGAGTGCGTTAATAAACAAAGCGTTTATTTATCAATGTCTAAATAGAGAGTCTTAAATGTTAATGTTAATGCACCAGCAACTGCGAAAGGCACCCCGGATTTTGAATTTTTATACACTTCAATTAATATCAGACATCAAGAACAGGCATCTAATAAATTATCAAAGAAAACTCGTGTAGCAACGCAGAGAGGATGAAAGGAGTGGAAAGGAAAGGATTGCCTCGCCGTAAAGTAATAAGAGTGAAAACAAAGTAATTTATCAAACAAAATACAGAGTCTGTTGTTGCGGAACCTCGCTGTTTTACGGAACACATATTATTCAAAATATGGACTTGAATTCATCATCTTCGTTTCGTTTTGCTTGCCGAATCGCGTGCGGCGTTATTGTTTTTCTCGCCGTTCTATATCAGCAACATCCAGGGTGGGACCTGAACGCGAAAGATTTTGAGAAAATTAAAGATAAATATACAATTTCGATTCCATTCATATGACTGCTCGTCTTATGATTGTGATGATATTTTTTGTATACGTTACTGGAATTTTATTAGTAGGTAATGTAAGTGATTTATTTTGTTGATGAGATTTCTGTTGAAACGTTGATGCAGGGTTGCCAGATGGACGAAAGTTCAAAACTTTTGTCTCCGTTGAAATTTTTGGGAGTTTTGGCGATTTCAACGGCCTCACGGAAAATTCCGGCCAATTTTATTTCTTCGTACCTATTAGTCATTTACAATTTGTGCGTCGCTGTGATAAGATTAATAAAAGTGAACTTTCAAAGTGTGTTTGTGAGAAAAAAACTAAATGAATGGAGTCGCCTCAAGCTAAGTAATATTTGTTTTGTTCATCTCATCCTTGAAAAAGCCCCTTATAAGTGTGGAAGAAACGTCGGGGAACTTTGTTTATATGCCGGTTTAGGTGTATAAATACCAACTGGTGATATAGATGCAATAATCAAATTATGAACTGGTAACTTCTAATGCAACTTTTAATAAATAGAACTAGTAAAACATACCTCTTGGAATTCAACAATTTGACAGTTTTGTCAAAATTTCTTAAAAACGAATAGTAGTTTAAACAAGCATAAAGAAATATTCTTGTAATTCATTATATCATATTGGAAATATTTAAACTATAGAAATAATGAAATTTCACCTTGATTTAAAAAAAAGTTTTAGGGTGTGAGGTTTACTAAATTCAGAAGTCCAGATTATCAAAAAAATCAAATTTTTGGTACAGCAAAAGTTACAATTTATATCTTTGGGATCTTATCATGAAAATTAGCACTTGAAAATTCATTATTTTCATCTATAAAGAAGAAACTTCACGAGCATAATTCAGAAATCTGTAGAAACCCAAACTAAATCGAAACTACACTTTAGCAACGAAACATTCCGAAATCGAATCCAAAAATTCAGTCTGACACTATTTATCAGTCAACAATTGCCACATGAAACTCATTTCTAAACCAATTTATTTTTCTAATACCAAGCAAAGTAAAATGAAATGTTTTCCTCTTAAATCCACCTCTGCCACTTTCTTGTATTTCTCCGTAAAATTCCTGTAGAGGAAAATCCGTATGAAATATATACTCCCAGATTGAAATTATACGTAGAAATATATGGCGTCATTAATAATTTTCTGCTAAATGATGCACTATTCGTTCTCATTTGTTTCTCTTTTACGTGGATATGAAAATATGGAGCACTTATATATCCTTTATCCTGCTCCGGTTCGCTACACCACGGTTTAGGGACGCGCTCTGTTTTATTGCGAATTTCTTATAACCGGGTTGTTGTAGTATTTTTGAGCGAACTTAATCATGTTATTCTCAGAATGTACAGTAATTGGACGTTGCGAGATATTTTGTTGTTTTAAATGAGAAGGAGAATTATTCGGGGGTATAATTTGGAAATGTTCTTCTTGTTTTATGGAATTTCAGCTTAGACAACAAATTTCCAGATTTTCAAATAAATTTGTTTGTGAAACACAAAAACGAAAATTATATTTCGAGATTTACACTTTATTTTATAAACGACACGTGTTTCGGCATACAATGCCTTTATCAAGTTTCACAAAATACTAAAACTATTATTCCAACTACACCATTATATATACATATTACTTAACTAAACTAATTATACAGAGTCATTAACAAGATTTAAAAGTGGGGATGGTTTAAGATCTAATTGGTTATTTAATAGTCTACCTGAATATTTATACCTGTTAATTTCTAGGGATTCTAATAGATTAATTTTACTGGAGTTATTTTCCAAATGTCATATATTTACAGTATCGTTGAAGTTGTGATTATCCTCTACTAAATGACGTGCATAATTAGATTCATGGTCTTGTATGGAATAACTTCTTTTGTGCTCTCTAATACGAGTATTAAAATTTCTAAATGTCCTACCGATATATAGCTTGTCACAATTGCCGCAGTTAAGTTTGTATACCCCGGATTTACAATTACTATCTACTCTTGATTTATTATTCTTAATATATCTGGATAAATTATTTGAAGTTTTATAACTGATATTTATGTCTTGTTTTTCTAAAAATGATTTAACTTTATTACTTGTTTCGCCCAGGTAAGTTAGTTTTGAAAAAATCATAAGGTTTTTTATCAATAGGATAAATTAAATTTAGAGCCTTATGGAACATTTTCTTTTTTACTAAGTTATCGATGAGATGGTGATCAAAACCGTTGTTTACTGATATCTGTTTAATGATGTTTAATTCTTTTTCGAAATTTAACGGCGTCAAAAGTACATTGATTAATCTATGGATCATACTATAAAATGCAGACATTTTTTGTT
Organism: Octodonta nipae; assembly: GCA_034190945.1. Lineage (NCBI taxonomy): Eukaryota > Metazoa > Arthropoda > Insecta > Coleoptera > Chrysomelidae > Octodonta > Octodonta nipae. Next base: position 15,613,935 of record CM067217.1, read on the forward strand.
GGTAAGGATGATAAGAACTACTATGAATGACTATGTCCGAATATGTAGGCTTGTGATAAATTGTAAATGTATGTTTGTTATTTATTCTGGTAATTGTCAAGTCTAAATAATTAATTTCATTATTTGTTTCTATTTCAGTCGTAAATTCAATATTTGGGTCTATATTATTAAAGACAAATTAATTAATTAAATTAAAATTATTAAATTTATTTTTAATTAAAATCAAGTGAACATTCTTTCATACGAATTTTGTCAAAAACAGAGACGAGAAAATTTTGAAATTATTCTGGGCAATAATTTTTTTTTTAATTTGTCTCATCAAATATCAGTTAGAAATATTATTTGGGGAAGTACGAGTTGGACTCGCATAGTAGGGGTTACGTACCACCTTTGAGATTTGATAGAGTGTAGGTAAATCAAAGTAAGTATAGGGGAGAGAAGTACAAAATAACATAGGCGGGTTATATGACACACCTAGTTTTCTCCTAAACCACAGATATACTAGTTCTCATAGTAGGCTTTAAAGGACTTCTTGAGAGCTGGTCTCAACCTGTGATGACACCAGTCGCGTTCCTTGGGCCATGCGACACATACACTGGTTTGTTTGAATTTTACAGTCACGAGTTTTAGACACTTGTATTTTGTTTCTCTTAAAAGTAGTTAATTCTTACGTCCATTTGTTTGCCTTTGTTGTTAATTTATTGTAATTTGATTAAGTACATTCGAGAATGTTTTGAAATCTCAAAAGATTAAGATACAATTTTAGTGATTATTTTCTGATGTTGGACGTTATGAAGTGGACCAAATGGTATATACCTTGTTATGGTAAAATGAAATACCGTGTCATTTGACCCACCTTTATCCCAGATACAGGACATCATGCCCCGAAACTATTCTAGAAACACATACTAACAGGGTTTGGATAAACCTCCATGGAAAAGTTTATTGAAGCTGTGGAAAACAATGAAATGAGCTTACTATTAGATTCTAAAGTGTTTAACGTCCCAGAGTTGATGAATTCAATCACATACCTTATTGGTATAAGCAGGTACTAGTTACTTTTATGTTTTTTTTTTTGGGGAATAACACCACAATAGAAATAAAACTACGTATATTGCAGGAATACCAAACGTTTCAAAGTCTATTCTGACTTCGTTGTCAACGGCTTTATATTTATTGATGTGGATTGCAAAATCAAGAATATGCCACAAAGAACGTTTAGAAGACAATCAGGTACTAGTGTCTGTACATATATAAAGGAACGAGAATTAACCGTAGTCAACCCACTCTCAGCAGTCCAATCTAGAGGCACAGATTTTACCTATATCATTTAAATTAATACTTGAAGACATTAATATCAATGTTCCAATCAGCGTTCTATCTCTAGTGTCTAAACTAATATACAGTGTGTCTGTTTAAGTTAGCACCATACGGGAAACTTTTTTATTATTGGTTTTATGAAAAAAAGTTATTCTTTATAAAAATTTCTGCATGGTCTTAAACCTAAGATGTAACCATAACATATTAATTTTTTTCAGTCGTTTATAAGGTTTGGTAGAAAATATGAATTTGGCTTAAGGGTAAAGTAAATTAATTTCTGAAAATATCGGAAACTTTTATAAGTTATGTCTTTATTCGATGAAAATTTGATAACCTTTACGTTCTTAACCTCCATGTTGCATTATTTTGATAAAATAATTGATCATACCAAAATTATTTATTTTACAAAAAATATCAACTACAGAATACAGTGCTAATAATGTTAATTGCATAACAACCATGTAATACTGTTATCATCAAATTACTATTGATTCAACTTATCCGCCTTCTCTTACAATACAGGTTGCCGTTCTAGAAGAAAATTCCCTCAATACATTTCTAATTATGTTCGGAGTTATACCCTGAATTGTTTCCATAATAATTGTTTCCAAATGTTGTACGTTTGTGAATAGCCTGTGTTGATATACTTTTTCTTTTAAGTAACCCCATCACAAAAAATCTAATGGGATTAAATCTGGCGACCTAGCTGGCCAAAAAATATCGGAATGTCTATGAATTAATCTTCCATTAAAGATGTTTTCCAGGTATTGTCTTACTTCCATTATACTATGACATGTTGCGCCGTCCTGCTGGTACCATACCTGTTGCCGTTCATGTCTTGGAAGGTCACGAAGAAAATCATGTCGAAAAACAAAGGGTCCTATTATTTTATCCTTGTAAATGTCGCACCAAACGTTAGTTTTAAAATAATATTTATTGCGAATTTTAACAGTAAAGTGAGGATTGAAGTTACTCCACCATCGGCAATTTTGTCAAGGCACTGTTCCATTAGACGTAAATGTAGCTTCGTCAGAATAAATCATTTTCCTAACCAAAAAAGGATCTAGCTTTCCTTGGATGAAAAAACAAAATTCTAGTCGTCTGTAGTGGTCTACTGGTTTTAAAGTCTGGATATATTATGGTTTATATGGATGAAATTTGTTATCTTTAAAAATTTTTGATATTATATCTTTACCAACTTCATCTGGAAGCGAAGATGCCCTTTTTCAGGGTTTTCCACTGCAGATAACATAACATTTAACTTCATGTCCTGACTTGCAACAGGTTTTCGACGTTTGTTTGTGAATTTATTGTTAACATTTCCACATAATTTGAATTTGTCCATAATTCTCATTACTAATGTATGGTGTATATTTTTCCTTGGATGTCTGTTGTTAAATATTTCAGCTGCTTCACGATAAGTTTTATAATTCTCACCAACGATTAACACAATTTGTACTTTTTCTTCCACACTAAATATCACCGGCATGTTATTTGACGTTCACTGTCAAACAATTCTTGTTGTCAACAAATCATTTGTAAATCAGCGATTTCACGTCACATTGGCTTTGTCATTGAAGATCGAAAAAAAAATACATGTAATTGACTGTAATTGCATACTTGAACGTACTTTTCAACTCTTAAACAACTTTTCCTAATAACAATTTTCGATATTGTCAAAAATAAAGGTACTTTACCCTTGAGCCAAATTCATATTTTCTACTAAACCTTATAAACGACTGAAAAAAATGAATATGTAATGGTTACATTTTAGGTTTAAGACCATGCAGAACTTTTTATAAAGAATAACTTTTATTCATAAAACCAATAATAAAAAAGTTTCCCGTATGGTGCGAACTTAAGCAGACACACAGTATATGGGAGGACAGGCTAATAGAAAACAACGCAAGAAATCAACAGTATTGTTGCTAACTTCAACGCCCAATGTAGAAGAAGAAAAAACATAATCCGTCTTCTCTCTGTTCCAAAAAAACAAGGCAAACGTTAGAAAACCTTTGGCCAGCATAAATATTTATCTTCCTCACAAGATTACAATGAGGATGGGGATGGTAAAGAGTGTCCTTGCATTTATTGCAATGACCTCTACTCCATATTCAAAGGGAAAGACGACTGGCTAAAGTGGCTAAACTTAAAAAGACTAAAAAAAATGCTTAGTCTTTTTGACTAAATTTGTATGTCATTTTGTCCCTACCATGTGTGTCATTTTACCCACCTAGTGCGGACAAAACAGTTTTTGTTCAAGTTTTTATAAATGTTTAGTAGTTTTATTCGTTTTGAATTAAAATACGAATAATAATTCTTACTAGGCAATGAACCAAAGAATATATAGTTAATTAAAGTCTTCAATATCATTCTTATGTTTTCTTGGAAATAACACCATAATTGAATTAAAAAAGCTGTATATTAAAAGAAAATAACAAAGGTTTCAAAGTTGATTCTGACTTCGTTGTCAATGGCTTTAAAATATGTAATGAAAATGTAAATTGCAAATTGAAAGTTTGATTTATAACATTAATAAATAAAGATTGATTTTATAACTAGTATGTCATTTTGTAGGCATTTTTCCTATATTTGTCTAATTTTGTTTTAAACTAAGCGTTTTATACCTACACTTTTATTTCTCACAACGAGCTTTTTTTATATTATCTGCTACATGATGCCCTTGTTTTTTTATGGAAATATTTATTTAATTTTCTAATTTGGGCCCAAAAATTAGGATTAAGATTTATTTCACCTATAAACTTTCTTTTTGAATTTTGAGCTCAAAGGTTTGGAAGGGTAATTTTCAGCAATAAATTACTAAATCTTTCAAACAAATTATTGTAGAAGTACAAGTAAAATATATTTTTATTCCAAAGACGTTTAATTTTATTAAACTACGTTACGGGTACACTTAAAAAATCAAAGTTTTATTTCCTATTTAAGTTTATAAATTAACGATAAACTTTGTACATTACTTATCTTGTAAATTTATCTTTTTTTTTTCAAAATTTAGGCTCTGTAGTTCAGATACAAGAAGAAATAGAGATATTTTTATTTTTTGTTCAAATTTTTGGGTCGTGCAGTTTCCTAGATCAACAGGGGAATAAATTGATTTTTTTATATTTTTGTTATAATCTTTTAAACAAATTATTTTAAAAACTTGAAAAATACATATTTGTGTTATAGTCCTTTTATTTGATATTTTACATTAGGCCCTTAAAAAAAGTTATTTGTTTTATTTTTCGTTTAATTCTATAATCTGCTCATCAAAATTTATATTAGGGTTTTCTCCATCTTTTTAAGTGGGGCACACTATACCATAAGAAAAATTTAGCTTCTATAGTTTGAGAAATAAAAAGGGGGAATGATTACAATTTTTTATATTTTTGTTAATACCTTCAAAACGATTTTTTTTAAATATGAATAAAATATGTTTGTATTCCTTATAATGAGCCCTTGCATGTGATATATTACATTATTGGTTTGAAAAAAGTTTAATTTTTAATTTTCCGTGGAATTCTATACTTTCGAAATTAATATTAGGATTTTCTCATTACTTTTCCTGTAAAGGTCAAGTGAGGCTCTATACCCCTAACTGTTTCCAAAATTGTAGGTCGTATGGTTTCGGAAATAAAGGGAGAATGAATACTTTTTTATATATTTGTTAATATATTTGTTTTTAAAATAGAAAAAATATATATTTGAAGTCCACATAAGTGATGCCTTTGCAAAAATGTTAATTTTGTGTTTTCCATTTTATCAAAATTTAGGCTCAATAGTTTCGGAGATAAAAATATGGAAATAACAGACATGAAAGAGGAACTAACTAAAATTTTATATGAATTGAAGAGAATAATATAAATATCGGAAAGTCATAATTAATTGAAAATCTAGCCTAAAAAACAATTAACAATCATATTAAAAAATTTATCTAAAGAATAATCTTTCTTTTAGTGGTTTTCTTGTAAGAATTACACCGCATTGAGGAATAAAGGCTGTATATTCAAAAAATCAAAATGTCTTAAAAGTCTTATTCTGTTTTCGTTGTCAGTGGCATTAAAATCTGAATTAAATATATACCTAGGGGCGATAAGTTCACTCTACTAAGGGCAGTTAAGAGAGTTAACTGCCCTCTTAAACATGTCTATAAGCTTTTCAAATGCCAATCGATTTGGATGGCGAAATAGATTTTAATTTTTTTATGTATAGAGTATACTTGCGAGTATAAAAAAATCTTCACTCTTTTCTTAACAATAAATTGGTCTTTTTTGGAGAAATTCATTTTAGCACTAAATACTGTAAAATCTTTGTTTAGACTATTACCATGGCAATCACAACCAAGTTAATTGTTACCTTTTAAATTGTGAAGAACAGAAATGAGATTCTGCATCTTGAAAATTAATCATTTGTTGCCAATATTGACAACACCCTGTAGAATATAATAGAATATAGAAATGAAACATATTTTTAAAAATCATTTAAAATCTCATAAACAGTTAATTTTATATGGAAAGAATACAATTAAATATAGGGTGCTGCATTTACAAGCAACAAGTTATATGTGACTTTAAATTTTTGGGTCACCCTGTAGACCTCAAAGTATTTTCAGCATATATATATATATACATATATATTATTAGATTCACAACAACTCTTGTAGTACACATTTTTTTGTATGTATACTTTTTAATGAGATATCTTCGAATATAGACGGATAATATAATAAATGGTGAATGCGCCAGAACTATTAAACAATCAAATACATAAATAGAATGAAAACACGATTACATGCTATTAAATAAATTGATATATACTTTATAAATAACAAAAATAGAAAACCTGTCCGCAAGGTATTGCAATCAATACCAGTTAATCAACCAGAGAATTGGAATATTAAAGAAAGATAAATACAGATTATTTAAAATAAATCAAAAATTTAAAACGCCATGCAAATATAAATGTTCAAGAAAAAAGTATCAGTGAGAGAGAGGACACATGAAAGAAATTATACCAGCACTAAATATATAAAGGAAAATCTTGTTTTCATTTATATTTTAAGTGTGCTTAAAGGAAAAATATTTATAACTGTTCACACCATGAAATCGTACTGGAAATTTTATACAATTTTTCTTTTTGAACAAAGTCTGTTGTGCCCTCTGTTCGTAGCCATACGAATGACATATTTGCGGGAGTATATCGCCATCTACCATTGCAAAGCTCAACCCATATATTGAAATTATTAGGCAGTTTACATCTCTATTATATCTGAATAATACCCTCCTAATAACGATTTATGATTTTAAGGAAAGAAACGTATACAAGAAGTAATTAAATCTAACATTTTGTACAATAGCTGAAGTAATTTTCGGTTATTATTGGAGGTTTTAAGAAATAAATCGTTTATAATTACTTGGAAATAAAACACCGGTTAAACAAACTTAGTAACAAGATGGTTATTAATTTGAAAATTATAATGGTTTTGAACATATTTATTTGGATTAATTCAGTTCCTGTTATTATTACCGTTAAGTACTACCAATAAAATGGTTTCTCTCTCTCTTCGCTCTCTCTCTTCTCTCTCTCTCTTTCTCTTTTTTCAATAACGCGCTTCTGAAATTTGAAGCGCACACTGTAACTAAAATTTGGTCTTTTGCCGTAGGTATTTAAAGGTTATATGTGTGTAAACCTCGTGTTTCATAGCAATCATCATCCAAAAAATCCATTGTAGTCAAGGCTTCATTTCTTCGTATCGACCATCCATCTGTCAGAAAAATCATAATTCAAGTGATGGAGAATTGGGCAGTGTAAACTACCGGTGCCCAATAGTATCGAAACCACATTCGTTTCCTAACATTGTTTAGCATAATTTGTAAAAGGCTATTTTAACATTTAAAGCACTGTTTATGGACCAGACAGTTAACTGCTTACTAGCAGTCCCCAGTGTCGAAATTCGACCAAAATTATTGTTAAAAATTTGAAGATAATATACCCGTATGAATTTAAATATTTCCAACATTTTTTTTTCTATTATACTTTTTTGTGTACTTATACAAAATAGTTCACACTACCATTATAATTAAGCAAAAAATCATTTCGCCAACTATTATAATTTCAGTATTTGTTGTCTTACGGTTCCAGTTAATGTACATGTAAGACGCTAAGACATATTCAATAAACAAAATCAAATAACGTTCTGTTCCTTAATAAAGAATAATATAAAAATTGTTATCCATCATACTATTATTGAATAAACTAAAAATACAAAAATACACTTCGAGAATTCAAAACGTCAATAAAAATCATTAATAAGAAGCCTTGACTTGAATTATTTAAAAATATATAAAAAAAATGTGTTCTCTAGAGTTGGAAAGTTTAATGGGGCAATTACTATTATTAACTGAAAATTTTGGCCGATTGATTGTATTTTATTTATTTATTTATTTATCAGAATGTTTACAATACTTGTACATTAGGTATAATATAATAAACCCTGCAGAGGTAAACTCAGTTACCTGTCCGCAGATCTGCTAATCTTAACATTAACCTTAATTTATCGTATAAAATCTTATTACTAATTAATTAATAGCAATAAAGACCGTCAAATAGCAAATAAAAAACTAAAGAAATTTTGTTCACAAACAGAACGAAATGATCTCTTTATCATTTGCGTATTTATAGATAGATTTTTAATAAAATACACAATTTAAAATATCGATATATTCATTTTAGTTAAAAGTCAATCACCCTATATTAATATGCAGGATTTTGCTGGAATGGCATATCAAATAATATATTAATATTAAATATAGTATTTTTAAACTTTAGTTTTTCCAAAATGCTTTACGGTTATTCAGATATTTCATAATTATGATGTCAATTTCTAAGAAGAAAATGCAAAAGACCAACTCATAAGTAGATATGAAGATGCAGTATTAATAGCTACGATACATAAGTAGTTACACTATATGATAGATAGTACACCTTAAACTGCACTGTATGTATAATCCCAATAATTTCAATTTAACACACAAAATTAACCATGATTATTTCTGTATTATATCAAAAATACAATGAACCTGCTGTGAATTTATGTAATGAACCTAACCTAACCTAACCTAACCTGCTGTGAATTTATGTAATGACAATTTTTGTAAGTGTATTGAAAATGATTTTTTTTTAAAAATACATTGATAATTGAAAAGGTACATTAACCTAACGGCTAACAATGTTATGATATGTGAAACTGAAATCCAAATAATCGAGTTCGCTAAACCTAAGATGGCCATGAACATTAGAATTATTACCATGATGTCAGATCTTACTATTTATCTTAAATCTCACTAACTGTATTCATATCATGAGCTTTTTTGCTTAATTATTTGTAAAAAATTATCGGAAACAGGTTGATCAGTTGCCATAGTCCACAATTCTAATTTTAGTTGACAAACCATATTTAGAAAGGAATGAATGTTTGAAACTTGCTAGTATCAAATAATTGTTATTATCATATAATATAAATTTTTATTCCTGAGATCTGAATAGCGTGATAATGTTGAATAACTTTCAGAACCGATCAAAATTTGTTAGTTTTTTGTTTAACTTAGTCAATCCATCTTACAGTTTCCTCTCCAAGCAATCTGGCGACACTGTTTGGCATTGATAGTGTGCACGTAAATTATGAATTTCTTAATTTATGTTATTTAAAGAATGAAGCAATATTATAAAAATAATAAGCATTCTTCACTGAAGGTCATAAATAACAACTAAACAAAATAAAAATAAAGAAAATCGATTGAGGGGCAGAGGTGAAAATGGTACCCAACCATTTTGTTTTTGCCTATTTACATATAAATTATGGACCCAGAATATGTTGTCCACTAATTCCATCAACTACATTTATAGAGATTATCGAGTTTAGCCTTAATATCGAATAAAATGTGGATTGTTTACATAATTTTTGTAAAGGATTGCCATATCTGTGAATCACGCATTATCAAAAATGCATTTCTTTTATGATACTTATTACGTTTGTAATGCTTAATATGGTTAAGCACGATATGGATAAAGTTTAGTCTTTTTGATATCATTTTGTACAGATGAATAGCTTATAAATCTCAATCTTGAGCTGTCAGTACCATATTTCACTATGCAAGTGCACTTAAATAAGCAAAATTTTATTTTCAATTTAAGTTTATAAATTACTGTTAGAATTTGTGTTTTACTTTTCTTAATGGATCGCATTTTGTATATTTTTTAATTAGTCTTCAAATATATTTTTTAAATAATTTGAAAGAGATATAATTGTATTCCTCATTTTTCCAATTGATATTTATTTTTAATTTTTCATTTTTTGTAAATTTGGACACCCAACCAAAAATCAGGATTTCTCCTTATTTCTCCCTTAAAGTAAGGCCCTAAATTTATTTTTATTTTTTTTCAAAATATTAGGTGGTGTAGTTTCAGAGGTAAATGAGGGAATAGTCGATGTTTTATACTTTTGTTAATATATTTTAAATAAGTGATTTCAAAAATTATCAAAAATATATATTCCTATTTCTCATAATGAGCCTTTTCCTCTGGTATATTACTTGATGAGTTTAACAAAATTGATTATTTTCTATTCAATTCTTTAGTTTGCTCCCCAAAATTAAAATTAGGGATTTCTCCTTATTATCCAATAAAGGCTCAAGTGAGCCTCTATACCCCTAATTTTCTTCAGAATGTTAGGTCGCATGGTTTCGGAAATAAAAATTATTTATTTAATATTTTTGTTAATATGTAATGTAATTTAAAAATATGAAAAAAATATATTTGTAATCCTCATAATGAGTCTTTTATTTTATATGTTGCATGATGAGTTGTGATGTAAAGTTTTTTTCAAATTTTTAGTTTTTATAGTTTTGGAAATAAACTGGTAAAATTTTTACTAATATCTTTTAAATAATTTATTTTAAAAATATGAAATAAATATATTTGCATCTGATATATTACATGATGCCTCAAAAACCATTTCAATTTTATATGTTCTATTTAATCATAATGAGACCTTTGATTTGATATTTCGAATTTATGTCTGGAATTTACCTCCCAAATTTAATTTTAGGGGTTTATTCTTATTTTCCCGGTAAATTTCAGGTGATGCCCTGTATCTCTATTTTTTTTTAATTTTACGTTTTATAGTTTCGGAGAAAATATTGAGAAAATTGGTACATTTTTGTAATTTTTTATTAATCTCTCTTAAACCAATTGTTTTAAAATACGACAAAAATACATTTGTGTTCGTCAGAATGAGCCATTTTAAATTTTTAATTTTTTATTCAGTTCTTTAATTTGCCTCCCAAAGTTAGAGGTTTCTCATTATTTTTTCTGTATTTCTCGGAAGTTTCTATATTCCCTATTTTTTACAAATTTTTAGGCTAGCTAGTTTCCGGAATAAAGGGGGTAGATTTTTTTAAAATTTTTCTATCCAGAGCTACCCCTAAAATCAAAATTTTTCATTTACGATATGTACTCCTGATCGAGTCACAAAACTACACATTGACACCGAATTTCAACCTTTTTCGTCCAGTAATTTTGGAGAAAATTGCTGTGATGCGAAAGACCGAGAAATCTCGAGTGATTTTATAAGGGTATCCTTATATTGTATATACAGATACGAAAATCTAATAATCTAATAGTATTTAACTATTCCCAAAATTTAATCTGTTATAATTAAAGTGACGTCGATATACAGTGATGGGCAAATGTGTGGAGCCAAGCAAATATCTCTGGAATTATTAGAGATATCAAAAGAAAATTTGGAAGGTGGATACTGCAGTAGATTGCCTATTTGTTTCCAATTTTTTTTACAATTTTGAACTTCCTGTTGTCGATTTTAAAACTTGCAATGAAACACCCTGTATAGTATTTTAGTTTACTTCAATACCTACCAAGATATTAACAGAAAAGTAATTAAGCAAAGGAAAAATCCATTAAAGAAATACATAATCATAATTATTAACTAAATCTAAGTGATTTTCAAAACATTGAAACTTAACTAAACTAAATGTAAATGTAGATGTTCAAACTGAGCACCGTTTACTTCTTGACAATAAGCAAGTCGGTTTTTAAATTCTCTAGTAACATTAGTTATTACTTCTGCTGTAATTCTCTGGATGTCTTGAGTTATTCTTGCAGCTAATTCTTGCAAATTCTTTGTTCTATCAACATAAACCTTAGACTTTAAGTAACCCCACAGAAAATAGTCTAGTGGATTAAAGTCGGGACTTCGTGCAGGCTATTCATAGTACTCCTTCTTCCAATCTAAGTGATCTCGAAAATGCGAGCGTAATGGGGTGGTACTCCATCCTGCTGAAACCAGATATTATTTGGTAATTGTCCATTTACCTCCAATGCCGGTATAACTTGTGTCTACAAGAGCTGTAAATACCTAACTACGTTTAAAGTTTCTTGTAGGAAGAAGGGTCCCACGATTCTGTTGTTATAAATGCCGGCCCAATCGTTCAATTTTTGGGGATGTTGTGTATGAGCCTCTTGTACTCAATTAGGATTACTTTGCGACCAGTAGCGACAGTTATGTCGATTAACCGTACCATTTAAAGAAAATGTAGCCTCGTCTGAAAACACGACATTTCTTATAAAATTATTATCACGGTTACAAATATCCATCATCGTTTCACAAAATTGCAAACGTCTGTCGAAATCGTCTTCGGAGAGTTCTTGAACGAAGCGAATTTTGTATGGATGTTATTTTTCTCGCCTTAATATCCTTCCTATTGAACGACCGGTAATTCCATGCATATTGGCGAGGTAGGTAGAGGATAAGTGAGGATTTTCTTCCAAAGATATAGCAAAATTTTGAGCTACACCTTCATTACTTGCACTTTTTAACCGTCCACTTTTTGGTAAATTGCTCACTGTTCCACTTGTGTCGTACCTTCGCAAAGTTTCCGTCACTACTGAAAGGGATATTTGTGTATTCGGATGAACAATGTTAAAAAGGTCACAAACTTCTTAATGCGTCCTTTTCTTTTCCCCATACCCAATCTTCATTAATATTTCTATTCTTTCTCTTTCACTTAATTCGGCCATTTTACGATCAAATTAAAACAATAAAATCTTTTTACGTCCAAATAAAAAAACTAATAACTTATCTTGACAACTACTGTCACTTCTGCAATGAATTTCATGGACTACTAAACTTGATTCAGATTTAATTTGCGCCTGATTTAAACAAACGCACGTCTATTCGACTATGGAACAAGCAGTGCTGTGGACTGTGATGGTATAATGCCACCGATTGGCCAATAGAAATACAAATCCTTACCGAGCGGTTTGTTTATATCGGGCGTAAATGAAATCTGAACCGAGTGTAGCTACCATCGAATTTTTCCTTTCCTTAATTACTTTTCTCTTAATATCTCGGTAGGTATTGAAGTAAACAATATCAGACCCGATATTTTTGTATTCGCAATAAAATGTTTCATCAGAAACTAAAATACTATACAGTGTGTTTCATTGCAAATTTTAAAATCGAAATTACTTCCGGTAAAACAGGAAATTCAAAATTGTAAAAAAATTTGGAAACAAATAGACACTACTGTAGTATCCACCTTCCAAATTTCATTTTGATATATCTAATAATTCCAGAGATATTTACTTGGTTCCACACATTTGCCCATCACTGTATATATATATATATATATATATATATATATATATGTAATTGAGTTCTGGAAAACGGCTCTAACGATTTTAGTGAAACTTTCTGTATATTGCCAGATTGTTAAATAGGTGAAGTAAGCATGAATTTTTATAATTCTACAAAATTTATATTTTAAATCAATAATAACTTACACACATATTTTCTTTAGCACTTCTATTTAAATTAAGAACTACTTTACATAGTAGGATTAACACTTAAATCGTAACAAAATATTAATAATTATTTTGATTCTCCTGAAATTTATATAGATTACTAAGAATGACACAAATAAAGGGCTTTCGCGTCTATAATTCAGTCTCAAATGAGTGTCTTTCCTTTTTTTTCTCCATGTGTTCCGATATCTAATAATAAGATACAATTGAACTTTGACGCACTCTATGTTTAGCTACACAGCGTTAAATTTTTCCACGGCAGAAGAAAACTGGGGAGAGCAAATCCCAATGAACCTTCAAAAGCATAATTTCGGAATTACATGTATTGAATTGAATAACAGTAAGATTTAAAAAATTGAAAAATGTGTAAAATCTGCCATTTGTAATTAAAATTTCACCATATTTTCAAAATTCAATTTTTTTTTCCGAAAACATATGTTTCTTTTGATAAAGTATGGCGTGGACATCATCGAAATAAAGGCAAATCGAAATTCTTCTATTTAATAATCATCCCATTAGTAATTACTCATTCCTCCTTTCTACTAAGTTCGGTTTATAAGTATGTCCAAGAAACACCTTAGTCACTAAAATACCGACAAAAAAGTTTTATTATTCCTTCAGATATCAACCGCAAACTTTGCCTCTATAACCTCTCCACTGAAAATTCCGGTCGGATAGAGCAAATCAGGACTGGCAGGTCTCCTCATATAATTTTAATTTAATATTCCCCAGCCAGTTTTGGTTTGAAATGATAATCCTTCTCTCTGGTCCGCTGGGCTGCCCTTCCCGGGGCTTTTGCTTTCGTTTCCTTGCCTTGGAAAAGGAAAGGAAGTATAAGCTGATGGTGAATGGTCGATGGGTTTAGTTATAGGCATGGAAAATTGTTCAGAAAATGATCTAATGTAATGCCTACTTCGTCGTTTATCTGGATAATATTAGTTGGTAATTCAGAGAAGATAAGAAAATAAATACATTAAACAAACAAAAACCGACTTCAAGACAAGTATCAACTAAATTTTTTTGTCTGCGACATTTAAATACTTTTTCTTGAAATCGGTACCAAGTTATAGTGGAACCAATTTGGGAAGTACATTTATGAGGTGTACTTTGCAACTTTGCTGTTAATTTTGCACACACCGACTTCAGAGAAAATATACAATTGTATTCAAAAAACATCATTTGTTTTTAAGTAAGATAGGTACTTTTTCTGAAGAAGGTTTTTATTTTTTTTTAATATGTATTTATTTTACAATTTTAAGTGATGTATGTAATTGGCTTAATTGGATGCAATTTTCAAATGTAATTATTTTTTTGATATTGCCATAAATATGGTTCCTCGAAGTTTCCTTGGACTTCCATCGTCTTGAAGTGGTTGATCTCGCAACGTTTCAATAGGTGCGTATCTGCTATCGTCATCAGGTGAATGATAGGAAATTCAGAGTATCGGTCGTATTTATATTGCCAGTGATGCGTAGCGGCAGAGACCCAAGAAGAGCTCTCCAAATATTTGTAATTTGGACGCTGGGCTCGCTAATTATATTTTCGTTCGAGATTATATATGCCGTCTCTATGAATTTCCTTTTGTACCAGTGCTCCTTCTTGTGAATTGCTCTAGCCTGGTCCCAGTTGATATTATGGTGTTCGGTCCATGCGTGATTAGCTAACCCAGACTTCCTTACCTCTGCCCTTTGAGTAGCTGTGCGGTGTTCCTTAATCCTGGTGTCCAGCGGTCGCTTTCTCTCCAATGTAAATATTGCCACATTCACACGGTATGCTGTATATACAGTTATTTGGTATTGCTGGTGCGTTGGGGCTCGTTCTTGATATCATGCTCCTCAAGGTGCCGTTGCTTTTGAAAATAATTCTGATGCCATAGCTGTGTGCAATTCTTCTAAGTTTCTTCGACAGACCTTTAGTATACGGTAATAGTAGAGTTGCTACCGTGGTGTCCTCTTCCCGCCTAGTTGGTTTGTCCAGCTCTTCAAACGCCTTGGTAATGATCGTTTCCAGATATCCATTCGCCAAAAGGTCTTCTCTAAGTTTCACTTGTTCTTCTTTGAGGGCTTCTGGTGTGCTGCAGATATTTTTGGCTCTATGGATTAGTGTTTTGATGATGCCGGTTTTCGTTGCTGATGGGTGGTTGGAATTGTAGTGAAGATATAATCCTGTATGCGTAGCCTTCCTGTAGACTTTTGTTTGGATTCCGGTCCTAGTCCTTTGACACTTTACATCAAGGAATGGTAGGCACCCACTCTCTTCCATCTCCATGGTGAATCTAATGGATTGTTGGGATTGGTTCAGGTGCTCCAGGAATGCCTGTAGTTCTGTCTCTCCATGTTGCCAAATAATAAAGGTGTCATCGACATACCTCAACCATAGCTTAGGCTGCTTCTCGAAAGTCCTCAGTGCATGTTCTTAGAACCATTCCATGTAGATGTTGGCGATGGTTGGTGATAACGGGGAACCCATAGGCAATCCATCTTCTTGTATGAAGAACCGGTCCTTCTCCTGAAAGTAGCAGTTCTTGGGGCAACATTCAAGCAAGTCCATGATTGAGTCTATTGTCAGCTCCGTCCTCTCCATCAGGGTTTCGTCTTCAGTAAGTTTCTTTCTCACTATGTTGAGAGATTCGTCTAGTGGTACGTTCTGAAAAGGTTTTCAACGTCGAAACTTACTAAGCTATGTTCTGGCCCAAGTTCCATGCATCAGATGATTTCGACAAAGTGCTTTGAGTCCTTGACGTGCGATGATGTTTTGCCCTGGAAAGGTTGGATGATTGGTAGAAGGAATTTCGATAGTGCTGCTGTTGGTGAGTTGCGCGAACTTTTAATCGGTCTGAGAGGTACTCCAGCCATGACCGGCGACGCATGACCGGTTAAGGGTATAATATAAATACGACCGATACTCTGAATTTCCTTTCATTCACCTGATGACGATAGCAGATACGCAGCTATTGAAACGTTGTGAGATCAACCACTTCAAGACGATGGAAGTCCAAGGAAACTTCGAGGAACGAGTTACATTGTCTACCAACTTCAGACTAAGACTACAGTAACTTATTTTCTAAATATTTATATGTATTTAAAAAGTTTTGCATATGATACCAACTTCGCTAGAGATTTGAGATTCTTCAAGTTTTTGGGTCTGTTAATTATCAGATATATTATTTTAATTCCAATTATGTTCGTTTAATAGTCTCTCCTCCCAAAAATTTTATAATAAATCAGCTTTTTTTCTGAAACATATTTGTGGCATATTTTTCAATGTTTAAGTGCTTCTTGGGAAATAACATTACAGTTACGAAAATTGCTGTATATTCCAAACGTTTCGGGGTTTAGGTTACAAACGTTTGGAATATACTCCAATTTTCGTAACTTGTTCATTGAATAAAATTATTTAAAGCAATAATTGAAAAAACTTTTCCTTTAGTAATTTTTGTGTTCGTATTTTGAGTTGTGTTTTTGGTTTTGTTTTTGATATAATTGATTTGAGTGTACTTCTTGTTTTAAACGATATTTTAATATCATATCTGTTGCGCACTCTTTTTAGTCTTACTGAGAGACCCTGTATGTAACTTATAGTTATTGTAGTAATGTGATTATCTTGACAGTGAGTGATGCTTTTTAAAGTTTGCTGTTGTTATTAGCGATTGTTTGGTATTCAATTTAGTTTAACTATTTATTAATAAATTGTTCTGTGTAATTATCGGCAGAGAGCACATTTTTATAAACATTATTTGTTCATTAAATTTATTGATCTTAGAACAGTTTTGCTCTGTCATATAGAGATTTGATAATAGAGTAAAAGATGAGATATCTGTTAGTTGAAATCGGTTTTCGGTACTTCTGTTTCAAATGTCGATGGTATTTTTGTTATTAAAATGTCTAAGAAAGATAATGTGTTATTCTGTTTAAGTTCTAATGTAAATTGAGTAGTTTGTTCTTTGTTGTTCATGTCGTTAAGGAATTCATCTAAGTCTTCAAGATTATATACATAACGCCACCAACCGAAAGATTAGATTAGTGTTTTGAGAAAATTGTTTGTTCTTCACATTTTTCCATAAAAATGTTACCATATAAACGTACACAATTGTCTATTCATACAATAATGGAACTACTCATATTTTGTACAAAAACATATTTTTGACTTAATGATGACTAGCCATGCCAAGATCTTGTTGGTCGAACAAGATCTTGGCATGACAATGCGTTCCTGTCTGTCTCCTGCTTTCAACAACATTTTTATGGAAAAATCTAAAGAACAATTTTTTTCTCCAAAACAGATTAAACTTCCGGTTTGGTGGCGTTATTTCGATGACATATTCTTTAGTTGGGAACTTAATCTTGAAGACTAACATAAATTACGTAACGACATAAACTATAAGGAAATAAATATTCTTTTTACACTAGAACTTGAACAGTATAATAAATTAGCTTTCTTAGACATTTTAATAACAAAAACACAATCAACATTTGAAACAGAAGTTTACAGAAAATCGACTCACACTAACAGGTATCTCAACTTTTACTCTAATCATTCAAATTATGTAAAAAGAGGTATTATCAAATTTCTATATGACAGAGCAAAAACCAACTGTTCTGACACCAATAAATTTAATAAAGAAAAACGTTTATAAAAAATGAGCTCCCTGACAACAATTACTCAGAAAAATTTATAAATTAAGAATTAAACTAAATAACCAAACGATCGCTAGCAACCAACACCAAACTACACCCAATCGACACTGACTCCCAAGATAATCGAATTACTATAACTATATCGTACATACAGGGTCTCTCAGAAAGACTACAAAGAGAAGGCAACAGTTATAATGTTAAAACATCATTTAAAATAAGAAATACAACAAAATCAGTTATATCAAAAACAAAACCAAGAAACAGAACTCAAAACCAAATACAAAAAAATGCATTTAAAAAATTCCTTGTGAATGAAATAAATTTTATATTGGAGAAATAAACGAACACAAACATTACATTAAAAAACGACAAAAACAAATCCAAAGTTTTTGAAAATGCTTCGGTGTTTGGGACCCATATAATAGAAATTCAAAATTCAGTTATATTACACAAAACAGCTTAATTTTGTAAAACAAAAAAGATTTTAACGCTACTACCTCCATAGAATGGTCATGTCCATCGGGATAGTTCAAAAGGTTTTTCCTATGTTTTCCCTTAAGATTTTAATTAGATCACTGAATCAACAAAATTCTTTGACCGCATTTATGGCAAACGCACATCTTATAACATAGTCGGACCTAGGAACGCCACATAGAATTCTGAATATCACTCCTTTCTAATTTTTCCAATTTGAAAGGAACTTTATTATTACATTTAATTTTAAATTTTAGAATTGTACCTTTTCTCATAGTTCCTTTGCCAACGATGTGTGCCCTAGACCCGAAACGTTTGAAAATGTACAGTAATTTCCTGAATTGTGGTGTTATTTCCCAAAAAGTGCTTAAACAAATTGATTTGTCGAACGTCTTGCGAAGGATAAAATCCAGTCCTATTGAGTCTACACCTCACAGCATTCATTGCTTTGAACTGGAATATCCCGCTGCACCTTTAAACATAAACCCAAAATAAAATGGACTTAAAATGAATTTGTCTCACAACCACAGTAAGGATCAGTGATAGATGTCCTGCTTCCAGGGGTTCACCTCTTCAGGCTGAACACCAATACGCCTGGCTCCGGATCCAGTGAAAGTAAACCAAAACCACCGTTAGTTTTGGTGTACTCCTTGATGATGTCAGCTTCGTTGTTCAAACGCGCGTTGAGTAAAAACGAAGATACAAAACTTTGCGTTTATAAATAAGCATATGCAGTACCTAAGGAGATTTGCCTAAAAGGGCGGAGTATAATTACAGTTATACAAAAGGGTTTAAAAAATATTATAAGCAGTTGAATATACAGGATGGTTGAAATGTAAGGTGTAGTAAAATTATTGTTATACAGGTCGGTTAAAAAAAATATATAGTGTGGAACATAAGTAATTACTTATACAAGGTGGTTGAAGTAAGGGTGTAAAGTTCTTGTTATTCAGGGTGTATCAAAAATTTGTTATATAAGCATAAAGAGGTAGGATATTTGAATGATAGTTGTAGAGAAGGGTTCAAAAATTTTTTGAAGCAGTTGCAAATACTTGTTGGTTGAAATAAATGGTAGACTAAAATTATAGTTATAAAATGTGGTAAAAAATGTGAAGTAAATTTATTATAATTGGGTAGACCATGAGCAGTTGCATAAATAGAATACTTGACATATGGAGCTAAGTACAATTATACGTTTACAGGTATAATTTAAACAATGGAAAAATAGAAACAGTCAGTAGAGTGGAGAGGATTTATATATGCGTTTTAGAGTTTAATTATAGTTGTACAGGGTGATTCAGAAAATAAGGGACAAATACGTTACATTGGGTTACCAATACACAGAAGCATATAATATGGAGTGAATTAGAATTACACTTACAGAGAGAGAGAGAGAGAGAGAGAGAGCGGGAGAAAAAGAAATGAGAATACGCTAATATAATCAATGGAATTGTACCATAAATCAGATAAATAAAGAACGGTTTTTATTTTTTGTCAGTTGAAGTTGGTTCTTTTTAGGGTTCCGTATATACAATATACGGATACCCTTATAATATCAGTCAGGATTTCTGCCTCTGTCACATCACAGCAATTTTCTCCTAAACTACTGGACGGAAAAGGTTGAAATTTGGTATCAATGTATAGTTTAGTGACCCGATCAGGAGTACATATCGTAAAAGAAAAAAATTTGATTTTAGGAGTACTTCTGGGGGGAAAAACTAAAATAATCGACCGTTCCCTCCCCCCCCCCTGATCTCCGAAACTACTGAGCCAAAAATTTTTTAAAAAATAGGAAATATAGAGCGTTACCCGAACTTTAAAAGAAAATTAAGGAATAACCATTAATGTTAATTTTGGGGGGCAAATTATAGAATTGAATAAAAAATTAAAAATAAAAAAAATTTCAAACGCATCATGTAATATATCAAATGAAAGGTCTCATTCTGAGGAACACAAATATATTTTTTTCATATTTTAAAAACATATATTTAAAAAGATATTAACGAAAATATACCAAAATTTGCCCATTCCCCCCCCCTTATCACCGAAACTATAAAACATAAAGTTTTGTAAAAAAATTGATTTATAGGTTCTGACCTGAAGTTTACTGGAAAAATAAGGAGAAATCTCTACTTTTAATTTTGGGGGGCCAATTACAGAATTAAATGGAAAATATAAAATTAAAATTATTTCTAACCCATCATGTTATATATCAGATGAAAGGGCTCATTACGACGAAAACAAATATATTTTTTTCATATTTTTAAAATAAATAAATTAAAAGATATTAACAAAAATATAAAAAAAATTACCCATTCCCCCCCCTTATCTCCAAAACCATAAGCTGGAAAATTTTGAAAAAAAATGGAGGTTTAGCCCGTCACCTGAACTTTACTGGAAAATTAAGGAGAAACCCCTAATATTTATTTTGGGGGGCAAATTGTAGAATTAAATGTAAATTTAAAATTAACATTGTTTCTAACCCATCATGTTATATATCAAATGAAAGGGCTCATTATGACGAAAACAAATATATTTTTTTCATATTTTTAAAATAAATTGGTTAAAAGATATTAACAAAAATATATAAAAATGTACCCATTCCCCCCCTTATCTCCGAAACCGTAAGCTGTAGGTATAGCCCCTTACCTCCATTTTTTTTCAAAATTTCAAATGAAAGGGCTCATTATGACGAAAACAAATATATTTTTTTCATATTTTTAAAATAAATTAATTAAAAGATATTAACAAAAATATAAAAAAATTTACACATACCCCCCCTATCTCCGAAACCATAAGCTGGAAAATTTTGAAAAACCAATGGAGGTATAGCCCCTCACTTGAACTTTACTGGAATAAAAAAAGGAAAAACCCCTAATATTTTTTTTGGGGGGCAAATTATAGAATTCAATGGAAAATATAAAATTTAAATTGTTTCTAACCCAGCATGTTATATATCAAATAAAAGGGCTCATGATGAAGAAAACAAATATATTTTTTCCTTATTTATAAAATAAATTAAGTAAAAGATATTAACAGAAATATAAAAAATTTTACCCATTCCCCTTATCTCCGAAACGATAAGCTGAAAAATTTTGAAAAACTGGAAGAATGGCCCCTCACCTGAACTTTACTGGAAAAATAAGAAGAAACCCCTAATATTCATTTTAGGGGGCAAATTATACAATTAAATGGAAAATAAAAAAATATAATTGTTTCTAACGGGTCATGTAATATATCAAATCCCAGGGCTCATTATGACGAATAGGTACAAATATATATATTTTTAATTTTTTTAAAATGAATATTTTAAAATATATTAAAAAAATATTAAAAAAAAAATTACCCATTCTCCCCGATATTCCCCAAACTCTAAGACCTCATTTAAATTATACAATTAAATGGAAAATAAAGATTCAATTTTTAAACGCATCATGTAATATATCAGATAAAAGGCTCATTATGTGAATTACAAATATATCATATTTTTAAATCATTTGTATAAAAGATATTAAAAATATTAAACATCTACTTAATTCCCACTTTAGAAACTACACTATTTAAAATTTGAAAAATATATTTTATTTATATTTTTAAATAATTTGAATAACAGATTTAATAATTTATAATTTAAATTTTGACGTTTTTCTTCCAATCTACAGAGCCTCAAAATTCAGACAGTAGATTATAAAAGGCATTTCTGAAAGTTTATTAGTAAAATAAAACTCTAATGTTACTTTTTGGGGGCCAAATTAGAAAATTAAATACATATGTATTTGATAAAAATCAAGGGAATCCTGAAGCAGATAAAATAAAAAGTGTATGTGTGGGAAATCAAAGTGTATATTTCTTACAAATTTAAAACGCTTCCTTTAAAAGATATAAGGGTAAGTATAAGAAAATGCACTCATTCCCTGCTTATCTGAAACTGAAATATTCGAATCTTCACGGTGGTACGGAACCCTAAGTATGCGAGTCCAACTCGCACTTGACCAAATTATTTAAATATACTCGTAAATTATAATGTTTATTTATTCATTAAGTCAAAATACTTTGTTCACCTGTCACAGGTTCTGTTTACTTTATTTATTTATTGTATTTGTTTTTCCACGTATATCTGACCGAAACAAAAGTTAGAGAATTTCCAATTTCCTCAGTCTATCACCATTGCGATATTTCCGATGTTTTCTTCTTCTTCTTGACGAGAGAGCACTGAAAATCTGATCTGTTCCTCAAAAGCCCGTTAAGTGCGCAGGTCAAAAATAAATGATTTTCCTAGGGAAAATCCTTAGCTTTATTTCCCTGCTGTACGTTTTCTAGGCGTTTCTTATTTTCCACCGAGAAGGCGGCGTTATGAGATGCAGATGAGAAAGATGGGAGAACGAAAAACGAACTATGCGAGTTTTCGAAGGGTTCTCCTTGTTGGCTTCCTCTGTCCACCGAAAGGAGATTAGGATCGGCTGGAGGTTTTCGGGGATGCTGTTCCGACAGAAGAATTTATCGACCGAACTTCCATTGAACGTATAAGGACTTATTCCAATTTCGATGAAGTTCGGGTTTGGTTAGATTTTTAGACGGAAGAAAAACGAATTCCAATAATGAATTCTTAAGAATGTTAGGTGAGAAAAGTTAAATTTCAATTCATTTATTAATTGATTAGTACTGATTAATAGAGTTAAACTATCCGTTTTTTATATGGTTTGTAAACATTGATATCATGTATTTTTAGGGCTCCGTATATACAATATACGGATACCCTTATAATATCACTCAGGATTTCTGCCTCTGTCATATCACAGCCATTTTCTCCTAAACTACTGGACGGAAGAGGTTGAAATTTGGTATCAATGTATAGTTTGGTGACCCGATCAGAAGTACATATCGTAAAAGAAAAAAATTTGGTTTTAGGGGTACTTCTGGGGGAAAAACTAAAAAAATTGACCGTCTCCACCCCTGATCTCCGAAACTACTGACCCAAAAATTTTGAAAAAAATAGGAAGTATAGAGCGTTGCCCAAAATTTACAGGAAAATTAAGGAGAAACCATTAATATTAATTTTTTAAACGCATCATGTAATATATCAAATGAAAGGTCTCATTCTGAGGAACACAAATATATTTTTTTTCATATTTAAAAAAATATATTTAAAAAGATATTCACGAGCATATACCAAAATTTACCCATTCCCCCCCCCTTATCTCCGAAACTATAAAACGTAAAGTTTTGAAAAAAAATAGATTTATAGGTTCTGACCTGTAGTTTACTGGAAAAATAAGGAGAAACCTCTACTTTTAATTTGGGGGGGGGCAATTACAGAATTAAATGGAAAATATTCTAACCCTTCATGTTATATATCAAATGAAAGGGCTCATTACGACGAAAACAAATATATTTTTTTCATATTTTTAAAATAAATTAATTCAAAGATTAACAAAAATATAAAAAAATTTACCCATTCCCCCCCTATCTCCGAAACCATAAGCAGAAAAATTTTGAAAAAACCATGGAGGTATAGCCCTTCACCTGAACTTTACTGGAAAAATAAGAAAAAACCCCTAATATTCATTTTGGGGGCAAATTATAGAATTAAATGGAAAATAAAAAATTATAATTGTTTCTAACGGGTCATATAATATATCAAATCCCAGGGCTCATTATGACGAATAGGTACAAATATATTTTTTTAATTTTTTTAAAATGAATATTTTAAAATATATTTAAAAAAATATTTTAAAAAAATTACCCATTCCCCCGTTATTTCCCAAACTCTAAGACCTCATTTTTTTTGTTTATAGGAAGAATATTTAAAAAAATACCTAATTATATTATTTGGCCTCCAAATAATAGAATTAAATGGAAAATAAATTACTAGAAAACCCCCATAGTAATTTTAGGGACAAATTATACAATTAAATGGAAAATAAAGATTCAATTTTCAAACGCATCATGTAATATATCAGATAAAAGGCTCATTATGTGAATTACAAATATAACATATTATTAAATCATTTGTATAAAAGATATTAAAAATATTAAACATCGACTTAATTCCCACTTTAGAAACTACACTATTTCAAATTTGAAAAATGTATTTTATTTATATTTTTAAATAATTTGAATAACAGATTTAATAAATTATAATTTAAACTTTGACCTATTTTGCCGTTTTTCTTCCAATCTACAGAGCCTCAAAACTCAGACAGTAGATTATAAAAGGCATTTCTGAAACTTTATTAGTAAAATAAAACTCTAATGTTACTTTTTGGGGGCCAAATTAGAAAATTAAATACATATGTATTGTGATAAAAATCAAGCGTATCCTAAAGCAGATAAAATAAAAAGTCTATGTGTGGAAAATCAAAGTGTATATTTTTTATAAATTTAAAACGCCTCCTTTAAAAGATATAAGAGTAAGTATAAGAAAATGCACTCATTCCCTGCTTGTCTGAAACCGGAATATTCGAATCTTGAAGGTGGTACGGAACCCTATTTATGCGAGTCCAATTCGCACTTGACCAAATTATTTTATTATACGGGATAACGATATAGGCCCCGCACATTCCTTATGGAAAGTGGCCCCCGGTGGATTTGCCTGAAATTTTCCTATTTTGTAGATTTCAACAAAATGAACAAATATCTTCCTGGCCGCAAAGTCCGATGACTGATGGTTTTCAAGTTATGGTTAATTTTATATTTAATGTCAAAGTATACCACGATGAGCTGAGTCGATATGTATATCAGAAACTACTAGGACTATATATCTGAAAATTAGTTTACAGGGGGTATTCGAGGAGCTGGTTTCAGTTAAAATAATTTCAGTTATCTACGACTTCCTGTTCTACCGAAAGTGGACCCAAACTTTGTTTTTATAAATGGAACACCAATTTTTTTAAAGCTTTTTTAGAATCTACGATGAATTTCAATATAGCTTTATTTAGAATATCATATGTCTGAAGGGCTCCGGTTGAAAGTTATTTAACTTTTTGAAAATTTTGACAGATGCAGCTTTCTAAAAAAAATATTTCTTGGAAACAAAAAGGGCCAGGTCGAAAATTGCCAGAAGTTGCCCAAATAAAACGTAAAGCTTCCTAAAGCTTTAGAAACTTTCGAAAAAATATACGGAGTGTTCAGAAATTGGCCCCGAATTCAAATGCCTTTTATGTTTGAATCGCCATACCTAAATTTTTGTGTTTATCGAATTATCACTAGGCCTTTGTGAACGAATCGACAAAAAACAAATGCCAAAGTGTCATCAAACAATATTTGCTAATAATTTGGTCTTAAAGCAAAATTATATGGAAAGCATTTATCATCACCCGGTTAAAATTTAGTAACTAAGTTCCGTTCGCGATACTTGAATGCAAAACAGATTGACAGTTTGTGAAAAAGCAAGAAACATGGAAACCTGTCGTAGATAATAAAGATAATTAAGTTACAGTCTTCGCATACTTAACATCATATCCAGAAAATTCCTCAGTAGATGCAGAAAGAGATGTGGGAACATCTATGATTAGTTTTCAGAGGATCCTAAAAAAACATAAGAACCATCCGTTTGCATTCTCATTAGTTAAGAATTTAAGAGAAGGTGACGCTCAAAGACGGAATGATCTTTCGAATTCATATTAATCAAAATTCAGGAAGACGAATATTTTCTACACAAAATGATTTGGACGGATGAGGCAACATTTATGGAATAGTCAAACACATTACTGGAGTGATACTAATTCACACATTATTTTTAGGTGAAAGATATCGCGAAGATTTAGAAAAAGACAGTATTGAACTAATAGATGTCGGTGACATCTATTAGGTTCAATACACTGACTGTTGTCTTACTGATGTGTATAACATCCAAGTATTTCACTTTAGAACTTGTCATTCAAGGAAGCGTATCTGACGAGAATTCCTGATTCGAAACGGCTGTCATACGTTGAATGATAAAGTTCTAAATATGTGGATATATATCTGTATATATATATATATATATAAATTTCAGCCAAATCCACCGGAGGCCACTTTCCATAAGAAATGTGCGGGGTCCTTTCATAAATTCCATGAAACGGGTAAGGGAGGCTCATTTCTAATACTTTTTACAAATAAATCTGCAAATATTTCTTTTAAATATCTACCGATTATCTTTAGTAACAAGAAATGTTTTCAAGTAAATAGAATCTGTTGTTATTTCTTCACGGAATAAATTTCGGGGATTTAACAATAGCATTTGAATTTGCAAGTATAATAAGAATGGGTATTATTTCTTGAGTTAAATCTAAGCGTATGTATTGAAATCATTGACAAAATTGAGACGAAGCAATTTTATTGTAAAATAATATGTATAAAAATGTACCGTTAAGTATATTCCGATGCATGATTAGGGACTTCATACAAGTAGGAATTTGTGTTCAAATCTCCTGAGGTAATAACAGCCGTTGATTAGAAAGCTGAGACATTTTAAGAATTTCGTCAACAGGATGCCAGATAAGATTGCAGTAATACAATTTTGAGCGCACAAAACAAAACATTGTAATAGGTTCTGTGGGTTCAATTTCACAAATATTGACACATTTTAAATGTTTTTATTTTACCAAAAAAAATCACTTATTTACAAACTAATACTATCTGCTGGTATCCTACCCGTCGCTACTCTCAAACTGCTCGCATGAAATGGTCGCCGTCTTATATACGACTGAGTCCCAGTTGTCTTTGTGGTCTACCAGCTGCCAATTTAGATGATATTCGACTTCGGAGTCACGCATCGAATTTTCGAGGTTACTGTTATTGATGCTTTTTTTATACAAGGTGAGTTTTTTTGAGGATCAGTATAGGGATATCGGAAACTAGCGGAGATAGAGCAATGGTAAAATTGGGAAAGATTTGCAGTTTTACTGTCCCAATTGAATGACACTTTTGGATTTTTGTAAAAAGTCATGGCTTACTAGATATTTTGAAAAAACGAAATTCTGTCGATTTATATAAAAAAGTGTAAATATCAAAATTGAAGGGAATTGTATCCCGAATATGATTGTTATGTCCTCGTTTGCGTGACTGCTCTTGTTTTCGAGACATGACACAAACTTATCTTTTTTTGAATGGAAACCATAGTTGGCTATGACCTCAAAAAATCAGAGCTTTTCAACAATATAATACCTGATATAGTTATTCATAAAAATAACGGAGTTATTTATGCTTTTTTCTCATATTTTCACTTCTATCGTAGGTAGCCATGAAAAAGAGCATATTCACTTTGACGTTTCCTCATTTGAGAGTAATTTAATTAGTAGTGCTGAACTGACAGTCGATATTGACAAGTTTTCGTGATACGATGGAATATCCTAATGAAGAAAAACTGAATATGGTGGAATGTTATATAATATGCCATAAGAATTCAGTTCGTGCAGCTGAGGAATACTTTCATAGATAAATTAATCGTCGTCAACCTGCTCTATGTACATTTAAGAGGCTTTACGATAGTTTACGCATATATGGATCTTTTACTAAACCACCAAAGGAACGTAATTAAATTAACGAAGCAGCACAAATAAATGTTTTGGCAATGGTAAATCAAAATCCATCTACATCAACTCGTGAGATTGCGGCAGTTAGAGACTTCTATTTATGGGGTGCGCTAAAAAACAAAGTATACAAAAAAAAGTATGAGACAGATGGTGACCTAAGGGAGGCGGTGTTACAAGCAATTGAAGAAACTGATAGGTGGTCTGTGAGGAAAGCGGTAATGTCAATCTTAAAAAGATGCAATTTTTGCATAAATTGTAACTATTATGTACTTTAAATTTTTAATTTTTTAGTAAGTACCTACCTATTTAGTTTTTTCGTTATATCTGATATACCTAATAAAAAAATCGTTCAATGTTTTTTGCAATAGTTCTTAATAAATCAATCTTTTTCATGGCTACCTACGTTAAAAGTGAAAATAAGAGAGAAAGGCATCCATAACTCGTTTATTTTTATGATTAACTATATCGAGTATTACCTTATTTATCGTTGAAAAGCTGTAAAAATGTCCGATTTTTTGAGGTCATAGCCAACTATAGTTTCTATTCAAAAAAAGATAAGTTTGTGTCATATCTCGAAAACGAAGGCTGTCACGCAAACGAGGACACGACAATCATATTCGGGATACAATTCCCTTCAATTTTGATATTTACACTTTTTTTATAAAATCAAAAACAAAGAAGCTAGAGGGATTTGACTAAATCGACAGAATTTCGTTTTTTTCAAAATATCTAGTAAACCATGACAAAAATCCGAAATTGTCATTAAATGGGGCCAGTAAAACTGCAAGTCTTTCCCAATTTAACCATTGCTCTATCTCCGCTAGTTTCCGAGATCCCCATACTGATCATCAAAAAAAACTCATCCTGTATATGAACAAGAAGTTGAATTTCATTACTCACTGACACAATTGGTCGAATTTCGACCACAGGCGATTCTAGTATAAATGAATAAATAACTACAGTTTATACATTGTTATATTGCAGTTGCAAGAAAACGGAATAAGACGGCAGACAGCAACAGCGCAAAGATATCTTTCTCGACGATCAGATTAAAATGCGAAACATCTTATTACAAAGTTGAGAAGACGACAGCGATGAATTAGAAAGCAGGCAGCCATCTTGTTGAAATTTCTTCATTTCCATCGTCAGTGAATTTCTGGAAGTAGTAGATGGAGTGGTATTATTATTCACTTGTCTCGAGTTGTGCACGCCTCGAGCGTTGAAAACTTAATATCTTTAAACTAAGGAATGCCAACATAAATCAAATGAATTTTCATCAAGGAGTTCGTGGAGGCAGCACTCATTAAGCACGAGGAGAAGTTAGATCAAGAATTAGAGAGAGAATATATTTTCTGAACGCGTTTTCCAATTATGTGAAATGAAACTTGCGAGAGACAGGCTGTAGTTTAAACAAAATGGTCCTTTTATGGGTATTCTAATAAGTAAGTAATTCTGTAACAAAGTAATAACTTAGAATCATATCTTAAAAACATAACTCAGTTTGTATCATATAATAAATATAAATCTCTTGATTTTGTATTAAATATCTGGTATTCCCCAAGGGTAATATTTGTGACTTCATCTATATCTACTGTTTTTAAATGCCTCCAGTAATGTCATCACATCATGTATACTGTTTAGTTGATGATGTACAAAATATTTTCAGCAATCAATAGTTAGTGATTGTCCAATTTTCGAAAATTACTCAGATCCTATTCTACCAAATTTGGTCTAATTATATTACTAGATTTTCCAATTTTTCAATATTATTGAACGCATATTGCGTTTATTTATTTATTTATTTATTTACTTTCTTCTTACACCAAATAGGTACTTACATGTGAAGGACAGTACAAAAGTATTTTACAATGTCACAGACATGCCAATATCATGAAGGGTTTGCATCCTGATGCAGCAATATTATGCGCCTAAGCTCACCAAATTTGATGTTAAGTAGATCAGGAACTATGTTATTGAACATCATATCACTGAGTAGATAAGTGAAGGGCGAAGGGCTTCCGTTGTTAATGTAGAAGAGACTAGATGAGAGTAGTCTTAAGCTAATTTTTGGGACCCTAAACTTAACGTATTGATCAAATCACAATCGAAATATTCTCTGTTATTTAGAATGTTATATATAAAGATAACAGCTTGGGTCTTTCTCTTCGTACTCAAAGAACAGAGATGGCAGGTTGCTAACATTGATCTATAAGATACCATCAAGCGATATATGCCATTCTTTTTGATATAGACATAGCGCAGAAAACGTTTTTGAACTTTTTCAATTTCATTACTGTGGGTGTAACAATTTGGTGACCAAATGTTGCAGGCATACTCAAGGTGAGGCCTCAACATAGATGTATAAAGGCTTATGGTTGTTTTTACACTCAAATTTTGGCTATTACGTATGACAAATTCAAGAACTTTGTATGCTTTGTTTATCAGGCAGCTGAAATGGGTATTGAATTTGAAGTTATCTTGAAAGACTACCCCCAGATCTTTAATCTCCTTACACCTCCTAACCTTACAATTTCCAATGTAATAGTCTTCAATATATTACAATAATAATAATACAATATAATAGATTGCGCTATTCGAGTACTGTCAATTAATTCTTCGTGAGATTTCTGTCCTAGGAATGACAGGGTAACGGCGTTACATACAGTACAACTTCCGATTTCGAGTCTCTGAAACAAATTGTTTTCGACTGCTCTTATAACAAGAGTAAGGATCTCCTTGAGAGATGAGAAAAAGTACAGGTTATAGGAATTGTTTTCTATAACAAGCTGATTTTACCAACCATATTGCCTATATGCCATCTAATTCCATTATAAGGTACGGATTCAATGTTAGTAGTTGTCAAAGTTTTTTGAATGTAGACACTTTGCGAACATCGTATTCCGTCTTACGAGTGTCACAGAATATCTGTAGAGGGGTTTGAAAGAAAGTTTCTGCAAAATCTTTACTTTAAAACTTATAATAACATGTCAACATTTGGTCTACGGAATTGCTCTGAACATCGACTGGTACGATAGGATTTTTGGGTAGCTGATTACGATAAGTGGGTTGGTTAAGCTAAGAAATAACAGTTGAAAAATCTGAAAAAAATCATGGGTACGTTTTTGGAGATCCCCGAACCAGAATATGCAGTTCGTTTGATCGTAGCACTTATTCTAGAGGTAATGCAAGGTCATTTAAGGTCATTCGAAGGCCAAGTTTCGAAATAACCGAGAAAAAAATGAAAAAAATTTCATGGGTAGGTTTTTGAGACCTCCAAACCTGAATACGTAGTCTGTTTGAACCTACCACCTGTATTAGAGGTCATTTAAGCTTATTTGGAAGTTATTTGAATACAGACCTCAAAAAAAGTCTAAACCAAAAAAAAATTACGAGACAGCCTTGCATAAAGCCAGAATCGGTGACCGGTCAGGGTGGGAAACTTAGCTTCTACATAGTCAAATGCTACAAGAAATTCGTCATGTCGTGTTAATGTGAACAATTTTTTGTTGCTTGTGGGAAGTTTCGTACACAAAAGCAAAAGTTTTTGTTTTCTAATTCTTTGAAAATAAAATATAATCAACTGTATAATATTGATACAAACTCATTGGATAACTCATATACTCCTGTACGGGTTGCTGCAGTGTCTTTAATAAAAGTAACAATCAGGTATTTTCTAAAGCAATGATATGAAGATCTCCAATATAGCATGCTAGCGACTGTTACATATGTTTAACTAAATTGAAAGGTTAGGTTAGGAAAAGTTGTATGCAACAGGGGTGATAGACGCTAAAGCTAGCTGGTAAGAAAGGAAGCGGATATCTCAGCCAACCTAGGATAATTACATGTTTTTTTTTT
Source organism: Octodonta nipae (assembly GCA_034190945.1). Lineage (NCBI taxonomy): Eukaryota > Metazoa > Arthropoda > Insecta > Coleoptera > Chrysomelidae > Octodonta > Octodonta nipae. The sequence goes on from CM067217.1 coordinate 15,645,616, forward strand.
CAAATTTTATGTACGATTACTTCTTGGCTTGACTTACAAATAGCCTAGAAATGTTTTTAAATAATGCTTAGGGGTCACGAATTTAAACAAATTATCAATTTAAATTCAGATACTTGAACAGTCAGTTACAAAAACGTACTTATGATTTTTTTTTCAGATTTTCTCAACTGTTTTTTCACAACTTGACCTTCAAATGACCTCAAAATTATCTTGAATGAGCTCTAGGAGGAGTTGTATATTCAAACAATCTACAGTTTCGGGGATCTCAAAAACGTACCCATGATTTTTTTCAAATTTGTTCCATAATTGTTTCGGTACTTGGCCTTCGAATGACTTAAAAATTACCTTGAATGACATCTAGGAGGTAGGTTCAAACAAACAGCGGATTTGGGTTTGGGGATCTCAAAAACGTACCCATGAATTTTTTCCACAGTTATTTCGCCACTTGGACTTCGATTGACCTCAAAATGAGCTTGAATGACCTCTAGGAGAGGTGGAAGGTCCAAACAAACAACGGATTCTCATTCGGGGATCTCAAAAACGTACTCATAGTTTTTTTTCAATTTTTTATGGTATTTCGCCTTCGAATGACCTCAACACGACCTTGAATGACCTCTAGGAGTAGGAGAGAATGTAGGTTCAAACAAACTACGGATTCAGGTTCGGCGATCTCAAAAACGTCCCATGAGTTTCTTCAGATTTTTTCCACGGTCATTTCTCTACTTGACCTTCAAATGGCGTTGAACCTGATGTGATAGAGCTTAACTGATCCACTCACCGTAATCACCCAAACTTCCTACTAGGACAATTCACCTTTCAGTGCATTTGCATAGATCTAATGTTGACCTGCGTAATTATCCACTACAGGTAACAGAATATGTCATATCATTACGTCAGCTTTCTTTCGTTAGTCAATGTACAAAGAAACAATTCTTCTTTTGTGTTTATGTCCACAATCGTATACACTAGTCCCTTGAACAGACCACGCACGAAAAAATTCATCGGTGTAAGATCTTATCATGTAAACTATTAGTCACTGAATGTAAAACTTTTAGTTTTTTCGCCCAAAACCAAAAACACCTAGTAAACAAATCTAGATCTTATCATGTAAACTAGCTACTATTAGTCACTGAATGTAAAACTTTTAGTTAGTTAGTAAAACAAAAAACATCTAGTAAGCAAATTTTCTAAGACAACCATGACTTAAAGCGTTCTAAATGTTCTTCCCTACTTTGTCCTTAAAGCTATGCATTCATCTACGAAAAATTTGTTTTCTTTGTAAAATAGATTATCGTATTAAATTTTTAATTTTGTGAAGACCATACCAAAACAATATGTTTACATAGATCAAGCCGGTCTTGGAGGAATTGTCACCTTTCAGGATTTTGTTTTCTTGTTCTTTGAAGTAATCTTTGAAGCCAATTTCCGTTAATGCGTTTTCATTTTGGGTGCTGTAAATGCGTGCCAAACGCAGTGTAAAGTCAACTACCTGACTGTCAGTTTCTGTAATGCCAAGTTGAAGCATCTTTTCGATAATCTGTACCAAAAGCTCCTCAGCTTTAGCCAAATTGCCCGAAGCATAAAATATGACGGCTAAAATGTCGTACATATAAAGCATTACGTAGTAAGACTGGTACTCTTCACATATTTTGATCCCTATCTCCAAAATGGCAACGGCTTATCAGTTTCGCCATTCTCCAGAGCTATCCGAGCCAGTGTCATAAGATGCCCGATGTTTTCTTCGACATCACACGGCGTCACTTTAGCTGCAGCTTCTTCTGTATCTACTTTCTCATGATTTTGCGTATATTTAATGGTTTTTGGGATTCCATGAAGGTACGAAGTGTTCAAGTAACATGGTACTTCAGCATATCCACATCTTCAGTAGATCTAGTACCATTAACAATTATAATTGGCATTAGTAATGCTTCTCCTGTCAATCAAGAACAGAATAATAAACAGCCAGCTGCTAGACAAATTATTATCTTCATAGTTGGTGATAGGTTTATAGCATATATGTCGTAAAAAGTGGTTCTGAATTTTTTTTGTCTATAAATATAAAAAAATATATTTTACTCTAGACTTGAAGCCAAATTTATTGAGCAAGTATGAGTGCAATTAGTAGGTTTATTGAATAATCCAAGTTTACATAAAATAAATATATTATTAAATATAAATCATTAAATAATTTTTTACCCTATTAATAATTAACAGATACTACAATTGCAATTTCCACAAATTACGTTTTTTGAAAACTGTCCAACGCATTTCGACTAATGTCTTTGTCAAGGAACTAGACTAACTGGGTATTTCTTGAGGAAGTTGCATTTATATTGGAGAAGTAATATAATTACCAGGTACTTAGTTTTAAACAGGATTATTTAATTTTATTACAGGTAAAAGGATTAACTAAAGAGGTTTATTAAGGGAGAATTATTTATTTCTGTCTGGTCGTTTAACAAATTACCGGTATTTTTAAGTTTATTAATCTCCAATGTTTCTAAAAGGTTTAATTTATTGCCTTTATTTTCTGGATGTAATAATGTAAAATTTTCGTTGAAAAGATGATTTTCTATTACGAAATGTTCGGCATAATTGGAATCTGTTTTTTGATTAATGAAAGAATTACGGTGTTCATAGATACGTTTTTTACACGCTCTGCCGCTTTGACGGATATAGGCTTTAGGGCATGACCCACGTGATAATTTATAGACTCCAGATTTATTTTTTGGATCGATTTTTGATTTGTTATTTTTGATAAATTTTCCAAGACTATTGTTTGTTTTGAATGCAACGTTTATATTCCTTTTTCTTAAAAAGGATACTATTTTTAAACTTAGTTTGCCAAAATAGGTTATACTATTATATGAATCAATATTGGTTTTGCTGTCAGGGTAAACTTCTCTTAATGCCTTTTTGTGTTTTTGATTTCCAAGAATATTTTCTATTAATTCGGCCTCAAACCCGTTATTTACTGCTATCTGTTTGATTATGTTTAATTCTTTCTGAAAATTATCTGGTGATTGTTTTATGGAAAGTAATCTATGAACCATACTATTGTAAGTGGAAAGTTTTTGTTGATATGGATGTATAGAAGTGCGGTGAATCGTTAGATCGGTTTGAGATGGTTTGTGAAATATTGAAAACTTGTGTTTGCCATTTAACTTGTTAACTGTTAGATCTAGGAAATTGTTTTTGTCATCTTGTTCACACTCTATAGTAAATTTAATATTTGGATGGATATTGTTTATAAAATTGAGAAACGTTTCTAATTGTCTATTCGTCCCTACGAAACAAGCTAAAATATCGTCGACATATCTATACCAATAAATAAAATTTTTAGCCAATACGTTTTGGTGAATTTTGTTTTCAATATTAGCCATGAAAATTTCTGCGATTATGGAACTCATAGGGTTCCCCATAATCAAGCCTTCGCGACTTGTGTAAAAAACATCATTGAATTGAAAATAATTGTGTTTAAGACTTGTATCTAATGCTGTTAATATATCTGTTTTTATTATTGGGTTAACGTTGTTTTTATCTAATATGCCGAAAATTATAGTGATAGTGTCTGATGGAGGTATACTGGGGAATAAATTCTGAACGTCAAAAGAAATTAATTTGGCATTAGACGGTAGACTAACATTTTTAATTTGTTCTACAAGCTCTAAAGAATTTTTAACACTGAATTTTGAATGAAAGTTGCAGGAATCTTTAATAACATTTATTATAATTTTTTGAAATTTTATAAGCTGGAGCTGTCATATATGATACAACTGGACGGATAGGGTACTTTTGTTTATGGAGTTTGATTAATGAATACAGTTGTGGCGGTTGTGGGTTCATCTGAATCAGTTCAAAATTTTGAGATATCTTTGAATATGTTGTATTTTGTATTAAAGATTTTATTTGCCTTTGAAAAGATTCTGAGGGGTCTTTAGTAAGGACCTGATATGTACCTGAATTCAAAAAATTCATTGTTTTGTCTATATAATCGGTGTTTTTTATAGCAATTATTGTGTTACATTTATCCGCTCGGATGAATATTATGTTGTCTTGTTCTGTTTTGTCTTTAATTGATTTTACTATTTTATGATCATGCGTATAACAGTTGTCTTTAATAAATTCCGATTTTATAATGTTTGCGGAAATATGTTTGTTACTAAGATTATCAGGAGTTAGTCTAGTTCCTTAACAAAGACATTAGTCGAAACGCGTCGGACAGTTTTCAAAAAACGTAATTTGTGGAAATTGCAATTGTAGTATCAGTTAATTATTATAAAGAATTTCCAACAAGTATCGGCCGAATCAATTCAGTACCCTATTGATGTTGATTGTCCTGAAATTTAACGTGAAAAAACCTCAAGTTAATTTGCTTTGCCTGGAAAAAACGCTTGGACAAATTCTTTCAACAAAAAACAATTTATATAGGGTGTGTCATGTGACAGTGGCCAATACCAACCTTCTTATTTTAAATGCAAGCCCCTGTATATTATTTATATTTGGGATTCTTCAGAAAATTCTAGACATCATTCATGTACAATGTCCTACACCTATATTCAACTGTTTTTGGAAATATTAAGTGTTTTCAGATTTATTACAAAAATTAACATTAAAAAAGAAAATTATTTTATTTCACAAATTCGCTACATTACACTCAATACATAATTCCCATTTAGCTCTTGATATTGAGATAATAATTAAAAACCATTCTTGCGTTCCTTATTACTGGTTTGAAAAAAAAAGTTTTGTTTATTTTCGCCAAAACTCATACCCTTAGCATCTTGTTGTCTTCCTGCATGACAGTGATGATCTGTGTCAGTGCTATTGTCGTTTGAATTTCGTTAACTGTGCAATATCGGAAAAATGGATCATTTAACAGAAATGCACAAAATAACAATTCTACAAATGATTAGTTATGGAGATACAGATACAAGTTTCTCGCTTATTTCACGAAAATTCTCCAAATTTGCCGCTTGTATCTTAAGAAACAATTAGCAAACTAGAAAAGCTTGGGCATGTAAGTTAGATAAAAGTAATAGTTATCAATGCTCTAAGTGGTCGAAAAGCACCCCACTGTTCAACGTTAGCCACACATCAATTTTTCGAGTATTAAAGAAAAGTAAAATGCATCCCTATAAAATGATACCGACTCAGGAGCTTATAGAAGACGATTTCCATAAGGGAACGTATTTCTGTGAACAAATGATGGTTCGGTTAGATAACAATGTAATCCAATTAGAAGATGTTTTATTTTTTGATAGAAGCACATTTACACTTCACGATCTGTTAATCGTCAAAATTTCCTAATGAGATTCCCCACTGAATGACAGAGAAACATACGCAATATCCTGAAAAAGTTGGTTTTTGGGCAGGAATTGTTGGAAAAGATATCGTAAGTCCCTTTTTCATTGACGGCCACTTAAATGGAGATAAGTATTTAGAACTGCTTCAAAATAATGTAGTGCCAACTTGGACAAACTTATATCCTGTTCCAGTAAACCCACAAGTACTTGTCAATACAATATGATTTCAGCAAGAGGGAGCACCGCCTCGTTACGAAATCATGTCCGGTAGTACCTGAACCAAATCGGTGGATTGGGAGGAGCGGATCGATGGAATGGCTGCAAGATCTCCTGATTTAACGCCATTGAACTACTTATTGTGGGGATATGTCAAAAGTTCTGTATACAAACCTAAACCCCTCAACTTAGATGACATAAAACGAGGAATCACTCTTGCCATTAGAACAGTCACGCCTGAGATGTTGAGTAACGTTAGAAGACATTTCTATACCAAATTAGCATGTTGCCAAGACGTTCGCGGCGAGTATTTTGAACATTTCCTACGTTGATATTAATGTTTTTTTTTATATTGTTGAGAAATAATCAGTATTATTTATTAGGTTTTTAGTGTAATGTAGCTAAGTTGTGAAACAGAATAATTTTCTTTTTTCAATGTTTTTAATGTTTAATTTTTGTAATAAATCTGAAAACACTTAATATCTCCGAACGAGTTGAAGATAGGTGTAGGAGATTGTACGTGAATTATTTCTACAAAAAATAAATAATATGCAGACACACATCCTATGTATATATATTTTTTTTGTTGAAAAAATGCGCATTTAAAAATCAAATCGACGTGTCCAGCGTTTTTCCCTACAAGCCCTCCTTTATTCGTTATCGAATTTATTCCATTTGGGTGTTCCACACTGTATCTTTAGTTAAGAACAAATTAAAATTCACAATAATAATCATCTACTAAGATAATCGGGTTCACCGAACTGTTTGTTGATATAATCTTTATAACGATTGTCTCTACTACTGTAATTTTCTTGTTCTTCTGGACTCTATACGAATTTGTTATAACCACTATTAGTTTATTTAATACATAAATGTTAACTCTACTATAATCGTATGCCCATTATTTTGTTTCTTTGTAACTACTGGGCAATTGACTCTCCAGCCGGTCTGTATCTTTATGTAAATAAATAAAAAATTAGTTAATTATTTCATTAATTGCATTTGTTCTTGTATCTTACGCATATCCTCTGGATACTGTCTGGATACCTGGCAAATAGCATACAAAGTGTATAGCAAACTATAAGCAAGCAAATCTTCACATCGCAAGCCTACGGATCCCAATACTCTAACTGAAAATCCCCAAAATCCCAAGTCCGGCAATCTCAACATTTCATGAGTGAAGCCGATAGATCTAGGTCAAAAATCACTAAGATTGTATTGTCAATAACTTTCAAACTCACAAATCCCATGTCTGCAAACCTCATGCTTATGGACCTCAAACTTACAAAACCTGCTATTATAAAGCAAAAACTCACAAACCCCAAGACCATAAATCATTTATCCACCATAAACAAAGCAGAAAAGTCAAGCCCACAAAACCTACGTCTGAAATTTCCAAGACAATGTGTTTGAAACCAAAAAATATCAAGCTCCTAAACCTAATCCGATGAAATTTCAGGCAATCAACCATCAGAGCTTCAAAGTTAGTAATTTTAATATTAAAATGAGGCAATCTTAACTCCAAAAGCCTAGAAGAAGGTCGCTTCTATGGATTTAAATCTCAGAACGACTATTGTTAATGTAATAGTCCAAAAAATTTGGGTTTAAAATTACATTTACGAAACTTAGTACAAGATCGCCCCCCGGAAGCACGTGTCTGGATCCGCCCAGGGCTTGGGATTTAGTGCGTGCTTGGAGTTTTGGGAACCTAGTTACTCTTGGGGAGTAGGCAGACTGAGACTATGAAACTGTTTTTCATTTTTGTCTCTTGATAATGGCTTCAAAGCAGAAGCCGAAACGTCGAATATCTCGTAAATTTAGACCCGGAACCCTAGACTAGTTCCAATTTTACTCAAAAATTTGTGTTTGCAAAATCATGTCTCTATATTCATTTAAAAGGGGTATAAACCTGCTGGAAAACATTGCAATCACTAGGTAACTGAACAGTTCAGTTACCTAGTTACTCTTGGGGAGTAGGCAGCTTGAGACTATGAAATTATTTTTCATTTTGTCTCTTCGAGTCCTCATAAATTTAGACCTGGGAACCTAGCCTAGTTCATAATAATGACCACATACAGATGATACATATAAATTGCATTTTTCTTGAAAGAAAAGTATAGCTTTCTATTAGTAAATTATTGAATCTACATACATATTGCATTTTTCATGAAAGAAAAGTATAGCTTTCTATTAGTAAAAAATCGAATCGGTTTTGTAAGCTTTTGTCAATGAAGTATATTTTGGTCAGATATCAAAAAAATTGACTCAAGGAAACTTAATTATGCATTGTTCCCCTAAACAACATCATTTCCTGACTGTTCCCTGTTTCGTTATGTTTTGCAATGGTCCACTCTGTGCTACAAATAACACCCATTGCGTAATATGAAGCAATTTTACGCTAGTCAGGAATAAAATGAAATTTCGTCTGTCACAAACCGAAAGTTCTTCGGACAGAACTCTTAAGCTGCGAAAACTTCCGGCATCCGCTACAATAACCAACAGCAATAATAGCTATTTCAGTCGCAATTTCGACAGAATTATCCCGACGAAATATGATTTTCTCTCCAAGTGAAAACTTTGAAGTTCCTCTCGACGAGTCGATAGCTGGTTCCTCGGTGGTATCTCCTCGTCGCCATGTAGTGTGATTCATTTATATTATATAACAGTGCGATATTAGATATGCAAATGAAGCGCCCCGCTAGCGTTCCTCCAGGCAACACACTTCACTAATTGGCAACTTCTTAATGTCGTTTATACTTACTTTGCCAAGCAAAGCACGTCTCTTTGATAAATTTACTTCGCTATATTCTAATACAATTCGCTCTCGTCGTTCCATTTTCCTCCTCATGCTGCCTCTGCCTCCACTCCTTCAAGACATTGTTCGCCTTGCACGAAGGGCCTAACGTGTTTACATGCGAAGAACGAATAAGGTATGTGGAGGCCATCGCCGTTGTCATCAGCCCTTGAAGAGTGGAAGGAATTTCGTGTGTAGAGTTGCGAGTCGTGGTAGTAATTTCGTTATGTAAACTCATATTTCGACAATCAGCTATTTTGTAACAAAATCGTAATAACTCTACCAGCAAAGTGATATGGATAACAAAAATTGCGGATAGCACTTTAAAATTCATTTCCTTACCACACAACATGTAAATTAATTAATACATAGCAATTATTAGTCCAACATCTCATGAGCCCCAGACGAGATTTTTAGAATTTTTAGAATGTTGCTCATAAAGGATGATGTTTAAACGGTTTTCATAATAAAATTAAAAACATAGCGGAGCTACAAACTAGACTAACAGAATATTTCAAAGCTATGGGTCTCAGCTTGATTAGCCTGGAAGCTGTATATACGTAGTGCTACTCGTCTAAATACGGTGCAGTTCTAAATCAAAATCATCCCTCCAACAACTAACAGCTTGAGATCGGCGCTGGTAAAATGTTTAAATGAAAAAAAATTCAATAAGCTGCTGAAATAATTGCGAAATTCGTAAAAAAATACTTTTGTATATTTTAAGCATTTTTGTATAACACAAGTATAAATATTTTGGCACATTCAGCAAAATGGAATATGACAATATTTAGCTTTTAAATATCAAGAATTGCACTTCTTGACATATTGAATAATGGAAATAGGATAATCTCAAGCTACAAAATATTACCAAAAAATAGTAAGCTAAAATGATTTTTAATCTTTATCTATTTGTATTTAACAGCTCAATAAATTAAACTTGATAAATTTAGTATATACCCTATATAGACACGGGCTCATTCAAAATCAGGACAACAGGTACGTGCTTACAATAGTTGAAAATCGAGATATTCCTCCTAAATCGCAACACTTAGCAACCCTAGTTATAAAACCGAATTTTAATTGAAAAGCATACAAGTATCATGTAAGTAAAAATTAGGTGAATTTAAAAACGTCTTTATATACGAAAACAAGAGATATCGGGAACTTATTTATACATTGTTAAAAAGTATTTTAAAACAAAAGATATTTCAAATACGTTATCTTGGGACTATTAAATTGAATTATTAAATTTAATTCGAAACTTTAAAATGAAACAATGACTAATTTGCATTTGCCTGGTTTGTGGTAAGAATTAAAGGAAGAGCAGCACATTACAGACGATATAATAGACCGGAGATGTTGTCCAGAATCTGCGCAGTTACACAGAAATAAATTGAGGTGTCCGTGTAACAATTCAAATTATAAAGTTAGTGGAAAATGAATCAAACTTTCTGCTGGCTCGTGAGAGTGTGTATGTGTGTGTATATACATTTTACGACAAACTTTCCTTAATAGAAATACACAATTAGCGTCACTGGAATTAGAAAGAGAGTTCACTTCCAGAGATACAATTGTTTGTTTTCCGAAGTTGCGGACGGTCGGAGTCCAGTTTTAACTCCCACTTGTTAAAGAAAAGAGTCAACAAATATAGTTTGTATTCTTAAACTGTATTCATACTTTTATTGTGTAATTTTTCTCAATAGTGTTTTACAAATAGATTAGTGAATAAGGGTTTTTCACTTCTAAACATTGATTTGTCTGAAATTGTCATAGTTGGTGGGAAAGTATTTTTAAAAACATTTATTTAGTGTAAATCCAGTTTCCACCCTAGGGGTGTTTGGTACCCTCGGGGATTGATAGGAAATCCATTTTGTAATCAAAAATATAGAATTTTTTTTCACCTTTTCAGTTATTCGGATTTCAAAAGTCACATTTTTATTAAATTGAATAATACCTTTACTTGGATCTATTTTGTACAAATAACTTAAAACTAACCGTTATACAGGGTGTAGGAAAAGTACCGGTACTCCATGTAACTTCCTATGATCGCATTTTCCGAGAAAATGTTCCAGACAAGAGTTGTTTAATTTTGACTTAAAAATTGAGTGGTGACCTTGTCCTTGACCCCAAGGTAATTTTTAAAGGTCATTTCAAGGTTAACTTTCTTCTTTTAATTGGAAACCCTTATTTTTTATTCCGGAATCAGAAAGAGCGAAAAATTCTACGTTCAGGTATGTGTTTGACCTCGCAGTCTAAGTGACCTCCCAAGGTCATTTCAAGAGCAATCGTTATTTGCAGCTAATATTGCCTGCTTTGAAAGAAGGTGGGGGTCCCACCGGCTGTCAGTGACTACTTATTCGTATATTGGTAGTTACCCCTTATTTGCAGAAGGGCTTTCCTCTATACGCAACTTGAGGACGTAGGTTTGTTTTGTTAATGCAGCCCCACTGAACAGTTTTTTGTTTATTTTTGATTATTTAATTTTTTAAATTTTTGACTTTTTGTTTTTTTATTATTTTTTTCTTTTTTTAGTTTTATATGAATCAATACCTTTTTAAAGTGATTGAAACCAGTTCGTGGATATTTAACACTATTTTCGATCTCTAAAGCTAGAATTACTACCCTTTGCAAAAGAAGAAAGTAAAAAAATTATAAAAATAAAAAATTAAAAATTTTCGTAGCAAATAATGAGTGCTCTTGAAATGACATTAAGAGGTCACTTAGATCCCCAGATCAAATACATTTGTGAACTTAATATTATCCGCTCTTTCTAATCCCGGGATAAAAAATATGGGTTGCCATTAATAAAAGAAAATTGACCTTGAAATGAGCTTTAAAAATAATCTTGAGGTCAAGGACAAGGTCGCCACTGAATTTTCAAGTCAAAACTGAACAACTATTGTCTAAAACGTTTTCTCGGAAAATGCATTGATAGGAAGTTACAGGAAGAGTACCAGTACTTTTGTTACACCCAATATAAAAAATGCAATGAGCAAACGAGGCTTTTAATAAAAGCACCAATTTTTGTATTAGTACTTTAATTTCAACACAAAGTGAGATATAACTGTTTATTTATAACTTGTTATTTTGGGTGAACAGGAATCGACGTATTTAATGTCAAATAATGGAACGTCTTGATACGGATACATTTTTCGGATAAAACTTTTCTAAGCCCTAAAAATTAATAGTTAGAAGTCTTTTTAATTGAAACTAAGCAAGATATGATACAATGAATGAGTTGCTCGAATTTTTTATATAAAGTGTAATAAAACCATTACTATTTTTATTAGAATTAAAATTAAATCAATCAAATTTAGTATTAATAAGTTTCATGCATATTTTTTGATAAGGTATTCTACAAGTCTGAAAACATTGTAACTTTCTCAAAAATTACCCTTTTTCAAAACTATAAGAGATAGGTAAAAAGTCGTAAAATACAAAAATGAAGTGTTTTGTCAAAAATTTAGATTTTTTATTTTTGTGTAGCCTAAAATTATTTTTTATGTAGATTAAAGTTTTTGATGTAGTTTCTGCCCTTCAACTTTTTAGACTTTAAAGAGACAGAAAGGGTTTTAGGATATTTGAACAGATAGTCATCTAGCTCTTAAAATTAAAATTTTTTCCGATACATCTGGGGCATATGGAATTATGTTCAAAATTTGGATTTCTGTTTGTTTTTTGGTTGGGGTTAGTGATGTGTGTCTGTTATTTGTGCTGGTTTGTTGTTGCGACTTTCTTTATAGCTAATTTATAGTTTTATTTACAAAGCCTTAGGGTTATTTATTTTGAAGTAGATGTTCTTTGATAATATTGACTTCGTCGTTAAATATTTGGGTGGATGAAGATATGTTTTTTACTCTCGCAAAACTCGCAACTCAGAATTCCAAAAATTGGGTGTACAGTGTTTCATGTGAATGTGGCCATTCTTATACCGGTAAAACTACAAGACCAATAGCAGTAAAGGAAAAAGTAAATTAATATAATATTTCCAGAGTACACGTGGACAAATCAAATTTGGCCAATCATGTATTAACCAGCTCCGGCAGCCCGACGATAGACTGTGATAAATCAAAGATTTTGTTGAAAGAGGAAAATTTATTAAAGAAAAAAGAAAGCATCTATATGACGATAAAAAACACGAAAATCGGGGCACCTTCAATCAACCTTCATTTGGACTGGAGAAATCTATTGCTAACAGAGTAGAAATACGGTACCCTTTGTACAAGTAATCACCAAACGAGAAATTTTCACTGTAAAATTTTTGACAAACAGCACAATCAACATCAAAGAGAATTTTTTTAGAACGCCTCCAAACAAAGTTATTTGTTGCAAGAAAAAAAATTGAGGAGAGAAAATCCAATGAACAGGCAAAAAAAAATTCAGAGCCTGAAAAAATTATAAGTACTTTAGTATAACGAATGGGGTAGATTTCTTGCAACTAATCGGTGTGCCTAAAAGTGTGCCTACTCGAGAAGAATTACTAAAAATAATTTTTTCCAAGAGCAAAAATATGCTGTGCTGACAACTGCCAAAATTTTGCTGCAATCAATGTAGAGGCGGAATTGGAATGATAAGAAAATGAGTCGTTCTATATATTTTTAAATTCTGTCAATATTTCTTGAACATTTACATAGACCAATGATATTGGTGAAAAGTGGGTTCGACAAAAAGAAAACAATGTACTTTTATTGAAAATAAATGCACGATTAAATATATATATATATATATATCCTCATATATATATATATATATTTTGGTACAGTTTAAGTTTTTGGTGAAGGGTTGCTAAGGATTGAAAATTCAAGAATATCAATAATTATATTTGAAAATTATTCAGCAAATGAATGAATAAGATAAATTATTTGAATCTATATTTTCTTTAAATAGGAGTGGTTTAATCACTTAAAATCTAAACCTCAATTTCATTTGCATATGAGGTTTCCACTTCTTTACCCGTCTGCATTATATTAACTCTTTCTATATTACCGTTATGTATTAAGAGTCTCTTCGTCGACAAAAATAAGTATATATATATACTATCATCCAATTAATATAAAAATATAATTTGCTTTTCCTTGTATAAACATTCCACTTCTCTGATGGGGATATTATAAACTAAAGACTTGACGAACGTCAAACGGCAGAAAAACCATAGAAAAGGCAACGTTACCAGCTGTGGTTACCAGTTACCAAGTTGCCACTACATTTGTGTGTTGACCAAGTATATATTATAAACTAAACCTTTTACACTAACACTTCAGAATAATTTTTGAGTTAAAAATAAATATTCTATTTTTAAATTCCTTATTATCCGACTTTAACAACGGACCTTGAAGCATATATGGTATGAATTTAAGAGCTTATACTTAAAATTATCGTTTTGTGGTAATAAGTATTGTCAAAAAATACGTTGAATTTGAAACAAGTATTAAACAAAAAATTAGATTCTTTGCAGGTTTGTCTGTGTCTATTTTTATATAATAATTTAATTTTGCCTGAATGCCTTCCGTTGTTAGCTCCATTATTAATAGATGAGAAGCCTGTTGGCTAAACTTCACCATAATGTAACTTATTTCAATTAAAAAATGAAAAATATCTATTAACTTAGTTTAGGATATCTTTTCAGAAATTAATAACTTAATTTTACTTATTCTTCATAAGTTTTCCTATTAGATCTATTTGTAACTAAATAAACAAAATTTTATTATAGCATAAAATGTGCCTTAAACGTATATTTGCTATCCCACGGTGTCCAGTTGACCTTAAGTTGAAATCGTCCTTTTAAAATGAACCATTTAGGTTCGCCAAATAATAGACGAAAATATATTAACAATGACAACCCCTTTGGATTTGAAAGAAAAACAGGTTACTTTTATATCTAAAGACGTGTGTGTATACCCTTAAAAGGTACACTGGTCAGTAAAAACCTGTTCTAAGATGACCGCATGTGTTATGTGTGTTATTGTATTCTGCTATGATATAATTTGTCATTTTAGGTTTAACGTAATCATAACGGAAACAGTTTACCTTTAGTTAGAAGTAATTTACGAAAAATTTGTAGGTACTTCTGGGAGTCTCTGATATAACCGAAAAAAAAATGATGTAAATGATCGAAATTAAAAACATTAAATTTCATTTAATAAAATGAGATTTAATAAACAAACTCAATTTAAAATCTAGATAAGACAATTTAAATGAAATTTGGAAACTGTATCATCAGTAAGATTAAAACAAAAAATATTGTAAATTATCACAAATTTATTAAATACATGAATGAGTTGTTAACTTTTAGCTGAACTTAATTTAGGATTTTATTAATAAATGAATGCAAACATTGTATTAAGTTAAATAGTTTAATACCAACAGACGTTGTCCTATACACCCGTTTTTAATTCTAAAAGTTTAAACTTTTTTAAATAAGCTCTAACAGTGTGGAAAAGATTTATAGAACCAAATTTTAGATTAAAAATGTATATATTTTTTGATTTAATATTTCCAAAAAGGAATAAAACAGTTGATTTTTTTATGAAATCAATTGATTAAAAAATAATTAAATAAAAAATTTAAATTGGATAGAATTGTAAATCTAAACCATTCTCGACATTAATTTTAAACATAAAAATATTTCGAAAATATCCTTGCATGATAAACATATAGAAAACATTTTTTCGAGAAACGACGTTTTTTTTTAACTGACATATTACTGAAATTTTTTCATAGAATAGTGAACTATAGGATTATTGCGTGTGGAGGAGCATACATCAACTCTTTAAAACTTCTGCAAAGCCAGAATAAATTTGGAGGAGCTCCTCAATTGATAAAAAATTGTGAACTGAAAAAGCAAACACAATTTTCATAGAGCAGTTAACTGATACAAATGAACTCAAAGCGTGAACTTACAAAAGTTTAATAAAAAAATAAGTTGAATAAAATTGGTTTGAATACACTGTTCCAGGTGTCATTATTTTGTGGGCGTCTACAAATTATTGGTTTGGCTTAATTTACAATTTGTAAATAAATTATACAAAAACGACCGTTAATTCCCTGTAAGTACGTTTTAAAATCATGTACTATACATGAAACAATAATCTTTAAATTTTTAGTAAGTATTGAATTATATATTACAAATATGTTGGTTTCTAAATGATAATTATGGCATATCTACTTTGTAGTTTTGGGGAAAACACCAAGATTAAGAAAAAGTTGTATATTTTAAAACTTCCAAACATAATATGCTGTAAGTCAGACCCCCTTCTCAATGGCAATCAAAATACTGAAAACTTAATATGTTTGGAATTGAACTTATATAAAAATATATTATTTGATAAAAAAAATGCAAAACGTCTCCTATAGACAACCTTATTTATAAAAACAACAGTGTCTTTTCTATGGCTATCAGGTAATAAATTCAAAAAGTGGACAAATTAAAATTCTATTTTAATATTAATTGAACTTAAAATACTTTAAAAAGTTTTGCTTTCTATAAGAATTTTTAAGAAAGTATTATGTAAAATCTTGGTCTTAAATTTAGAGATTTGCGATTTTCTTTACATAACTATTTTTTGGTTTAGTTGAAAAATAATTTGTTTGTTTTTTATTGCATCGTCAGTTATTTACTCCATGGTTAACTAACAATAGATTCAGGAAGTGAAGAAAATGTAAATTTTGATTTATTAATAACTATTCTTAAAAAATCTATTTTTGATTTTTATAACAATTTAAACAAAGCATTAGGAAAATTTTGGTGCTTAAACTTGGCCATTTGTGATTCACTACATAACAATTTTAAAAACAGTCCTGTAATAAAAATTGTTTAAAAAATAGAATCATTAATGGATAAAAAGTAGAATCATTAAAGGATATCTCCTTTAAGGTTATCTGAGGATAGATCCAAGTAATAAAAAAAAGTTGTATTATTAATTAATGGTAAAAAAACTAATTTTTGATTTCTATAATATTTTTAAACAAAACATGAAAAACAAATTTGGCAATAAACTTAGCCATTTGTGATTTTCTACACAACGATTCCTTTATTTAGTGTATTATTAATTGATAAATAGTTTGGTATAAAAATTTCAACAACAATCCTATATTTGAAGACGCGAGATGTAAGCTCGACATCTAGGATTTTCAAGAGAATGAGTACACAGAGGTTCCGAATCTGGAGCCGTTCCGTGCAATCGCTGTTCTCCAGATTCGGAACCTCTGTGTACTGATTCTCTTGAAAATCCTAGATGTCGGGCTTACATCTCGCGTCTTCAAATTTAACGAAATGCATCAAATGCATAAAGAAGTATTCGAGAGGACATTCAATTGTGGGAAGCGCAACTGATGAAGGTTCCCGACCAGAAACAATATATATTATATTTATATATAATATATATTGTCTTGCGTACAAAGGAATGACACCTCGAAGAGAGTAAACAATCCTATAGTAAAAAATATTTATAAAATAGTAGAAAATCTAAAATGTTTATTTAATCAACTGGGATCTTGTCTATTGTCCGAAAATGGATTCAAAAAGTGAAAATAATTCAAAATTTTGTTTTATTATTAATTATTCTTAAAACCCTAATTTTTTATTTGTATACTAATTTTAAATTAAAAATTAAGAAAAAATTTGACCTGTTATTTAGCCATTTGTGTTTCTCAATATAAAAATTTATGTTTTTCAGTTATTTTGCGCATTATAAACTGATAAATATTTTGGTATAAAAATTTCAACAACCAAAAATGTTTATAAAAAAGTAGAAAATAAACGGCGATATACTTTATGGTTATTTGAAATAGACTCAAGAAGTGAACAAAAAACAAAATCCAAATTTTGTTTGATTATTAATTATTCTTAAATAACCTATTTTTTATTAGTGTGACAATTTAAACTAACAATTAAGAAAAATTTTAGTCCTAAACATTTGCGATTCAATAAATAATGTTTTTTTCGTACAATATATTTTTTTATTGATAAATGATTTTTTATAAAATTTCAAAAACAGTTGTTCTACATTACTTTATGTTTTTTTGGGCAATAACACCACAATCGAAATAAAACGACTTATAATGAAAGAAAACCAAACGTTTCAAAGTCTATTCAGACTTCGTTGTCAATGGCTTTATAATTATTGATGTAAATTGCAAAATGAAAATTTCATTTATGACATTTAAATGTCAATTTAAAGGTTCTAAATCAAATTTTCGTTTTGCAATTTACATCAATAAATATAAAGCCATTGACAACGAAGTCAGAATATACATTGAAACTCTTTGTTTCCCTTCAATATACGTCGTTTTATTTCTATTGTGTTGTTACTGCCCAAAAAACATAAAAGTAATCAAGAATATGCCACAAACAACCTTTAGAAGACAACAGTCCTACAGTTAAAAATATTTATTAAAAGTAGAATATCATTTTTTTTATTTGATCAACGGGGATCTCTTCTGTGGTTATCTGAGAATAGATTCAAGAATTGAAAAAAAGTCAAAAATATTTTAAACGTTAATAATATTAAAAATGTGTAAAATGTCCAAAATATCAAAGCTGTCAAAAATGTCAAAAACGTCAAAAATGTCAAACATGTCAAAAATATCAAAACTGTCAAAATTTCAAAAACGTCAAAATGTAAAAAATTTCAAAAAGTAAATTATTTCAAAAATCTCAAAAAATTCAACTAACACTAACAAGATAGCAAAAGAGTAAAAAACCTAAATTGAAAAACTGGAAAACCACAAAATTAAATTTCAACTCTTTACATTAAAATCCAAAACAATGTACGTTTAGAAGTCGTTCTTGCCAAATAAATCTCGCTCATTAAAGATGGTTTTTACAAAAAAATCAAAAATTACGAAATATGAAATTTCTAAATAAGAAACTGTTCATGATAAATACGTCAAATTCTTCGATTTGTCTAACTCTTGCGTACCTAGTAGGGGTCAGTTAGTATTATATAAATATATTTCAAAATTTAAATGTCGGGATATATTTCAGTTTTCATTTGAACTAGCTTCTTTTTTAATAGTGAGTTATTTATTTCGTAATCTTTCGTAATCTCAAAAGAAACATTATATAATTTATTACAATGAATATCTTAAACACTAATCACATTCACATTTTCTAACAAATATTGTGAACATCACTTTTTACATTATTACACTTAATTCATACTAAACAACTTAACAGAAGCTATTTTCACGACAACGATAACAGCACTTTGTCACAAGACTGAAAACGCTTATGAACTTTCAATTCCATGTAACAACTAAAAAACCCCAGCCTTGTAGAGTTTTTCAAAAATTATCCTGACAATCCACTCTTATTATCCCACGGTGTCCAGTTGTCCTTCAACTCTTACCATCCCTGTTACCCAAAACGAAAAATAAAACAACCCCCTGTCTACGTCTTGTTATAAAAATCAGGTTACTTTGTATATACTGACGCGTTAACCCTTAAAAAAATACGCTGGTCAGTCGAAACCTGTTCTTCGATGACCGCTCGCCGGAGCATGGGAATCGAAAATCAAGAAAGGGTCAGTTTTCGAGAGGGACAATGAGCGCCGTAAGGGCTTTAAGGGGTTACGAGGTGATTCAAGACGTGAAAAGCGAGCGCCCGCTTTTTTTTCGAACAATTGCAATAATAAAATGTCCAGCAGACAAACACAACCTGATTTTCGAGTTTTGCTACATTTGAAATTTCGGTTGGACGGATAATTTTTCGCTGGTTTGGCTGTCCAGTCCAGTCAGTCCGATTTGAAATGTTTTAGAGTGATAACATAGTGTTGTCGTGATTGAATTCCGACACTGTACCGGTAAGTGATTGATATACATTTTTATATTGAGTCATAAGGATTTGATTTGCTTATATTCTGGGAAATAGGTAACATTAATTAAAAAAAGAATCAGTGTGCCCTCTTAAGTTCTCTACAAATGGGAACTTTTCTTATTAATTTTACGAAAACAAAAACTTCCTTAAAAGTTCTGGTGTGAAACCCAAAATTCCATCAGATATCAAATTTCGTGATCCGCATACGAGGATTGGCAAAAAAGAGGAGATTTACTCATTTTATTTTCGGATAAACCAAAAATTATTACTGAGAAATGTTACATAGAATTATAAATGTAGTTGATATACCCTTCTACTGTGAAAAATAGGTACCTACTGTTATGTTTTGAGATAAAAACATGTCAAACATATTTATTTTAGGAAAAAGTAATCCTAACATTTTGAAATGGCTTCAGGACGTATAGATTTTGCCTACTAGACATGATCGATGGGACCCAAGTCCGGAAACAATTTGCTCCAAAAATGAAGTGGCATTATTATATCTTTATAAATTCCAGACCATATGTTTTAAATGAATATTGACCACGTTTCGCTCAAAGAAATTTGGATTAACTTAACTCCACCAACGATAGTTTTCTCTATTAATAAAACCTTAAAAAATTATCTGATACTTGGTACACGACTGGTTGTTCATTTATACTAACATCTTAATATAAATTTACAATGATTTGCCATTGCAAACCAGACATAAACGATTAAAAAGGAAATTTTCAGTCAAAAATATTTGTTAGGCTAGTAACATTTTCGTAACACACAAAACTGTCCTTGGTGGAGTTAAGTTAATGTGATTTTTTTTCCACATACGTAATCAACATTCATTTAAAAAAAGAATGTGGTTGTTTTCTAAAAGACAGTTCTGGCATCTCAGGTTTGTATTTTTCTTATTTTTCAGAAAATCACTACAATTTCTGGAAAGTCTGTATATGTCCAATAGTCCAAAAGTTTCAGGGTCTAAATCAAGCCTCGTTTTTAAATGTGAATTATTCAGTTGTGTTAATTTTTATTGCTATTGAAAACGGGGTCTGATTTAGACCCCTAAATTTTTCGAACATTCAGACTTTCCAGCAATTGTGGTGTTATTCCCAATAAATCAGAAAAATACAAACAAAATGTAGTCTAGAATATATAAAGATATAATAATAGCCACATAATTAAAAAAATTCTAACTAGGATACGATACTTGCTATTATCAAGTGCCAATTTGTTTAATTTTATAACTGAACTAGCCATAAGGTCCGAGATATGATAGCAACAAGTTAGTCAACTTGTCATAGCACAAGAAGCAATACTTAAAAGGAATCTTTTTTGCCCGCTAAATTTCCGGTCTCAAAATGCTATTTTTGTTTTAAATAAATGTTAATGACATAATTTCATGGTAGATGATATAGTTTTTTAATTCTAATCAACTATTCTCAATTGTAATTCTCGATTCATTCAAAATTTAACGTACTTACTCTTGAGCAAAATCCAATTTTGAGAATCTACCCATAACAAATTAAAATAAAACATTTTTAAAAAAATATAACCGACTTCTACACCTATAACTAAAAAGCTAAAAATAATTATGACAAAATACAACTCTAGCAAATAAATAGCACATTCAATGTTGTTAGGTACCTACCCAGGAAGTAAAAAATGTAAACATTAAAAGATGCTCATTCTGTACAAATTTATTACCTACCAACCTAGTATATTTTGAAGTCGGTGCCACGGAAATCTAAAGTCCTTCATTGCGTACTTTTCTACTAGTTCATGAAACTTGATTGTTGCTCAAGGAAACTTTGAGGAATATGAAGAGAGTTTCTAATTTTTCGGCATGTCGTATCTCAATTGATAACTCAATACAAATACATTTTTTTATATTTTATTAGATAACTTTTTTGAAAATTACTTAGCTTGAACTATAGCAAAAGATCAAATAGTGCCTCAATGAATATTTATTGTCAAAACAAAGCGAAAATCATAATCTTAATTTTGGGGGACAAATTAAAAAAATAACAAAATATTCTTATAAAATTCAAGCTCTAGGACTTCACAAGAAACGAGAGTAGGCGAGAATATAAAAAATCTCGTCTCGGTCTCGTCAATTCCTACAAAAATATTTCTCGTTCAAGTCTTCTTCTCGTCTCGTTACCAGTTTTCTCGTCTCGTCTCGTTGCCAGTTGTCTTGTCTCGTTTAAGTTTATATAATGATAATAAATATTATAAAAATTCAATAATAATTAATAATAAATATTTTTTAACCGACTTCCAAAAAGGAGGG
This sequence comes from Octodonta nipae, assembly GCA_034190945.1. Taxonomy (NCBI): domain Eukaryota; kingdom Metazoa; phylum Arthropoda; class Insecta; order Coleoptera; family Chrysomelidae; genus Octodonta; species Octodonta nipae. Next base: position 15,667,032 of record CM067217.1, read on the forward strand.
GGTTATCAATTCGTCGCGTAATTTTTTGTATATATGTTACCTGATTTCTTCTCCTATGGTGAACCGTTTTGAATGAATATGGTCTTGTTTAATAGAGTATATATCCAGATTGGTGAAACTTCAAATTTTGGACAAGAATTCTATTGGTAAAGTCACGAAATTTGTGAATGAACACATGAGTGCATAGAAATTGACCAATATCCCTAATATCTTGGTCGATTTTTCGAAAACTTCTTATGGATGTGTATAGTTTTTTAACGTTTAATCTATTAAGGAAGATCCCTAGGTGAATTCATATACTTTTCTGCGACGTGCAACTTGCAGTTTTGCAGAAAATTCCAAAATTCTTATCAAGAATTTCATTGAAATGACATAACGGACATTTCCTCATAAATTTTAATTCCAACATAATAGTGCGGGAATTTTAGGCACGGGAAGTTTTAATTGCGAATTTGAAAATTTTCTATGTACATCTCAAGCATATAGGTAGTGAAGCATAGTATTTTCGGCTCCTTAAATCAATGAGTACCAAGCTCGATTTATTTCTATACCAGACAAATACCTATTTAAATGAAATTTTTTCCATTTTGCGAAGACGGTGCTTTTCGTTCTTACATTTTCCCGGCCTAATAGAAAATTCAGTGAAAACACATGTCAAACTCTAAACTGCTATTTGGTTGCATTTATATGATGATTGAAAAATAGGACGGAGTAGAATGACAGTGGTCCATAGGCAGCCGTATATACAGGATGGATAGAATATACGGTGGAGTGGACGTTTGGTGGTATAAAAATCTTTGGAAAAATGTGAAATTAAAATTATATAGGGTGATCAAAAACTGTTATAAGATGTGGACCTAAACAAATAATAATAATGTTTGAAATATTTTGAAATATATACTGGAGTTGAATTATATTTATACAGTGTGATTAAAAAATTACTTATTTTATAGCCCCTAAGAAGTTGCATAAAGTGTGGAGAGGAATTAATGTTACACAGGGCGATAATATAAAATGTTAAAAATGAAATAATTGATGGGGTAGCCCACAAGGAGTTATATACAGTCGTACAGGATGGTTGGTTCATAGGGTGGAGTGGAATTATCTATAGTTACACAGAGTTGTAAAAACAGTTGAAAAAAGGGTACATGGCGTGGTCCATAAAGCATAAATATATTTTGGGCTTATTAAGTTAACGCGTACTAGTACATTTTGTTCGTAAACATGTCAATTTAAATGAAAATATGTCATTGTGTAATGTTGAGGCTTTCGATGTTACCTGGTCCGGTCTATCAAGGTTATACATACAAAATAAAAAATAAAGAATGAAAACTAAAAAGTTGAAAATAAAACATTAAAAAAAACGACTTCCACATATAACTAAAAAGCTAAAAATAATTATAACTACATACAACTCTAGTAAATAAATAACACATTCACTGTTCAAATATTTCAACTCCAAATATTTTAACAAGTACATAAATGTTTTTATTTTACAAACTCTCAATTTTAACTTTTAAATTACTAGATGAGCAAGAATTTAAACATAATAACACTTGCATCACATCATCTTTCAATAATGTATCTGTTTTTGTCAATTTTTGTTAACACAGCTTGACATAAATTGTATCTCTACAAAATAACTGGAAATATTTTATAAATCTAAATTTGTTACCAAATTCTTGCGTATTTGACCGGTTCTATTATATATACTTACACAGATGTATACATTAATTGTTTACATCTTTACTACAAGAAATAAAATAAAAGATAAAAACTTCTCCAGATGTACAAATACAGAAAAAAATTTCAAAACATCAGTATTAAGAGGCAATAAAAGTTGTCCCTTAAGTATTGAATTTATAATGGGATCAGTCGTATATAAGAAAAGTTTACTGTTCTGCTGTAAATAAGCGGATCTGCCAAGTAAAAAAGTTGGATTATTATATTACTCTCCCGCTTAATATAGAAACATACTCAACGGAGAGTAAGATAACCCAACGAAAAAATATTACAACTTAAACTATAGAAATCTGTCAAGACAAATACTTATAAGAGATACTTTACTATAAGAAGCGTTCACATGTTAAACTAAAAATGTGAAAAATCATACCTGGTTATTGAGTCAGTTTTAAATTTACAATAAAATATTTCACAAATGGTCACTAGACCCTTTCTAAATTTTCGAATAAAAACTTCATAAAAAAAATTAACGAGACCATAATATGTGGTCTCGGTATCGCCCATAATATTTTCTTAAACGTCTCGTCTCGTTTTTGCCAGACGAGAACGAGACGAATGACGTAAATCTCGCTCTCCTGTGAAGCTCTAGTCTGGTCTTGTTTCGTCAAGTTTTTGCGAGACGAGAACGACACGAGAAAAATCTCGCTGTCATGTGAAGCCCTATCAAGCTCACAATCTAGCAAATCAAAAGTGTATACATATTTATTAATTTCGATACATCTTATAACACTTTTTATTTTTTCTGAGTTTTTTTGGGAATAACACCACATAAACCTGAAATATATATACTTTCAATTTTATTTGGTGTTATTCGTAAAAAACTCAGAAAAAATAAAAACCAAGATATGTCACAGCTACCTTTCAGAAAACACCTTATAACACTCATGAACAGATTCATTTCAATGGTACTATTTGTGTAAGACGTCATTAAATAGTTTTGTGAGCACCTCCTATAACTTGCAGTGGAAGGCAAAAAATAGAGCAAAGAATAACGACAACCAAAGATAATGGGCTGTTTCTTTAAATAATGATTTTAAATAAGTTTACTATTAACACAATTAATTCAAATTAGGATCGTGGATATCCTAATTCCAACCGTACTGCTAATATAATATGATTTAATTTCCATTTTCCTTCCAGTACGTAATCTTATTAGTCATTAATTTTAATACCGACTCAAATTGGCAAAGTATGTGCGAAGGATAAAGGGAGAGGAATTATTCGTAGGCGAAGGAAAATTTCTCGTCACCGGGCAAAGTTTAAGGAAACTCCACCCGTCATAAATATACCATTCATTAATTTAGAAATCTTAGGGTTGGTATCGTTGATTTTGTGTCGCCATATCTTCGACGAATTCCAAGACGTGCCCTACGTTGGCCATGCATTGTAAGAGGGTGAAACAATATCGGAACTTAAACAATGACTGTTCAAATTTAACATTAATTAATCATTGCTTATGTATTGGCGTTTCTGTCGGTTTATATAATATGGAGCTCCAACGCTTTTTACAATATCAACTCGAACGGTGGTGATATCTCTTTTATTTTATGTTCCATATAATACTGAAATTTGATGGGTTTAAAGTTGTTAATATGTTTTTTTAACTCGCTTTTATGGCTAGTGCTTGATCGGATAGAATTTCGCAATCGATTTTCTAATGAGCTAGTTTCCTGAAGCTTTACCTACAACTCAGAACTAGATGGTTTGAGCAGAAATGATAAAATTATTTTTCTCAGTCTCTGTTAACCTCAACTTCTTTATGTAAACCCCAGCTCAAAAGTTTGCATTTAACAATATTTGCTGATTGATGTTGGAGATACAGGGTTTGGTTTTAGGAACAGATTAGGAATTAGAGAGGTTTTAAAATAGCAGTATTTGGCTAAGACGCTCATGTAACTACTCAAAATTAAAAACATCAATACGAGAGACATAAGAATAAATATAATTTTTACGGCATACGTGCCCATAAAGATTTGACAGACAGGGTTAGATAGGGATTCCTCGTAAACCTCACTTGATATTCTGAAGAATATAAAAAAGATCTTGAGGAAGAAACAGCTGCAGTTAAAATCATGCCGGTTGGCAACAGTGAACATGCCTAAGACACCGCGGCTCACGGCAAACAATATTGATGATTTCTCATCTCGTTTTGGAAAATATTATGAGCGATACCGAGACCACACATAATGCAAACCCAGAGTTTTCTTTTTGGTCTCATTATTTTTTGTATGAAGCTTTTATTCGAAACTTTACAAAAGGTCTACATAGAAAACAATATATTTACAATATATAACATCTGATGAAAATATGTGAAATATTTTATTGTAAACTTAAAAGAGACTCAATAACCAAGTATTATTTTTCACATTTTTATTTAACTTGTTAACGCTGCTTATAGTAACGTATCTCTTATAAATATTTCTAATGGCCGATTGTTATATTTTCAGTTTAAATGATTTTTTTAAGATTGTAAGGTTACTTTAATATAGGTTGATTATACGTGTCTTATTAAACTAAAGAGTAATAAGTGTATATACTATTAAAAGGGTTTCTTTGGCTCGAAATTTTCTACCTGGATGATCCTCTTATTTACAGCAGATATACAGTACAGTTTTCTAATATCCTTCTAATACCATTATAAATTCAATACTTAATGGATAACTTTTATTATCTCTAAATGCCGATGTTTAGAAAATGTTGTCTCTATTCGTATATCAGGAGAAATTTTTGTTTTTTCTTGTATTTCATTTTGTAAAGATGTGAACAACTATTGTTTACATTATTCTATCTGTACCTGTTGAAACATTATTTTATACAGCAGGTATGATCATGACAAAGCATCATTGAAAGATAATGTGATGCAAGCCTTTAATTTTTTTTATAACTTTCATGCGAAGAGTAATGCACATTTTCGTATATATTTCTATTGTAAACATATTTTTTATAATCATCCCTCAAAGGATATAAAATTTTCTGTAGACGAAATTCTATTAAATTGATTATTCAAATTTCTAAATGCCAGAGGTCTTAATCTGTTCTGGAAATTCTATAATTTTCTTTATTTGAGTCTACTAGACAATTTTTTGAATATATCGTCTTTCAGAAATTTTGCAAAGTAATAAACATAAACTTTTCTAATTTAAAGCTCAAAAAGTAATTATTGATCGCACAGGTAGTGATTTTTATATTTTATGAAGTCAGTTCTTTTATAAAACTAAATTACTGATATTTCATACACCGTTACACATATAACAAATTGAAGTTCATGCATTAATTAATATATAAATTATTTATCTATAGAAATAAATTTGTCCAACCAATATTTTCTTATGTACCTATATCATTTTTTAATTAATAAAAATCGAAAAACTATGTTCAAAAACTGGTATTCTTAATAATTGCTACTGCGGTAAATAATTTTTCGATTTAAAATTTATAGTATGTTACGTTACATTTTACCAATACGTTTATCACTATAAAAACAACAGGTGATTGTAAGTTTTGAAATGACTCACTTAGTCTCAAATAAATTTTAGTCTACAAAATTAATTTAATGATAGAAAATGGTTATGGCTTCATACGAGAGCGAAACGAGACGAGACGTGTTGGAAAATATTATTTTCACTTTAACTTGTTAACGCTTCTTATAGTAACGTATCTTATCACAAATATTTATCCTCGGAGATTTTTATATTGTAAATTTGAATGATTTTTTTAAAATATCCATGGGTTACCTTACTCTGGTTTGAGGTTTGCGTATATGTGTCTATATTAAACTAGATACTATATACTATTAAATGGTTTCTTTGGTTCGAAGTTTTCTGCCTGGAAGATCCTCTTATTTACTGCAGACATGCAGTAAGTTTTTGTTATATACGATTGATCCCATTATACATTCAATTCTTAACGGACAACTTTTATTGCTTCTAAATACTGATGTTTAGAAAATTTTTGCTCCTATTTGTACAACTGGACAATTTTTTTATTTTTTCTTGTATTTCTTGTCGTAAAGATGTGAACAGTTATTGTTCACTTTTGTGGAAGTAAAGGGTGTTTTTTAGAGGTATAGAACTTTAAGTTGGCAACACTCTTTTAACCGGCGGCCATCTTGTCAGCTGTCAGGTGATTTTTGTTTAGTTTGGTTTGGCATTTCATCATGAATAGAGTGACGCCTGAACAACGCTTCCAAATTGTGCCAATTTATTTTGAAAATCATGGTTCTGGTAGAAATACGTATCGCGCACTACGTCCATTTTATGGTCAACATAATCGTTTATCAGAGCAATTTATTCGATTAACTATGCAACGTTTTCGCACCACGTTTACTCTAAATGATAATACGCATCCACAGAGATGTCGTACAGTGCGTACAGAAGAATCCATTGCTGCTGTAGAGCGTAGCGTAGAGGAAAACTCGAATCAGTCTATACGCCATCGTGCACAGGAATTGGATATGTGTCCTTCAACTTTATGGAAGATTTTGCGCGCTTACAAAATTCAACTCGTGCAAGACTTGAAGCCACACGATCACCTAGCAAGGCGTACATTCGGCAAAACAAGATTGCCATTGTTCCCGATTTTCATAAGCGAATTTTTTTTAGCGATGAAGCTCACTTTTGGTTGCATGGATACGTCAATAAACAAAACTGCCGTATTTGGAGTGATGATAATCCTCAAGTTCATGTTGAAACACCGTTACTTCCACTGTTTGGCACTGGTGGAATAATTGGTCTATCACTGTAGCATCAGTCAATGGTGATGGCCAGCAATATAAACTGTTTGCACACGAGCTATTTATATTAAGTAATAATTTGTTGGATACTAACCACTCATTCACTTCCCTTAACAATAAATTCATCTTATGTTGAGCTTCATCCCAGGTGTTTGCAGGACTTCAGTACAGTATGACAAGTATTACTGCCGTATCATGTGCATATAACAGTATAGTTTCATCTGGCATTCGATACAGTAAATCATTGACATATAGTATGCAGGCAGAGGGATTAAAAAGTAGAGGGCCTAGAACAGTACTCTGTAGCACCCCAATAGTTGTATTTCTATAACTTCAGTACTGTAACATTCATTAATTTTCACTCTTTGTTGTCTATTTTTCAGATAACCTTCATTTTATTAAAAGATCTGATGCTTTACCTCTAATTCCTAGATTATATAATTTTTGGCATAATATATTGTGGTTTACAGTATCGAATGCTTTTGCCAAATCCAAAAACGTGATATTAAAGGTTTACTTTATTTTAGATTATCTAAAATAATGAATTAATATATGTTACAGTGAATAATTTTAGTAATTTGCTGAAGAGCATCACGTGTACCAATATTTTTAATAAATAAAAACTGCCATTTTGAAAATAATTTACATTTATTAATAAAATTAAAGATTCTAAAATGTATCACTTTTTCAAATATTTTTGTAATGCTTGAAATATATGAAATTGGCCGATAGTTAGATAGGCAAGACTTACTTCCTCTTTTATGCACAGGTACAATTTCTGCCTTTTTGAGATCATCAGGCCATACTGCAAGACTAATACATAAATTAATGATATAACTTAAAGCATCAACTATATAAATTGAAATATCTTTCAAAATCTTAGAACTTATTTTATCAACTCCCTCCTTTCTAACTTTCATGTTGTGTACAAATTTGCTTATTTCAATTGAGTCTGTTGGTTGCAGATAAATAGTTTTATCATTCATGGTTGGCATATTACTATTACTTTGAGTTGTGGGAATATCATTACTTACTAACTGAACAACTTTTTTTATTAATGCAGATACTCTACCTAAATGTGAATATGAGTTTGTTAAGGGATCGATTCACAGAATGTCTCCACGTATCAAATGCAAATGAAGTTTAAGCGTTGATGTTTTCGCCTTGAAGATTTGCAATTGAAAACTTAGTCGTAACTTGTGTGTGTACTTTTCTTGGGGATCGTTCTTACATCTGCGGAGGAGCGTTAAAGCTCAGGTTATCCAACGACGAGAGGAAGGAAACTTTCCCAAAATAAACAGTAATTTCCTTACCAAATTACCAGACTTATTTGCGGAAAGCTACATTTTCGCTGGATACATAAAATTACTATGTATTTTGCTTGGAGTTCTCTGTTTGTATAACAACGCGAAGTATACACATTTTGCTCCGGCAATTTCTTCAAGTCTCTCGCCGTCTCGCTCGGGTCCCTGTTCGATTTTTCACTCCCTCTCTGTCGTTCTCCAACTTCTGACGTGCGGTTTAAAAACTTTCAGACATACTTTATAAATGGGGAAACATTAAGCAAAATGCTAGAGACCCCGACGATATGAAAGGCGGCCCCGGGATTTTGGCGCTTATTTTCAGGGGTTTTAAGGAAGGGTGTTCGGTGCTGCGCGCACAGCCAATGGAAATCTCAGAATTTTAATTGCATCTTAGGTTGCTTTTGTTTCCTCCCTTGAATTATCGCGTCGTATTCCGAATAAGTTTAAGGGTCGAAAGCGAGGGGGTGTACACGCGGTGTATGTGTATACGTACAGTTGGAACAAGGAGAGTGTGCGATAAAGAAAGGTGCCTCTCTGGGTGTTCTGAAGGGGAATTCTTCTTTACGACGTTGATTTATTATTTATGATTATGTGAAATTTCTTCGTATCGAATTAAACTCGTTGGCTCACGAGGTTTAATTGGCTTCGCGAAACTGTAATGGTGATATAAATTTTATTTCTTGATAACATTTTAAACTTGTTATATACTACTGTATTTTGTTTTTTTTATGAAAGACGATTGTTTGATGTTTATTAGGGATGTCGGAACTGTCAAAAAGTATCGATATATATATTGTATCGATATTTTTTAAAAGTATCAATATCGATATTGATATATCGAGAAAAAAATATCGATATATCGATATATCGGTACTATTTTAGAACAGTAGTCTATATAATATATATATATATATATATATATATATAATATACTTATTAATTTGTTTAACTAGTGCATCTGATAAAGTTATATGCACACAATTTATAGATAGGTGGTAGGTAGACTGGATTACAAAATTTAAAAATATTTTATTTTGAGACTTTTTCACAGCTTAAGGTAGTAATATATTGTTTAATTAACTATATACTACTACTTCTCATATTTTCTGAAAATTTAGATGTCGTTCTAATGATCATTTATACACTCTCATATATACCTCCCCTCTACCTCATGCATCAGAAACATATTTAAAATTAATTTTAACTTCAAGCACTTAGGCAACATATAGGATAAATATAATAAATTAATTATACTTGAAAGAATTCTGCTAATCTTTGTGTACAAAGGTCATGTATCTCAATTTGTTTGACAATATATTGGCTGTTTTCCAATTACCGCACAACTGCGCAGAGTGCGGTACAGTGCTGAGCACTAAGTGTTCCAATTACAGCACTGGCTCGCACAAATGGGCACAAGAAATAACTGGGCCTTTGGGATGTTTTATGTAAGTACTAAGTAAACATAAAACTTTATCATAAAGAATGAAGTATGTTCCAATTAACGCCCGAAAATTACGACACAGAGCGACACAAAAACACTTTGTGCTCTAGTAATTGGAAAACAGCTAGTATTTATTTTATATAACACGTAACAAACATACGAAAAAATATCGTTTTTGATAAGTTTTCGATACTTGGTTTTTATATCGATATATCGAATAAAATTATATCGTGTAAAAGTATCGATATATAAAACAAAAAATATCGATATATCGATATATCGATATTTTTCCCACATCCCTAATGTTTATTAATGATTAAGAACATTATGTGATCGAATTAGACTGCGCCAATTTCCGAATGCATTTACTTCTCAAAAGTTATAAAATATGCGTATAATAATTAACCGCTAACCGTTAATTTGTTATTTTAATTTCCTATCAAATATCTTAGTAGCTGCGAAATAAAAAATGATATATTTTTCATGCGAAACTAGGTGAGATGGCTTATTAATTGTGAATTTTGGCTCAATGATCTTGACACCGACACCAAACATGTCTGAATAACATCTAAACCTACTATAGAGATTAGAGGTCTTAGGACATAGGTGTGAGCCATGAAAGGTGGGTAAAGTCAAGTTTATTAAGTATAATAACCAACTGGTATATAATGACAACAAATAAACTAAAAAAAACTCTCGTTCAAAGATGTAAAGAGTATCTATTTCTAATTTCAAAATTAATTTACACTAAGACACATAAAACTACAGAACGAGAGAGAAAGAGAGAGAGAGAGAGAGAGAGAGAGAGAGAGAGACAGAGAGAGAGAGAGATATTTTCCTAGGAAGCTTTCGCTTCCTTCGGTCAAGGACTGGTTTCCTTTTATACTGAATAACAATCAAATCCTTAAAGAGTGTGCGCGGTCATGTACAACTAGAGCTTCACACGAGAGCGAGATTTTTCTCGTCTTGTCTGGTTCTCGTCTCGCACAAACGAGACGAGGCGAGACTAGGGCTTCACACGAAAGTGAGATTTTTCTCGTTCGTCTCCTTCTCGTGTCGCAAAAGCGAGACCATACGAGACGAGCCATTTTGGGAAATATTATGGCCGATACCGAGACCAGATAGTGTGCAACCCGAGAATCCAGTTTATGGTAATAAATATAGCGTTAAGAAATTATTTGTTATTAATTATTATTGAGTTTATATAATACTTATTGTCAGTATATAAATTTATACGAGACGAGAACGAGACTTAATTTTTTAGAAAATGACGAGACCGAGACGAGATTTTTGATACTCTCGCCTACTCTCGTCTCGTGTGAAGCCCTAATGTTTCCTAACAAATAATAGTTTTTAAATATTTCAATGTGCTTTGTTCAAAATTGACATGTATATATTTTTCAGTAGTCCTTGATGAATACTAAGCAAAGGAATTGTTAAATACACCAAAGAGCTGTTTCTATGGCAATCTTCTTCTTCATTTTCTTTAATGGCCTCAACTCTCTTAGATTATATTGCCTGCGTTGTCCGTCACCGGAAAAAAATCTTGAACTAGGCAATCGTCTTCTGTGGATTTATTACACTAGTTTTTCTTTGATTTCCAATCAAGTTTATCCTTTTAACTAATGAGTTTTAACCAAATTTAGTATATGTGTTTAATCTAACTTTTTTATATACATTTATTTATTAGGGACAGCTACTTTTGGACTTCCTTCTATGCTGATTACTTAGATTAAAATCGTCCACTAGCACTAGTCACTTTTTGAAGTCTTACACTACTTGAACGTCTATGTTGGTGTAGCTAAAGAAATTCGCAGGCTACAGATATTAACGCCGGGGTTTATTTTATAAAACCATCAAATAATAAATCTTGCGAAGAGTATTTTCACTAACACTATTCACTCCTTGAGAGTCTTCCCTGTTTTGGCGTCTTTTTTGGGAAAAACAAATAGGAATTACTTTTAACACATAGCTCACCTAGCCAAGGAAATTCAACACTTAAAATAGCACTAAACACATACATCTATTGGTACTTATTTATAACTTTTCGTTAATTTATCTGTAACAATTTTACTTTTATAAGTAAAGATCTATCTACGGAAGTAAATTGTAAAACCTAAACTTGTATGTTTATTATACGAGGGCTGCCTTTTATATTTCGGGATTAGAGAACAAAAACAAATATTAATTATCGAAAATCGCTTCATTGATTTTCAAAATATACACTTTTGCATGCGTTTGAACCAATTGTCGAAGCACTTTTTCCACTCTGATTGAGGTATCTCCAAAACATGCATTGTGAACGCAGCAACCGCTTCTTCAGGTGTCGAAAAATTTTGACCTCTCAGTTTGTTTTTTACGTACGGGAATAAAAAGAAGTCATTTGGTGACAAGTCAGGACTATACGAGGGATAACTCATCAAATCGATGTTTTGAATGGTCAAAAATGCAGTTGTTTAAGCCGATGTGTGAGAGCTCGCATTGTCGTGGTGAAGAGTGATCCGTCTTCGGCGGTTGGTTTTCCTCATTTCTTGGAAGACAACTGGCAAACAAATGGTTGTGTACCACTCAGAATTGACTCTTCTGCGTTGTTCTAGTGGTACGGTTACGACATGTACAGTTTTTCCGAAAAAACAGCCGATCATTTGCTCGGAAGTGCTTGGTGAGCGAACAACTTTTGTTGGATTCGGCTTATCTTGAAACACCCATACAGTCGACTGCTGTTTACTTTCCGGTTCATATGCATAAATCCACTATTCATCACCTGTCACTATGTCATAAACGTGTTTTGAAACACCGCGATCGTATTTTTTGAGCTTTTCTCTCGACCAATCGACTCGAGCCTTTTTTTTGAACGATTGACAAATTGTGTGGGATCCAAAGCGAACAAATTTTTTTGACATTCAAATATTTATGCAATATTGAATGTATGCTGGTCCCACTAATGTGTAAGGTTGACTCAATCTCACGATAGGTCACATGACGAACTTGCAATATCAGTTCGCGCACAGCATCAATGGTTTCCAGAACAACAACTGTTTTTGGACGACCTTCACGAAATTCGTCTTGGAGTGAACTACGACCTCGATTGAATTCACCATACCATCGATAAATAGTGGTCCTTGATGGAGTTTCATCGCCAAAAATTAAGTTAAGTTCATCCATGCGCTCTTGCTGACTTAATCCACGTCGAAAGTTGTAAAAAATAATCGCACGAAAATGTTCACGATTTAATTCCATTTTTTGGCCGAGATGAATTCTTTAAGTTACTGTAAACAACACATAGCGCTCGTATGTCAAAACGTTCTGAGTACGTATAACCTCAAAAATGTCAAACTTTACGATAGAGCTGTCAGTTGTCAGATTGCAACGCTAGGGTTGTCCAATCCCGAAATATAAAAGGCAGTCCTCGTATAAGCATCAACAATAGTAAGTTAACATTTGACTTTCCCTTAGCTTAGCCGGCGTTTGTGACTGCAACTGTCAAGTGTGAAACCAAGGGAATTATCCTCTTCTGAGAGACGACTGTTGTCTTTGTTAAGCAATCCTTTGCAATGTTTTGGTTTCATATGTCAATAAAATGTAGTCAGATATTCATAGAGATATTATTATATCTGCCTATTGTCGCTGTGTAATACATTATAGTAGGATGTCTAGGTATTTCTAGGGATTTTTTGGTGTAAAGTCTAGGGTAAATTACAGTTTTAACTGCCAAAACTGAAATCATGCTTGCTGAGCCCTTACATAGTTCTATTACAATTCATAACATGCCTGACCAGATATAACGTCTATGATGAAGATGAGCAAGCTATGTTTATTTATTTTTTTGAGTCACGAATTAAATGATTGATTGTCCCTGTAGACGTAAATAGTCAAATAAGTACATCCTTACACGGGTGTTAAAATAGTTTCTTCAGTGGGGTTCTTCTTATTTCTAGATTATAGTTAAATATTTCGATCATTACTTCATTACGTTAACTGTATGTAAAAACTTCTCCACCACTGTGTGAGAAAAGTGCCGACGCCGCTGATACGAAGCGTAAAATTCGTCGTCGTCAAGATGAAGAACGACTAAAATAAGATAGATGGGACCGCCATTTTAGCTACGTATTTTGCTGCCTTGCATTTCATTGTGGAGGTAAAGTTAGACGCTTCGAATATGCAAAGTTTCCTGTTTATTTCTCTCTCCATTGTCGACGAACATTTCGCTGAGCGATACTCTTAAGTATTGCTCAAAGTAAAATTACGTTCCTTCAACTTTCGCAAAACTGAGAAAATTATGCTCCCATATATATACTGGAATACGTACGTCGGTTGTTTCCAAAGAAGCCTTTGACGTCGTATTACTCTTCGCTGCCATTAAATTAAAAGTTTTTCGAGCGCTCCTCTGCTCCACAGAGATGTGCTCCCTAATAAATTCGCCGTTGTGTCAGCTGCCGCGAGGCGAAACCTTGCGAAATTTCCTTAGACAGAGCAAAAATGTTGGCCAAATTGTTGAAAATTTATCGACAATAAGCGACATCATTTTGAGTGGAACTATGTTTTATATTGATTACTATTTTTTTATAATTAAATTTTCGCTCTTAAATATAATAAGTAACTGGGTGACCGAGTTTTGCCCCTAAATCCAAGGTTTAACATAAATGTGGGTACATATATCCAATTAATCAAACATTTGCTATTTAAATTATTTCTCCCCAAGACGAAATGAATCAGTTTAATTTTTAGTTCTCAAAAATTTTGCTTTATAATAATTTCACTTCATAATAAACATTATTTGAACCACTTTATATAACTAAAAATCCTATCCATTTTTTATTCCAACGATCCTGGATTTGCAACTGCTTATGGTGTTGGTCTTTTGCATAATTTATTATTTGGATCCTGGTCTTGGATTTGCTATTGATCATTTAAATCTTAATGCCTAATTTGGCAAGCAACATCACTGAAAGGGAGAAAACTGAAGTTATATAACAGGATACTGAATTTAAAAAAAAGCAATCTAATACTATAATACAAGCAATGTTTGTATATGTATACAGTGATGGGCAAATGTTTGGAACCAAGTAAATATCTCTGGAATTTTTAGAGATATGAAAATGAAATTTGGAAGGTGGATACTGCCTATTTGTTTCCAAATTTTTTTACAATTTTGAACTTCCTGTTTTACCGGAAGTAATGTCGATTTTAAAATTTGCAATGAAACTCCCTGTATAGTATTTTAGTTTCTGATGAAACATTTTATTGTGAATACAAAAATATCGGGTTTGATATTGTTTACTTCAATACCCACCGAGATATTAACTCAATTACATATAAATAAATAAATAAATATATATATATATATATATATATTTATTTATTTATTTATTTATATGTAATTGAGCTCTGGAAAACGGCTCTAACGATTTTAGTGAAATTTTCCCATTTGGAAGTTTCGAAGGTTAGAAATCGATTGGTGAGGGTCTCATCTTTGGGAAAAATCGTTTTACTGAGAAATTAAATTATTAAAAATATGATTGACAGTTTGTGACAATCAAGGGGGCTGATTTGTAATCTCAAGGCGTTCAATTGAGGGTGATTTGATAACCTACATAAGAATGAGACTCCTGTTGTAAAAATTCATTCTATACAGGGTGATTTGTTGACCTATTTGAAAGTGAAACTGTTCTTGTTAACATTCTTTGAATACACATTGTATTTTTATGTTCTAATTATGTAAATATTTGTATGCCTTATTTTTCTAGCATTTTATTTTTGTAGCTAGACATTTCAAATTTTCAAAGTGAAAAAATTAGCACGGTAGGCAATGTTTGGATAAGTAAGATCTCATGATTTCAAATGTTAATTTGATGCATATAATATGAATTGGTGGTGTTTAATTATACAGGGCATTTGGAAATACGTTAGACAGTCAATATAGGGCTAAAATATAGCGTCAAATGGAGTTAGAGTATAGTCAGAAAAAAGCGAAATAAAATAATTTTATAGTTGGAAATTACTGATAGCTGACATATAAAGCGGAGTAAAATTACTTTTATGCAGGGTTGCTAAAAAATTGTTAATATAATGTTATACCTATAAGGGAGCTTATTAGCATTTGTATTTACATGGTGGTTGCAATATAAGATATAAGGAAATTATAATATTGTATTTGTATGTTCCGAACATGTATCTATTTTATGCCTTCGTCATATTCTCCTAGCATTATATGTTCATAGCTAGGCATTTAAGGTTTACTAGGTGAAAAATTTGGAACGGTACCCCATAAGCAGTTGGAAATTAATGATAGCTGACATACAAGGCGGAATAAAAGTATTCTTATGCAAGTCTGTAAAAAATGTTAATAGAATGTTATACCTATAGGGTAGCTTATTAGTATTTGCATTTACAGGGTGGTTACAATATAGGATGTACTGGAATTATAATTATACATGGTGGTTTAAATAAAATTACAATAGGTGGCCATAAACATATGCATATACAGGGTAGTTAAATAATATGGTGGTGTGAAATTATAGTTATACAGTGTGATTTAAAATATGTTATATTTGGTAGCCTATAAAAAGTTGCATTTATAGGGTGGAGCGGAATTATAGTTATACAAAGTGTTAACAAAAATGTTAGAATATAAATGTGTTATAGCGTAGCTTGCAACGACTTGTATATATATATATATATATATATATATATATATATGTGTGTGTGTGTGTGTATGTATATGTATAATAGTTGAAATATAGGGCGAAGTAGAATTATACTTACAGAGGGTAGTTTTTTTGTAAACAAAAGTGTTTGTAGAATGGTCAAAAGCGGTCGCATATAAAGGGTTGTTGGAATATGGAATCGAGTGGAATTGTAGCGTGATTAAAAAAATATTAGAAAAAAATGTTTGAATGGGATTTCATAAGAAGTTGCATATATAGGGTGGCTGAAACATACGGGGGAGTAGAATTGTAGTAACACCAAGTGAATAAAAAAATGTAAGAAAAAACATATTATGTTAGGGAGTTTAAATTAGTTTGCATAGCAAATGTCCGATTATTTGGATATATATACTATTATGATAAAACATTGAATTTACGAGTGAAGTTCGGTCACCTAGGTACTCAGATTATAATATGACTTACATTCGAATATTATTACACTCACGTAGACTTATCCAGATTTGTTTTGAAGAGTTCTGAGAATTCAAAAATAGGTGACAAATGGACAATCAATGAATTAATTGGATTTTGCAAAACCTATCCTCATTTTAATTTTAATGTTTAAAATCAATCAAAATAGGCATTGGAAATAACAATACTTATTAAAGAGGATTTTTTTATTGTTACTTCTAATGAAATGGAAATTTTGATTTGATTTTTTTCTTTCCTGAAGGATAGTTGTGGTATATTTTTCAATGTTAGCACTTTTTGGGAAATAACTCAACAAATTCACTAAATTACTATATATTTCCAAACATTGTAATTTTAAATTTTAGAATTGTGTCATTTTTCATAGTTTCTTTCTCGTAACACTCTTTATAATAATTCCATTTTATATTTCAACCATTCTGGATATGCGACTGCTTATGGGCCAACCTAGAAACACTTTTAGTTTCTATTATTGTTTAATCACCCTCTATAACTATAATCTTACTCGGTCTTACATTTCAGTCGTCATATGTATATACAACTCCTTTATGGATTATCCTATAACACGTTACCTTTTCTAATTTTTTTTCATTCCACTCCACCCTTTATAGCAACCATACTATATATGCAACTGCTTGTGAGCTACCAATTGAAACATTTTTGTTCTACATTTTTAGTATCGCTCTGAATAACTACATTTCTACTTCACCATATATTTGAACCATCCTATATATGCATCAGCTTATGGGTAACCAATACTTTTTTTAACCACCCTATGTAACAACAATTCCACTCCAACTAACGGTTGCTGGAAAATAAAAACAAATCCTGTACCGATGCCAAACTTCTTTCTACTGTAACCAATAAGATATAAAACTGGGCACTATAGACAACGACTAATTGCGAAAGCTTTACAGCTTTACGGGATTTTGTGATCAGCAGGCAACAGTGCGATACGAAACTTTTGTATTTGTTTGGATTGTGATTTTGAGGTTAATGTGGAGATTTATATTATCTGAAGTGTTTTTGGTGTTGAAACTTGTTTGAGATCAGTGATTATATTCTTGACGCGTAAAAAATTTATAACAAAATGAATATTACATGTTGGTTATTAAGCTATTGTGTACATATTTTAAATATTTTAAACATATTTGTAATTTTGGATTATATAGTTATATTATTTTGATACTGAACAACATGAATATTCAATGTAATACTGAAGGGACGCCCCTGTTGGAGCCGGAATATTTGTAAACAAATATATCTATGTCTCTTTCTATTTTTTTTTTTTTTCGATCGTATATGGAAGTGCCAGGTCCATTTATATTAGTATCCATTGAGCAGCATAAAATTTTCTATAGTCAAGAAATGGTTTCCCAGAAAATCGGGAAAAGTCGGTTACTAAGATGTCACTCAGTTCACCGATTTCTCTGAAACGGCTTAATTAAATTGAATAATTTTAAGGGTAAAAAACGGTTTATCTCGATTTCTGGCGAAACTACAAGTACTATGGAAAACTGTTGCATCTCAAAGTTGTTGCTAATAAAAAGATCTACAACTTTTTTGTTTACACTTTTTTCACAAAACCACCAAATTTATGTGAAAAACTCAACAACCAAGTTTTTGATCGAATATCGAAAAGCACTCTAATTATCAATCGAACGATCTCATGTCAAAATATCTGCTTTTTTAAAAAAGTTGGTGGGCCTTTTGTTCGTTGAACTTTCTGATGTAATCTGTAAATATATGCATTACTTGAAATAGCAATAAATAGGCATCTTCAATAGGCATATCACATAAAAAATCTATATGTTAATTATAGTATATTTCGACTTGTAATTATTTTGTTTATCAATGTAACATTGAATCTTACTTTTTCGAGTAATTAAAGTAAACATTTTAATAAACAGCTGAAAATTGAACAGACGGTTTTAAAAAATTTCAGATTAGAGTTTTTGTCGTTTCTTTGCATTTTTTGCGAACATTTACCATAATAATGTATATATTTTTTACACCATCAGAAAGTAGAAATCTCAACGAACAAAATGCCCACCGACTTTTTTAAAATGACGGGAAAATTTTCGATTGAAAATTAGGGTGCTTTTGAGATATTAAGTGAAAATACGGTGAAAAAATAAATTGAATAAAAAAATTACTGTGTATTTGGGACTTAAAAGTGATTTTAAAAGATAAAAATAAAAAAAACAAAACTTGTTTTTTTTTTAATTTTTCACATACATTTTAATTTTTCACATACATTTTGAGGGCCTATGAGAAAAGTACAAACACAATGTTGTAGATCTTTTTATTATCTAAAACTATGCCATTTAACTTTTCCCATAGGTCTTGTAGTTCTGCTATCGATATAAACCGTTTTTTTTTACCTTAAAATTAGGGAAATGTCATTATTATTTATTTTTGAGCTAAACACATTCAATAAGTCATTAAAAAAGTCAATATTGATTTCCTTTGTCAGTTTATTCGCAGTCACCGAAAAACGTCTTAAGGAAGATGATACACTATAATTTGTTCTATGGAAAGGGACATCAAATAGATTGTGGTCTCTTAGGGTTAACTGTGGGACATTTATATTTATCATAGACAACATCTCAGGACAATCTATTAGACCATTTATTATTTTATAAAAGATTCTCATATCAATATAACACCTTCTATCTATCTACAGATGACAAGTTAATTGACTTCAGAGTCTCTTCATATGAAATTCCTTCTTTTGGAATTCCCATCTTAAAGCCCACAAACTTAATAAACTTTCTCTGTACCCTTTCAATTAATATAATGAGCATAATGTGGAGACCACATCTGAGACGCACATTCTAGATCTGAACTGATCTTACATAGGAGCAGAATAAAGTTTTGAAGGAAGCTACATAAATTGCTAAAATCTTAATAAAGCCTAATAATTTCAATGTCATATTGGGTATATAATTCACATGGAATTTTTGTTGTATTCTCTTCCTTTTCCTATAGGATTCATCTTACTATTATTTTTTCACTTTTTACCATTTTCAAAGGGTTTAGCCCCGGTCTAATTTGTTATAATTTTATAATTCCTTGTTTGAAATAAAGAGATTGAAGAACTTACTCGTATAAGAAATTCGACTGATTCGATTTAAACTATTTAGCCAACAATTTTGAAAAATAATGCAAGTAAACCTAAGCGAAATTTGAAAGTAATTTAGAAAATATTAGAACGAATCTCAAATAGTATAGAACCTTCAGTTGACGAAATTTTTATAGTGCAACATATTCATATATATGTAATTCTAGATAAGATAGCTTCATTATTTTTCCCAATTTGATTTTTGGTTCTTAAATAAATGCTGCCTACACCCGTAAATAATAAAAATAACTAAATAAATGAATGTTAATAACTAGTGATTGACAATTTCGTAAAACCTTAATCTCTAATTATAAATTTGATCAGAAAGTGGAAAATTTCCTTGAAACTGTTTATTGGAAGAACTCGTTATGTTAAGATGCTTCGCTGTAATTATGTTCAAAATGGCGTTGGTTATATTTCGATTATTTGCTAATTTCCTCGCGAAACGACTTACCGCTCGAATAGCTGTGTCCTTATTAAAGACGAACAATATTTTTGAGCTCGAATGGCACATCTTATTAATGACAAATTAGCGAAAATTATAACCTTAGATGCCCCTCCCTTCGCCCTTCGTCCCGTACCGCGTTCGTTCCCATCGCCGTGTCTCTTCAATAACATACCGAGTCTTGAGCTCGCTTTTAACTTAAATGGTTTTCCACATGAATAAATTGCGCGAGACGCGTGCTTTTAAGATCCTTATATATTTCCACGGCGAACGAAATGAAACTTTCCTTTGACATTATGAACTCCTTTCTCTTCACCAAAGGTGTTCGCTAATATAAATTATCCCTGTTCGTAAAACAAAATTAACACACGCTCTCTCAGCTGCCGCCCGCCCCCGCAGCTCTTGCTCCTCCGTACCGGCTGCATGCACGGAAATGCCAGTGGAGGATGTGACATTAAGGGAACTCAATAAAAACGTGTTGGTGGTGGATCACTTTCCAACGTCCAGCGGCATCATACACCTCCTACGCTCGGGCAAAAGCTACAGGTCCACTTTCGCAATTGGTACAAGCACTATACTAGGAATTGTTACATCTGCCTATACTTTGTTGAGCACGTGGCCTTAGAGAATGCCCCCATGATGAAATTTATAAACTCTTAGCATTTCGGATGTAAAGATAAGTTGTTAAGGTAACAATGCCCTCAAAACAGTGTTTAACTATTTCAAACATGTTTGCTTGACATATTTTTAATCACCAAAGTTAAATTTTTCAATGTGAATTCCTTGCCCTGGACTATTGATTTTGAGATAAATATCTCTAATTTGTTTTCTCAGTTACTTTCAATTATTCTCTAATCTATTACAATAAAGTTGCTATTGCGTAAGATATTCATACTCTAAGGTATTTGGTTTTCTAACATAAAGGTTCCCTAGGTCTATTGGTCTTGTGTCGCCTGTGCTGCTTCTCTTAGAGTAGTGAGGTCCCAAAGTTTTTCATGCTTGCTTTGGTCTTCTTCGTCCTCTTTAGGGTGTGTACTCCTAGGTCTACCTAGCTTCTCATTTCTTGTCTAACATGGTGCGTTCCATGCGGTTCTTTGTCCTCAGGTGTGGCTTACTCCTCCTCGTTGATTACTGATTTTGCTTATTCGTTATTTGGCCCTCTTTACTGTTGCCTGGATTTTATACCACAGCTCCAAATGATTGGTCTCGCTACTGTTAGTTTCCAGATTGGCCCCCTTGCTATTTCCATGGCATGTTTCTTCCATGTTTTCTCACCTATTCCTTCCAAAAAACTGTTGTTCTCCTACTGCTACTTTGCCTTTGTCCTTCTTAGTTTAGGAGTATTGATTTTGCTTTTCAGAGACTCCCGGAGAGTTCTAGTCAATAACTGTAAAAGGAATGAAAAGTCAATATTGGGGTGTCCCAAGGAAGTATACTTAGGTCACTCTTATTTTTAATACCTATGCGTATGCTACTTGTTTTCGCTTCTGGAAAATTTTGCAAAGAAACTTTCTCATTAATAAAAGAAAATATTTATTTTGTAAATATAAATATAAATAAATTGCTGCTTAAGAACCAAATAACGTTTAGATAAATCTGTTCATATTCTTTTCTGCAGTGGATCTGGTCTGCAACCATTTGAGACTTAATTAAACTGTGGTTTTCAAGGCCGTCTATTGTATTTAATTCCGATCGTTTCATCTGGAGCAAGACCAGACATCTCCAGCGGCGTGGAAGGTGATATGTGATTTCTTGTTGAATGCTCGAGACGAATGGGACTCTCGAGTCGTGCCTTGGAGCACTGGTATTTATAGGTGGCTTGGAGGGTATATCGGGCTCTGGACAGTGGGGAGGAGTGGGCGGCGACTGTACGTCTTGCGGGTTGCTTTGGTATAACGCGTCGTAGTGAAACATACCATATTCTGTTCAGTTTAAGATGATTGGATGAGGTCAACAGTAATCGATGTTTTGGTATATGAAGTGGTCCAATAAAATTAATGCATTATCAGGGTTGTAATAACCGACAGTTCCGCTTGTGTTCAAATACCCATGTAATGATTCTACCTTGTGTAGTGCGATATATACAGTTCCACACAAACAAGATAATCTGTACACTCCCGAAGTCGACAAATGGTCAGTAGGATCTTTAGGATATCGGAGAATACGTCAAAGTTACTGAGTAGATTCAAATACGGTTTTAACCTCATATTGTCTAGGCAACTACCAAATCCGATTCGTTGAATTCTTTATGTAAGTTTTCTCCCAAGTTTTAAGCTGTCCGTTCTTTTTTATTACGGTTTGGTATAAAGATGTTTCTTAAGATCATTCATAAAAGGATTTTTAATAAGTGCATAATAGTTAGGATTTAGGAGTGGGCTCGGAATAAGGGAGGCTTTGGTCGGGATGAATCTGTTGATAACGAGATGCTTAGATGCCAATTAGGATCTTTATGTATGTTTAAGGGATTTCATATATAAAGAAGTTTTGATGGAGCAAAGGGCTGGAACAATAATTTACTAATGACATACGCTTTGCTGACCAAACGTGTATAATAGCGTCCAGTGTGACTGAGTTGCAATATTTACTAGTAAATGTAAACGCTAACATTAATAATTACGACCTGAAGCTAAATCTTAGAAAGAGAAAAAAAAAGGTAATCGCAAAGAAACGTTGAAAAAGCTCAGTCACACAGATATATGGAAGCATGGGTCACCGAAACAAATGAAGCAATCAGTGAAATGACAGGAAGAAAAGTAATAGCGCGACAGGTGTTTGTTAAGATAAAAAGATTTCTATGCTACCACGATATTGGTTTAGGTCTTAAAGTATCCATACTAGGATATTATATTTTCACCACATTGTTGAACGGTATGAAGGCAGGAACTTTAAAAAAGACAAAAATTAAAAACAGCCTTCGACATGTTGCCCTTCAGAGAATGTGGAAGATATCATATAGGAAAAGGGTTTGAAGTAATCGAAACTGTGTAAATTAGAAAGTTAGAATATCTCGGTTATATAATAGGAGGTGAAAAGTATGAGTTACCAGGATACGGTAAAATCAAAAGAAAAAAGAAGTGTAGGTCATAGAAGAATTTACTGGCTGTGTAATTTGAGGGAGTGGTATGGCTGCAGTTCGAACGAATTGTTTAGAGTTGCGGTTAGCAAATTAAAAATTACAATGATGATTTCCAACCTCCGATAGGAGACGGAACTGAACGAAGAAGAAGTAAACAACCTTCTTTTTCATCGCTCAAGTAACCTTTTAAATCACGTGGTTCGCCGATCCTGGCTGATCAGTCCACTAGAATTTTCCGTCCTCTTTTGTTTAGGGTGGTGAGTGGAGTGTTTATGGAGATACCTGACTGTTGTTGAGTGCTCGACAAACAATGTGGTCAAGAGTTTCATCTTTATTTCTTGTTACTAATACGTCTAGAAAGGCCAGTTGTTAGTTGTTTTCCTTTTGGATGGTAAATTGAATGGGTGGATGAACAGCGTGTAAATTCAATCAACGATTCTTCGCTATGGCTTCAAAAACAAAGCTGTCATCGAAGTAACGAAACTATCACGAAGGATTTAATGAAACATCGTTCAAAGATTTTTCTTCAAAATTCCCCATATAGAAATTGGCAATGACTGGTATAAGAGGACTTCTTATAGTCACACCATCGACTTGATCATAGAATTCTTGATTTCATTTACCCGGACCATGAAGAGAAGGGAAACTGCCTCGAGGCTAACTTGTATGTCACTGAGCTATATCTCAACGGTTTTTAATTTCTCTATAACATGGGCTGAGTCTTTGATATGTGAGTTGGTGGTTTCAGAACATAGTTTTAGAAAGTCGGTTAGATATTTACCAAGGTTGTAGGTTGAAAAAACGTTCGCTCTAACGATGGTGCATTAGGTTATGGGTTTTAGGTAAACCTTAAAGTCTTGGTAGAACAGATCGTGATGTTGCATCTTGTTAATATAAGTCTTCTGTGTACTTGATGGTGCTGTATCATATCCTTTGTTTGCTGACA
>CM067217.1:16291078-16478200 GCA_034190945.1 Octodonta nipae
GTTATTTTTGTACACTGCCATTTTCGTTAAACTGTTCGAATCAAACCTTCAAAGAATATCTTAAATATGTTTTCTTTGTTTTGGAATAAGTTCCCGATTTCAGTATTCATTACTCAATAGTCAAATAATTTTGAAAACAACACTGCTTTCAGCTTTGTGACAACAAACGCCATATTTTTAAGGTTAATAAATTAATAACGACAATCAACTTTGGTGAGTTATCTTGCTAAAATTTATGTTAAAGAAAACTGTACAGAAATTACAAAAATTCCAATATCAGCGGCCTCATACGGATGCAGGGAAAAGCTTTTTTAGTGTTCTCGTATCTCCCATAAGAGCTTCCCTTCTATACAGTTCATTTTTCTATGATCATCAGTCATTATTACTTACAGTTCTGTCTAGTTTAGTTTACCACTCATTTTTGTCTTTTTTAATTGTTATAAAGTTTTATTGTTATTTTAATTATTTTCAAGTTTGTATTAAAAGTTATATTATTTGTGCATGTATAAATAAAACCTTTTTTAAAAAGATAAATTTTGAAATTTTTTGAAATTATCTACCGCGTTGAATGTTATAGTTCTAAATATGTGGAAATATATCTGTATATATATTTACTTATTTGTTTTTATATACGGTAGATGTCACCGACATCTATTAGGTTCAAAACACTGATTGATGTCTTACTGTTCTGTATTACATCCAAGTTTTCCACTTTAGAACTTGTCATTCAAGGAAGCGTATCTGACGAGAACTCCTGGTTCGAAACGGTTGTCATACGTTGAATGTTATAGTTCTAAATATGTGGATATATATCTGTGTATGTATGAACAACTACCTTAAGCCTTAAAATCTAATGCTCGAAATTTGACAGCAGTCGACAAAACACCAATCGTGTAGGGAAGTATAAATATTGCTTAAATAATCGACTTTTACTTACTATGATATATGCTCTGAAAAACTTCTTTTCTATTCATTTATGAAGTTACTTTTTTACAAAAACGTTGACTTTAGTTGTGATCTAATTGAATGTTTTTAAGAAGTTTGCGCATTTACAGATGAATCCACATGAAAAGTTTTACGTAAGTACAATAAATATTTAGAGATACTAAAGCTATTCAATATCGCTGACAGGTGAAGTAACCTGAAAATTTTATCGTGACATTCTGTCCTAGGAGTTAAGGGAGAACAGCAATTACACGGAACGGCTCCAGATTCGGAACCTCTGTGTACTGATTCTCTTGAAAATCCTAGATGTCGGTCTTACATCTCGCGTCTTCAAATACTAAAGCTAATTGATAAATTTTAGTTCCGATCCTGACCAAAGGCTGACTATATACATTTCTTCGAAATTTTAAGATGTTATCTAAAATGTCAGTCAAAAATTGCTTAATGTTCTTTTAACGAGATGTGATATATATGCTGCAAATATATTTTTACTTATTTATCTAATATAAAATACATATAATGTTTGTTTGCTTTATCATTTTGTCGAAATTCCATTTTGGGGTTTTGGCATTGACAAATCGATTGCTCGGGAAAAATCGTATTACCGAGAAAGAACGAGACTGTTACAATTATGACAGCTTTGTTCAATTCAGGGTGATTTATTTGGTGACTTACTTGAGAATAAAACTGCTATGAAAAATTCTTTCAATGCAAATTGATGTATAGGATCTTATAAAAATTTCATTACTGTTTTTATAGCTGAACCTTTCAAATTTTAAAGTAAAAAGTGCTGGTTAGGCCATTTTTGAATGGGTAAAAAGTTTTGTGTTTTCGTATTAATTTGAGAAATGATTTATAGCGCTGCCACCATGAGTTGCATATATTTAATGATTGAAATATAGGGCGTACTAAAATTATTGTTACAGAAGGTAGTTAAAAAATTTTAGAAACTAAAAGAGTTAATACAGCCCAATAGTGATTGAATTTACAGGGTTCATAGAATAAAGGGCGCAGTAGAATTACAATTATACAGGGTGTGCCAAAAATATACAGGGACACATATACAGGATGGTGTAAATATGTGCTGGAGTAGGGTTAAAGTTATACAGTGTGGTTTAAAAATATTATAATAAAAATGTAACATTTCGTATCCCACAAGCGGTTGCATATATAGGATAGATGCAATATAGTGTGAGAGGAATTATTTTTAAAGTATAAAGTCAACCTTGCGATATTCCTGAACTTAAGAGTATTAGACATAGAGTTGTGGAGGAGTGTGAGCGGCTTACACCATAGAAGCTCCAA
Source organism: Octodonta nipae (assembly GCA_034190945.1). Lineage (NCBI taxonomy): Eukaryota > Metazoa > Arthropoda > Insecta > Coleoptera > Chrysomelidae > Octodonta > Octodonta nipae. The sequence goes on from CM067217.1 coordinate 16,293,329, forward strand.
AAAGTGTGGGATGAATTCGAGCTGCGACTTTACCATTGTCTTACCAACAATTGTGGATATTTTGAACATCTAACTTAAATAAAAGGTAATTCTAACGTTAATACAATAAATACAATAAATACGTGTAAAATGTGTTCCCCCGTAAATATAAATTAACGTGTGTTTTTTACTTTTTCTTCTAACGATATTTTAAAAGTTATTTTAAGTGGCTAGTTTTGAAATGAAAGCTCTGTATGTTACACACATGGCAGTGACTTAGTAGGGCTCTTTCAAATCATCATGTGATGACTATCTTTGCCTACAGTTCAATAGAAAAACAGCCAGTGTTGTTGATCACTATTGATTTTACGCACAAGTAGTACTAACTTTCATATAAATTCTTTTTTGTAAGTTTTTGTTGTTGTTACAATTATTTCATTAATTCGTCGATACATTTTCTACCAGCTTCAGACTAATATTTCATTAATATACTGTTATTTCCACAATAGTCCGAAGGTGTGTACGAAATTGTCAATCAGCGGACAATAGAAAATTTATTAAAGATGTAGATGTATAGGACATATAGTTGTAAAAATAAATATGTACCTACATTAATATATAAGTAAAGTAATGGGAGTAACAAAGGCCTTGCCTATTTTTCTGATTTCGTGTCTATTTTATTTCTTATTGAGATATACTCTTCAAGAAAAGAACCTTAAGAAAGTCGAAACTTAAAACTTTAATGAACTTCTTTCTAATTTCTCTCTCTCTCTCTCTCTCTCTCTCTCTCTCTCTCTCTCTCTCTCTCTCTCTCTCTCTCTCTCTCTCTCTCTCTCTATGTGTGTGTGTGTGTTTTTCTCTCTCTCTCTCTCTCTCTTTTTTTTTTTTTTTTTTTTTTTTTTATCCGAAGAGGGGGGAAATACATTCCGTACTTAGCTAGCACGTGCTGGCCGTCGTGCGGGACTCCCGATGTAATGACTTCAAAGCAAGAGTAAATCGTTGCATTGAAACCAGTACACCGTATACCCGCTAAAACCCTAACCTCTTTCTCCTACAACCATGGTCCCCTGCGGCACTCTTAGTCAATACTACTTCGCAAGGGTGGTTCATTGCAGATGTTTACTGCTCTTACATTGAAAGCCTCTAAAGCCTACTCCTCGAACGTATTGCGGAGTTCTTTGAGGATAGTCTCCGCGTAATCTGATACCAAGTTCCAGGCTTGGGGGCCCTTCAGCATGGCTTCTACTAATTGTTCTGGAACGATATTAGTCTCCAGAATCCTCTCCACTTCGGCATGTTGATCCTGAAACCGGGGGCAGGAGAAGAACACGTGTTCCGCGTCCTCTATCACGTCCGTACAGTGTGGGCAGTTTGGGGAGTTTGCCCTCCTGAACCTGTGCAGGTATGCTCGAAAGCATCCATGTCCAGTCAGGAGTTGAGTGATGTAGAACCCAACCTCCCCATGCTGGCGGTTGACCCAACGACTGATGTTAGGTATCAATCGATATGTCCACCTTCCTTTAGTAGAGCTGTCCCACCTCTCCTGCCATTGCCTTAGACTCATGGCTCTTACATCGCTGTTTCCTGTCGGTTGATCTTTCTCTAACTTTCTGCGATAGAGCCGTCCCCTTTCTGCAGCCAGGATGTCGATTGGTAGGGTAGAGGCAATCACACTCACCGCCTCGTAAGACACAGTGCGGTAGGATGATGCCACTCGAATCGCTGAGAGCCGCTGGACTGATTTCATTTTCCGGCGGTACGATGGTAGCTCGAGCGATTTCTCCCATACCGGTGCCCCGTACAACAAAACAGAAGTAGTTACTGTTGCCAGTAGCTGTCTTCTTATCTGTCTAGGGCCTCCGACATTCGGCATTATTCTAGATAATGCCCCCTGTACCCCAGCTGCTTTCTTGCTGGCCGCGATTATGTGCTCTTTGAAGTTGAGCCGTGTGTCCAGGAGCACCCCCAAATAGCTGATGAAGGGCTGCGACTGTATGTAGGAGTCGCCTATTTTGAGGGTGATGGTTTCCCTTGCCTTTCGACTGCTAACAAGAAGTGTTTCGGTCTTTTGTTCTGCTAAACTCAAGTCCGCTGCGAGCATCCAATGCTGAATTGTGGCTATAGCGAATGAGAAGGTTGTTTGTATCTCCTCTATGTGCTTGCGCACTATGATCAATGCCACATCATCGGCGAATGCCACTAGCCTGACGCCCTCAGGCAGACCGAGCAGGAGCAGGTCGTTGTACATTACGTTCCATAAGAGGGGGCCAAGAACAGAGCCCTGAGGTACACCTCCTGTGATCTTATAGTCTACTTGCCCATTTTCAGTTTGGTACAACAAGATGCGGTCCTTGAAATAGGCTGAAACCATTCTGCGCAAGTACTGCGGAACTTCCATCCTGGCAAGAGCCTCCAAAATGCGGTCCCAGCGGGCCGAGTTAAAGGTGTTCTTGATATCCAGGGTGGCTATTAGACAGTACTTTTTTCCACCTCTTCTCCATGTCTTTCCCGAGATAGCCTCTCTGGCGATGTTGGTAACGAGTGTCACGGCATCGATGGTTGATCTCCCCTTTCTGAACCCGAATTGGTTGGTGGAAAGTTTCGGCTCAACGTAGGGCTCCAGCCTATCTGCTATTATCCTTTCAAGGAGTTTTCCCGCAGAGTCCAACATACAGAGGGGACGATATGATGACGGTTCGTCGGGAGGTTTCTTTCCCCCTTTAGGGAGGAGCACAAGCCTCTGCTTTTTCCACTTAGTCGGGAAAACCCCCTGCTTTAGGCAGGTCTCATACATGTGTAGAAACATGTCAGGCCTATTGGCTATGGCGCATTTTAGCGCGATGTTAGGTATGCCATCTGGACCGGGAGCCTTACCGTTTTGGAGCCGGTTGCACGCGCCCATCAGCTCACTCATAGTCACTGATTGTATATCTTCGTCCCTCACCTGCCACGAAGGATTAGCGGGTAGCTCAGGCTTTGCAGGAAACAAGTGAGTGACAATGCGGTGCAATGATTCGGGGCAGTTCGTTGATGTCATGGGAGGGGCCTTAATTTTATGCATCACGATTTTATACGGTTTTCCCCATGGATCTTGATTAACTTCGTCACACAACTCCTTCCAGTAGGATCTCTTGCTTGAGAGAATGGCTCTTCGTAGTTGTTGTCTTTTGATCTCATAGTCGAGCCTTAGTTCTTCTGTTGTGACCCTGTCGCGTCTCCGTGCTCGTTGATGCAGCCTTCGTGCTTTGAGACACTCTCGTCGGTGTTGTGAGATCGTGTCGTTCCACCAGTAAACTGGTGGGCGGCTGTTGTTCTGCCGTCTCCTTGGCATGGAAGCATCGCAGGACTTGACAACGCTTGTCATTACCTCTTTGGCAGTGGCTTCTGCGCTTGTTGCTATTGACAATGGTTCCTGCTCCATAACCAAGGCGAATGAATCAGCATCGAAAGCATTTTTGTTCCAACCGACTGGCTGTGACCTCGCACGACTGACACACAATCTTCGTTTGGGAGTGGTGTTGATTTCCCATATAATAGCTTGGTGGTCGCTATTAGTAAACTCCTCATCGACCCGCCACTCACAGCCCCCTTTAATTAGGTTGCTGCTAACGAATGTCACATCGATAATGGAGCTGGCTGTGCCTTTGCGATATGTGCTTACGGCTCCTGTGTTGAGGAGTACCAGGTTGAGCGAAGACATGGTCTCAAGGAGAGCTCGTCCTCTCGCGCTCGTTTCCCGACATCCCCAGTCAATTGCCCAGGCGTTGAAATCTCCTGCGATGGCGACCGATTCACGCTTCCGTACATCCTCCGCCAAGGTGTCCAAGAATAACTCGAACTCCTCGAGCTGTGCACTAGGAGGTGCATAGCAGCTATAGAAGTGAACCCCTCCCACTTTGGCTCTCACAAGCCATGGTTCGGGGGTATTTGGGAGTTGTTGGAACGGAAGTTTACCGCAAGCCCATATCGCTGCTCTGTCCGTTGTGTCATTTACCCAGGACAGGGTGTCGAAGTTTTTGTACTGCTCGCAGATTATGGCTACGTCGCAATCCAATTCCCGCACCCGCTGTACCAGTAGGTCTTGGGCTGCTTCGCAATGGTTGAGGTTGAGTTGCAGTACTTTCATTTACGGGCTTGTGCTGCTCTCATCGCCTGTTGGTAGATCGGACATTTCCAACTACCCGCAACGTGCCGGCAGTCTGACCTACTATCTTTCTCTTTGCAGAGTAAGCACTTGGCAGGTTGTTGACAAGCCGAGGCATTGTGACCAGCGCCTCCGCATCTGTGACAACAACTGCTTCGGTCAGTCTTGCCTCTGCACGCCTGGGCGTTGTGCCCAAAGTGCCAGCATTTGAAGCACCGTCGAAGGCTGATCCTCTCGCGAACACGTACTGTGCCCCACGCAAGTTTCAGCTTTCCAAGTGCGATGGATTTCTTGGCCTGGACCTCTGGGAGACAAACAACTGCCGTTTGTGTTGATCTATATGCCCGTCGAAGTGATTTCACTGCCTCCTCAGTGATCTCTGCCAGGCCGTCGATATTATCTTTTAGCAGCTTTACCACGTCTTCCTTTGTACTGATCTCATCCAGGTCTTTAATTTCAATCTCGATTTGCGGTATTCGAGATTGTACAGTGGCCCCGCTTGGGAGCTTATTCTTGATGGCGTTACAGTAGCGCTCCATCTCCTGAGCGTCTGCCTTCGCGAATAAAAACAGGAGATCTCCCTTAGCTGTTCGTCGGATCTTATTGACTTTTTTGCCTATATCCTGCAAGGTGGGATCATTTTTGATATCTCGCAAGATATCTGCATGGGAGCTCTTCTCGCCTTTCTTTATAAGCAGCGTACAATGTGGCGCTGGTTTTTGCTTATTGGTCCTCGGGGCCTTTTTCCTCTTTACCAGTTGCCAGTCAGTCAACTGGTTTGAAGGTTTGCTTCTGGTCTGCGGTTTAAACTTGGATTTTAATTCATTGTTTCTCTTCGCTTCTGAATTGATCACCCTACTTGTTGTTCCCTGGGTGGTTTGCCCGATGTTCTGGCGACCTTCGTTACCGGGCTTTAGCTTGCTAGCTAGCACCGGTTTAAGAGTTTTTGGTAGTGGTGCCTTACTTGATGAGGCTACTGAAGGCGAGGCCTTCGGTGGCGAGGTCCTTGCTACCGAGTCTCCCGGCAGTGAGGCTACTTTTATTGGAGCCGCCTGCTTTGGGGCCGCCGGTGTTGATGCAGCCGGTTTTGAGTTAGCTGCTTTTGAGGCAGCCGCTTTTGGGACCTCCTTTTGCTTTTCACCTTGTGTCTGAGTGTTTGACACCTTTACTGGCGATGTCTGTGTTGTAGCAGGTTTCGCTACAGGAGATGGCTGCGTCGTTGACGTCAGATATTTGTCATATTCTGACTTAATGGCGTGTGCCAGTTTCTTGATCTCATGATGTACATTGTGCCTAGGCCCAATGAACGTCAAGAGCTCATCGATCTTTGCTCCTAATTTGTTTGGAGCGCCACTCTCATCTGTTGCCCTTTGGGGGACGTCAACTCCACTATTCGCCTTTTGGAGGACTTGGCTGAATAGTGTATTGCTGCCAGCTCTAGTTTTAATGGTCGATGTTGTACCATTAACGGTGTTCTTCTTCTTCTTGTCACTATGTGACGGAACCAGTGATAATTCGCTCCCCCCAGAATCCGTGGAGCGTGCACCGGCCACCGAGGCTTTCACTCGATCGGAACCGGTGGTGGGATTATCCTCTGCCGAGGTACCCACCTGGGGTATTAAGTTCAACTTATCACCCATATCCATAAATGGTTTATTTTCGGGGTTCCTTCCCCTATCTGATTTTGGTCCGCCCTGAGGAAATCCTCAGTACTCCCCATTGCTGGGGAGTACTGAGGATTCTCTCTCTCTCTCTCTAAGTGTGTGTGTGTGTGTTTCTCTCTTTCTCTCTCTCACACACACACACACTAACTCACACATTCATTCAGTTTTGGTTCTTAAATTACACTAAAAACTCTTGCTTTGATTACTACTTAATTATCTATTGTATTTACAAAGTTTTATTGATAATTCTAGTTGCTCAAGATATGCTAGTGAGTTGACATATCTAAGCTCCAGTTATTTTTAATTTTAACATTCCACATGTCAATAAATATATTTTTTGTTCTTTTGCTCTAGCAGAATTTGTTTATTTCTTAGACTTATTTTATGTCAACTATCAGCTTATTAAAGCATAATGTCAAGTAGACGAATGGGAAATTTTCACTTTTAATCAACGTTATAGGGCTGCAAAAATTGCTCAGAACATTTGTATACAGGGTGTCAATTAAGTTCCGGGGCGGCTGAATATTTGCTAAAGTACTTCATTTTTGGAAAATGTCAAGGTCATTCCATTAGTAACTTTGACCAAGGAATCCGATGAAGACCTTGGATTTGACCTTGATTTTGAGGTCAACCTCATTTTTAAAATGACCTATTTTTTATTGCGGAATCGGAAAGAGCGGGAAATTTTAGGTCCGGGCATATATTGAGGTATGAGGTATGACTGTTTAAAAATCTCGCGAGTTCAGTGGTAAAACAAAACAAAGCTCATACCCTACGTAATTCTGAACAATGATCTCAATAGTGACCTTGGATTTGACCTTACACCTCATTTTCAAGGTCATTTGAAGGTCAACCTCAATTTTTCATATAAAAACTCTTATTTGTGATACCGGATTCGAAAGGAGCGGAAGGTATTACGTATGAATTAGAACTCAGCGACCCCCCAAAACCCCCGAGTAAGAAATTTCCAGCCAAAAAAGTACTATTCCTATTTTCATCCGCCATATTGTATTCGCCGTTTTGGATTGGAAAAAACTAAAATTGCGTTACTTGATTCGAACTCAGCGACCTCCAAAACCCCCGAGTAAAAAATGTCAAGCCAGAAGAAGTCATTATTTGACCTCTATTTGACCTCTAGTGGTTGCCTCAACCTCATACCTCAATACATGTCCGGACGTAGAATTTCCCGCTCTTTCCTATTTCGCAATAGAAAATAGGGGTTTTCATTTAAAAAATAAGGTTGACCTCAAAATAACTTCAAAAATTAGGTTCAAGGTCAAATCCAAGGTCACCTTCGGATTCCTTGGTCGAAGTTACTAAAGAAATGACCTTGACTTTTCCAAAAATGAAGACTTAAGCAAATACGAGGGCTGCCTTTTATATTTCGGGATTGGACAACCCTAGTGTTGCAATTTGACAACTGACAGCTCTATCGTAAAGTTTGACATTTTTGAGGTTAGAAGTACTCAGAACGTTTTGACATACGAGCGCTATGTGTTGGTTACAGTAACTTAAAGGATTCATCTCGGCCAGGAACTGGAATTAAATCATGAACATTTTCGTGCGATTATTTTTTACAACTTTCGACGTGGATTAAAGTTAGCAAGATTGCCTGGATGAACTTAAATTAATTTTTGGGGATGAAACTCCATCAAGGTCCACTGTTTATCGATGGTATGGTGTATTCAATCGAGGTCGTAGTCCACTTCAAGATGAATTTCGTGAAGGTCGTCCAAAAACAGTTGTTGTTCCGGAAACCATTGATGCTGTGCGCGAACTGATATTGCAAGATCGTCATGTGACCTATCGTAAGATTGGTCAACCTCACACATTAGTGGGACCAGCATACATTCAATTTTGCATAAACATTTGAATGTCAAAAAAAATTGTTCGCGTTGGATCCCACACAATTTGTCAATCGTTCAAAAAAAGGCTCGTGTCGATTGGTCGAAAGAAAAGCTCAAAAAATATGATCGCGGTGCTTCAAAACACGTTTATGACATAGTGACAGGTGATGAATAGTGGATTTACGCGTATGAGCCCGAAAGTAAACAGCAGTCGACTGTATGGGTGTTTCAAGATGAGCCGAATCCAACAAAAGTTGTTCGCGCACGAAGCACTTCCATGCAAATAATCGCAAGTCGCCACCGTACCACTAGAACAACGCAGAACAGTCAATTCTGAGTGGTACACAACCATTTGTTTGCCAGTTGTCTTCCAAGAAATGAGGAAAACCAACCGCCGAAGACGGATCACTCTTCACCACGACAATGCGAGCTCTCACACATCGGCTTAAACAACTGCATTTTTGACCATTCAAAACATCGATTTGATGAGTTATCCCTCGTATAGTCCTGACTTGTCACCAAATGACTTCTTTTTATTCCCGTACGTAAAAAACAAACTGAGAGGTCAACGTTTTTCGACACCTGAAGAAGCGGTTGCTGCGTTCAGAATGCTTGTTTTGGAGATACCTCAATCACAGTGGAAAAAGTGCTTCGACAATTGGTTCAAACGCATGCAAAAGTTCATAGATCTTCATGGGGAATATTTTGAAAAACAATAAAGCGATTTTCGATGATTAATATTTGTTTTTGTTCTCTAATCCCGAAATATAAAACGCAGCCCTCGTATTTAGCCGTCCCAAGGCTTAATTGACACCAGGTATGTCATAGCTGAACGACTTGCTCATGATTGGCATGCAAAGTTTAAAAACTTTGTATAAAACGACAAGAGAACTGGAAGAGATAATGGGATGCTCCAACTCTGCTAAAACGGAACCGAACCGTCTATATTCAACAGATGCAAGGACATGATTATTCAAATGTACAATATGGACAAGGAAGTCATTCAAATCCAGGTATAGGAAATACTACCACATCCGCTGTACTCTCCCGATTTGGCACTTCATTCCAAATCTTTGAATTGCTATGCACGAAGTTTCATCCAATACCGCTGCAGAACTGCGAGATTGATTGGATAAATTTTCAGGTAAACAACCAGGGAAAATACACTATTTTTAAAATATAAAAAAAAACAGGTTCTTAATTGTCTATCTTATATAATAACAGCATTAATAAATAATTTCATACATTTCCCTAAAAAATAAGAGTTTGTCATCTACTATACAGTGTGTCCGGTTATGGACTAGCGAAAATTTAAATACATGTAAAGCAACTTTTTTAATACACAAATACACTATATACTAGGACTCAATACCCCACCCCGCCATATTGTAGCCATTTTTTTTGATAACCTATTCTCTACGTGTGAACAAAAACGTTCATATCTCTTAAAGTTTTGGTCTTACTGAGATAAAAATAGGCTTATTCGACGGACAATCATACTGTCTATCAACAACATTTCAAAACAAAGTGTTAACGTTTTCTTAACTTTTGAAAAAAATATGAAATACAAAAAAAAGGTAATAAAATTATGCAATTCAACAAATTATTGCAAATCAATGCAAAAGCAGTCCAGATAACCTTTCATTTTTTTACTAAATGGAAAGTTTTTGAGTTAAGCTACAATACAACATTAAATTCACAACTGTATGTTTATTATTTTAGGAGTTATTGTTGTTTGAACATAGCGTATGCACAAGTACAAAAGACCTTTGTCGGGACTTTAAACAGGTAAACATTAAAACCACATAAAATTCTTATTAATTTTTATTTGATACGTTTACAATCTTTTATACACATTAAATTTTATAATACAGCATTTGTTCAAAGTGCCCACCTCTACCTTGTAGACAAGTTAATGCTGTATGTGCTATCTGGGCAGTTGAGCGCTTAATTATTTTTAGGTCTGATCTTATTTCTGCTGCGACTGCCATAATTTTAGCGACGAGGTCTTCTCTGGTGTTTGGAACTGTAGCATACACCTTTTGCTTCATATCACCCCACAAAAAATAGTCCAAGGGGGTCAAATCGGGCGAGCGAACACCACCGCGACCGATCCATGGTGCATGGTTATTGTTCAAATATTCTCTCACTGCTCGAGAACAGTGCGCGGGTGCACCATCTAGCGGCAACCACATATATGAGTATAATAAAGGTAACTCTCTTTTGTGCTTGTGCATACGCTTTGTTCAAACAACAATTTTCGATTTAGTGAAAAAAAAATGAAAGGTTAGCTTTTGCAATGATTTGCAATAATTTGTTGATTTGCATAATTTTTTGACCCTTTTTTTGCATTTCATATATTTTTCAAAAGTTAAGAAAACGTTAACACTTCGTTTTAAAATGTTGTTGATAGACAGTATTATTGTCCGTCGAATAAGCCTATTTTTATCTCAGTAAGACCAAAACTTTTAAGAGATATGAACGTTTTGGTTCACATGTAGAGAATAGCTCATAAAAAAACAAAATGGCTGCCATATGGAGGGATGGGGTATTGAGCCCTAGTATATAGTGTATTTGTGTATTAAAATAGTTGCTTTACATGTATTTAGATTATCGCTAGTCCATAACCGGACACACTGTATATATAAAATGCATATACGTAATTATATTAAATTAACAGTATCATTGAGAATATAAAGGAGAAAAAAGATGCTATTAATTGTGAAGATGATGTCCTCAATAATCCAGAATTTACATTGCACAAGTCATCGTTGCATAGAAGACATGATTGAACGTGTTCTTTCACAAAAGAACAAAAGTTACCATGAGCACAACCTCTTACTATGTCACCTGAAAACCAAAAAATATCGTATAAATAAACAGTTTACATATTTCTCCTAATCATCATTTTCCAGTACTCTTTGATCCATTTCACATGATGAAATATTTTTGAAACGATTTTTTTTTCGTTCCTGAACAAGATTGATCTATCAGCAGATGACGCTTACACAATATTCAGTATTAACACTTAGGATCAAAAATTATCCCAGTGGCACATATTTCTCATCAAAACTTCTCATTTTAAATACCTACAGTTCCAACCGTTTATGTTTTTGTGTTTTTTTGTGATAAAAATGGTACAGGTCGCCACGTTTTTGGTATGACCATGGCTCTAAACAAGTTTTTGTTTGTTGAACAGCACTCATTTTGAAGAGATTAAAAAATTCATCGGAAATTGTCAACAATCCTCATTTTCCAATTACGACGCACAGAGAGGCACCTTAGAATATAAAAATTGAAGGTACCTGTACAGTAAAGCACACTGTGCTTGTGTAAATGGCGGTAAATGGAACAAGCTTTAGTTCTTACGTTACAAATGTCATTATTGAAAAAAGTTATCACAAAATAGGAAAACAAAGCACATTTAAATAAACTACTGCGCTTTTAAATTTATTTGCGGCTTCATTATAAATAACTTTTTTTGTAAAATCACTGAAATAGACAATGTGGTGTTGTCACTTGACTGTATATCAATCACCTCACTCTATGGCTAGTATGGCTATATATTAGTCTATGACTGCTTGCACATCCGATACACACAAATTTTTCTTGTGCGTCTCTGTGCTCATATGGTGGCTGTTTCCCAATTACCAGAGCACAAAGTGTTTTTGTGCCGCACGGTGCGGCAATTTTAGGACGTTAATTGGAACATGGTTTTTTTTAAAACCAACCGGTAGAGTACACTGATCACCATAAGGTTAAAAGAGCATTACTCATAGGTTATCAATTGACATTTATGTGTACGTAAATTATTTACACAATAATTCAATAATGGTTGTTTTCCAATTACTAGAGCTCAAAGTGTTTTTGTGTCCCCCTGTACCGTAATTTTCGGGCGTTAATTGGAACATACTTTATGTTTTATGATAAAGTTTTATGTTTACTTAGTAAACCTACATAAAACATCCCAAAGGCACAGTTATTTCTTGTGCTTATTTGTGCGAGCCAGTGCTGTAATTGGAACACTCAGTGCTCAGCACTGTGCCACACTGTGCTCAATTGTGAGCTAATTGGAAAATAGCCAAAGTGATTTTGTGCTGCCCGGTGCGGCAATTTTAGGACGTTAATTGGAACATGTTTTTTTTAAACCAACCGGTAGAGTACACTGCTCACCATAAGGTTAAAAGTGCATTACTCATAGGTTATCAAAACAAAACTCAATGGGTGTGTTCAGCAGATTCAAACTTTTGTAAACGTTTGCTTACGTTTCATGTTTTGTGCTGCACGTTTCATGTTTTGTGCAGCACAAAACATGAAACGTAAGCAAACGTTCACAACAGTTTGTATCTGCTCAACGCACCCATTATCTCTTCTGACATCATCAAACTTGTACAACACTGTTCTTCTAATACTTGCTTTTCATTTCAAGACACTCTGTTTAAACAAGTCCGTGGGGCCCCCTGGGTTCACCTCTTTCTCCAGTGCTTGCTAACATTTTCATGGAACAAATCGAAACCCAGGCCCTAAACTCGTCTAATTTAAAACCTTCCTGTTGGCTTAGATATGTAGATGATACTTTTGTCATTTGGCCTCATGGCAGAGATTCATTAAACTTCTTTCTACAACACCTCAATGGTATACATTCTAATATACAATTTACAATGGAAATCGAGTCCGATTCTTCTCTCCCGTTTCTTGATGTCCTCATAACAAAAACCAACAATGACATCAACCCCGTCAGAAACAGACCAACAACATCGAAAAGCAGTCCTTCCATACATTCGAGGAGTCACTGAAAAAATAGCACGGATTTTACAACGACATCAAATAAAGACTGTCTTCAAGACATTTCATGTCGCGATTGCCCACAAAGCTACATCGGTCGTACCAACAGGCGCGTTAACCATAGAGTATATGAACACTCTCTGTCAGTTCGTAAAAAAGATCCGACTTCAGCTCTCACGCATCACCATATCCAAACAGGGCACTCTATCAACTTCGAGGACAGTAGGACTATCATATCTCTCAATTCTCTTAGGGCATCCACTATACGCGAAGCCACCGAAATAGAGAAAAGACCTCTCTGTCTAAATAGACGCTATGACAGCACTCGCCTTCCCACAGCTTGGACCTCCGTAATCGCCAGATTAAACAAACCAAACACGCCCACCAACACCCAACCAATCACCACACAGCCCCTTCATCACGCGACATCCCCTCCTAATCGACCGATAACTATAAAGAAAAGAAGCAGCGCAGACTCACCTTCAGTTCAGTTACCTAGTGACTCTTGAGGAGTAGGCAGGTTGAGGCCCCGAGTTCGACCTAGACTCTGAAACTCTATTTTATTTTTTGTCTCTTGATAATGGCTCCAAAGCAGGAGTCGAAACGTCGAGTATATAATAAATTCAGACGAGGTTCTCACCCGGAACCTAGCTTAGTTCATAATAATGACCGCGGAAGCCTCTCCTAAACGGCTGGACTGATCTTGAAGAAATTTTGTGTACGTGTTCAAGGGGATTCGAGAATTCACAATGGAACCTGTAGGTGGCACTAAAATCGGATTCTAGGAATTCCTTTCATTTTTGACGATTTTTTTAAATTTTTTCGTACATTTGTATGTAGGCTACCGAATTCTAATATCAAAAAAAAACATTTGCTGAACCTGCTAATAGCTCCCAGCCACTTTTGAACAGAACAACGTCTGTCGGGTCCGCTAGTAGGTATTATGTAAATTTGTATGTGAAATAAACCAACAAATAAAAAATAAATGTTATGACCATTTCGAGATGAATATAATTTTAAGTAAGTTATATAACACGAGTTATTTGCTGTCAGATGATCTTATACTCACTGAGAAAAAAATCGTAACACCTAGAGATGTTTAAATTTAATTTTTTTATACCAAACACGTCTTGGTATTGATTCAATGAGGTGGTTTTATTCTTCTTGGGGAATACTATCCTAAGCTATCTGTATTTCATATCTTAGAAATTCAACAGATTGTGGGGGCTGGGGTAAATTTCTGAGTCTTCTACCTATTATACCCCAAGCATGTTCTATGGGCTAAAGATCGTTGGATCGGGGCGGCCATGGCAACAGATTCACATTGGTCTCTTCAAAACACTTATAACTAACTAAAGGTAAAAGAGAACATAGGGCTCCACTACTTGAGGTTGACGTCTTTCTCCTCGACGTCGTTTAACGCTTCATCGGCTCAGTCGAGATTTATCAGAGAAGACCACCTAATGGGATACCACATTCCAAAGTTCTCTGCACCACTGTTAGAAATAGCCTTGTTCTCCTAAACACTTAACACCCAAATTTCGAATTGTCGGAAATCGGTCTCTAAAGGACGCAAGTCAAACCACTCTTGTCAACATCTCATATAACAGTAGTCGAATTTCTCTTCGTACGGGTAGCGATTTCTCCAAATGAAAAACCCGCCTCCTGTAGTCCAATAATTCGACCTCTTTCAAATTCACCGAGCTGGCATTTTAACATTACTAAAATCGATTTTGAATCCCATCAAACAGTTTTTATTTTACTTAGCATATATGTTTTACCAAAACAATATCAAATTTAAACATCTTCTTCTATACTTGCTATTGAAAGATTAGAAAACATTCAGTTCAGATGTATTACTGGCAACTGGTTTCATTGGCAAAAGTGCAAGTCTTTCTACAGGTATAATTTTTCAAAAATTGCACTTAACAATATTCCTATTTCATGTGATTTATACTCACCGCTGACTTTCATTGTCATACAAGAATTTTCTCCATTTTTGCATGTCACAGGAGTAGCTGTCTTGTTGTTAACATTCACCTCACATGGTGCCTTTTTGTCCAATTCTGCAGCGCAGTAATGGCAAGTGATATCACCTACACAAATGAAAAAAATATCAGAAAAGTTAGATATTCTAAAAACAAAACACAATGACATCATCAAACTGGTACAACACTGTTCTTCCAACACGGTATTTTTCATTTCAAGACATTCTGTTCAAACAAGTCCGTGTATACCAAATGGGTTCACCTCTTTCTCCAGTGCATGCTAACATTTTCGTGGAACAAATCGAAACCCGTGCCATAAACCTGTGTAATTTAAAAACTTCCTGTTGGCTTAGATATATTAATGATACTTTTGTCATTTGGCCTCATGGCAGAGATTCATTAGACTTCTTTGTACACAACACCTCAATGGTATACATTCTAACATTCAATTTCCAATGGAAATGGTGTCCGATTCTTCTCTACCGTTTCTCGATATCCTCATAACAAAAACTAACAGATTCTCACACACCGTCTATAGGTAACCAACCCATACCAATCGATACTTAAATGCCCAGTCACACCATCACCCTGCCCAATTTAGTTCTATAATGAAATCTTTGGTTCTGGAACACGGTGAATATATGAAGCTTACTAACTCCAGAACCTTAATCATTTTTGTGGTGCCATCTTATTTACGTTGAAATAAGTAAAGGCATTTCAAGACATAACATCGGGACACTTGGATTAGCAATAACAATGATTTTTTTCAAAACTGTACAGGAAAATATAGGATCCCAGAGGCTAATTGAATACTAAATGTGACGTACTAATACAGTCAAAATAAGAGTATCAGTTACTTCTTAGACACACACTGGTAGTTGTCTATAATATAACATATTGTCCTCATTGTTGATTTTCTACAAAAAGCCGAAGTAATGCTCTATAAACTTGCACAAGTAACCAAAGAAGTTAAACTACAGATAAACAAAATGAAAACAAACTTTATGACATAGTTGGTCATCGGTGAATCAATGAAATAAGAAACAATATCTCAGGCGAAGATACACAATGCCGATTCCTTAAGACTCAACAGAGATATCCAGACACAAGGGAAACAAACAAGAATTATTTTAAGATGGACACCATATGGCAAACTGAAGGATTTATTTAACAGCTGAATCCCTATGAACATTAAGCGGAAAGTGTACAATCAATGTGTGCTCCGAGTTGTACAGTATGGGTCGGAGATACTAATGCTCACTAAAAACATTATAAATAAGCCAAGAACACAAAAATTCGAAGAACAAGGATAGAAAATATCCTAGAGAAAATAACAAAAAATTATTAGAATAGAAACTTGGTAAGTAATGGGCGGGCAATATACGGATAATAGACTAGAACTGCACGCAGCTTGTGCAACACAGAAATAGTCGGAGCATATGGAGAAAGCTCATGTCCAACAGTGGACGAAGGAAGCTGGAAGGTGGTGAAAATAATAAAACTGTTCCTACCTAAAACCTACCTCAAAATCTATTCATTCCGCATTTAGTTGCAAGTTTTGAAGTTACACACAGAAAGTGAATTTTCGTTGATAAGTACATTTATTCATAGAGTGTGGAACAGCCAAATGGAATAAATTCGATAACGAATAAAGGAGGGCTTGTAAGAATAAACGCTTGGACACGTCGATTTGTATTTTTAAATGTGCATTTTTTCAACAAAAAAAAATATATAGTGTGTGTATATGACAGTGGCCAATACCAACTTTCTTATTTTAAATACAAGCCCCTGTATATTATTTATTTTTTGGATTCTCCAGAAAACTCTAGACATAATTAATGTATAATGTCCTACACCTATCTTCAACTGTTTCGGAAATATTAAGTGTTTTCAGATTTATTACAAACATTAACATTAAAAAAGGAAAATTATTGTATTTCACAAATTTGTTACATTACACTCAATTCTTAATTCCCAGTTAGATAGTAAGCAAAAACCTCCATTCCTTTTTACTGATATGAAAAAAAAACAGTTTTGTTGATTTTCGTCAAAACTCATAGCCTTAGCATCTTGTTGTCTGCCTGCATGACAGTGGTGATCAGTGTCAGTGCTATTGTCGTTTGAATTTCGTTAACTGTCCGTAATAATATCAGAAAAATGGTTCATTTAACAGAAATGCTCAAAATAATCATTCTACAAATGATTGGTTAAGGAGACAACAAACGGGCACAAATGGAAGTTTCTTATTTTACGAAAATTTTCCAAATTTGCCGCCTGTATCCCAATGAACAATTAGCAAAATAGAAAAGCAGTTTCGCGAGCTTTATCATGTAAGACAAATAAAAAAAGTAGCTGCCAGTGCGGTAAGTGATAATACGAAATTGGATATTATGCTTGAGATTCAAGAAAACCCACGTAATTCTGGTCAAAAAGTAGCCCCACTGTTCACGGTTAGCCAGACATCATTTTTCGAGTATTAAAGGAAAGTTCAATGCATCCCTATAAATTGATGCCGACACTCAGGAGTTCATGGAAGACGATTTCGATAAGAGAATGTATTTCTGTAAACAAATGATGATAAAAAAATAAAAACCAAAGAGGCCACAATTATCATTCAGAAAACAAATGATTGTAAGGTTAGATAACAATGTGATCCAATTAGAAGATGTTTTGTTTTCTGATGAGAGTACATTTACACTTCACGGTCATGTTAATCATGAAAATTGCCAATATTGGTCTAACGAGAATCCTCACTGGATGACACAGAAACATACACAATACCCTCAAAAAGTGAATGTTTGGACAGGAATTGTTGGAAATCATATAGTAGGTCCCTTTTTCATTGATGGTAACTTGAATGGATATAAATATTTAGATAATGGTGTGCCACCTTTGACAAACTTATATCCTGGTCCAGTATACCCACAAGTTCCTGCCAATACAATATCGTTTTAGCAAGATGGAGCACCGCCCCATTACGAAATCAATGTCCGGCAGTACTTAAACGAAATTTTTACAAATCGGTGGATTAGGAGCCGCGGATCGATAGAATGGCCCGCACGATCTCCTGATTTGACGCCATTGGATCACTTTTTGTGGGGATATGTCTAAAGTACTGTATACAAAACTAAACCCCTTAACTTAGATGACATAAAAAGACGAATCACGCTTGCGATTAGATCAGTCACGCCTGAGATGTTGAGTAACGTTAGAAGACATTTCTATACCAGATTAGCATGTTGCCAAGACGTTCGCGGCGAGCATTTTGAACATTTCCTACATTGACATTATTTTTTTTATATTATTAAGAAATAATCAGTATTACTTATTAGGTTTTTAATGTAATGTATCGAAATAAGTGAAATAAAATAGTTTTCTTTTTTTTGTTAATTTTCGTAATAAATCTGAAAACACTTAATATTTCCGAAACAGTTGAAGATAGGTGTAGGACATTGTTGGTATTGACAACTGTCACATGACACACCCTATATATATATATATATTTTTTGAAAACATGCGCATTTAAAAATACAAATCGATGTGTCCAAGCGTTTTTCCCTATTCTCCTTTATTCTTTATCGAATTGATTCCATTTAGCTGTTTCACACTGTATATCAAAATTTCAAACACTTACATTAAACAGTGTGGTTGGTCCTTAGAAATTATAATGATTTCAGAATTTTATTATGTAATCTTTGACACATTGGAACGAACGTTTGAATAAAAACTCCCTATATTTCTAAATTTCTAATTTTCAAATTTTATGCCAAACTCCGTCTTTAGTGAAAATTATAAGCAGTTGACATGTTTTATAATAATCAGATTGTAATTATTCTCACACAAACAAATAATTTAAAAAAAAATGCGACCTTGTACTTTTTAGTTAAATGATGCTGTTAAATATATATCCTAACTTACACTTCACAACTTCGCTTATGGAAATTACGTAAAACATACAAAAACATGCGAAACGCAAATTCATATTGAATTTTCACCAACTGCATTACATTAATAAGCAATAAATTCTACAGATTGATTATAATTTAATGGAAACCGTTTCAATGATTTGATGTAATCTTTGTTATCAATCTCTTCAACTTAAAGTGACTTAAGTATACTAATAACGTAATAGATTTACAGATTATTGTTCTACATACAGAGGAAAAACATGTTTATCATGACAGAGTAGAAATATTATAAAAAAATATTTTACTGAAATTAATTAATTACTAGTTTTTTACATATTTTTTTCCATAGCATTTGTCAATGGTTAAAAAGTTTTAATTTTATATGATATCCTAGAATATTGATATCAATGTTAATGTATTTTGTTATATCTATTAATTTTCTTACTTTTTTTACAGCTCTAGTTTTTGAAATATTTTAAATTTCATTATCAATCTTTCAATCAAATTTTGTTGAAAAACTTATTAATTAACTTAATTTTATCGAAAAAGTCGATATCCCGTTTGAAAGAGATAAGTTCAGTTATGCCACATAGGAAAATTACATTTTATTGAACATTGAGTCAAATTTTTGCAAGATCAATTTATTTTTGGCCCTAATTGAGCTGGGCGTCGTGTGAAGAAAAATTTTACTTCAATATATTTAGAATGCTATTTTCAAAAAGTAATATGAAATGAAAATTGGAAAAAATTGTGGAGGAAAATTTGTTTAAAATATGTACAAAAAAACAGTGCTGCAGCTTAAATGTCTCACATTGATAAAACTTTTTTGAACAGGAAAATTAATTGGCAAAAATATTCCACACACTTGAAAATGGAGAAAATGGAAAAACTTTAGCCTTACTAATTCCATTTCAATAGGTGCTAATACAGATTTCTCAAAAAAAAAACTACATGAGAATTTTCGACATATATAGATTTATTTGAAATGAGAAAATTACTTGTCACAATGATAACATTCAATTACAAATAAAACTGATAACAAATTTAGTTGTATTTTTAAAATAATCAGATTATTCGTCATAATTCTCGTAATAATTTATCAGATGTTGAAACAGATTGTAGTAAATGAATTGATAGAAACTAATCAAATAGAGAAAAAAATCTAACAGACTTGTTTTAAGATAATAAAGCAAATAACATCACAATAAATGATGACGTGACAATAACATCAGAAATTGCCAGAGAAACGCCAAGAAAAGTGGAAAACCGAAAGAAAACAGGTTAAGAAAAAAAAACAAAAAAACTTGTTAAAATATGGAAGGGAAAATTTAGTAACAGACTAATATCACTGGTAAAAAAACAGATAAAAAAATACAAAACGTATAGAAAACAGGTACATTGATTCTAATGTACAAAAAAGTTAAAAAAGAACCAAACAGCTACAGAAACATAAACTTTCTCAATACTGCCCTCAAATTATGAAACTAGGACGACCAAAATTTGTTCAATTACAACGAAAAACAACTAGACTTTAAAACAGGAAGGTCCTGCCATTGGCTATTTTCGTAATAGGACAATCAATTAAACATAATAATTTAGGATCTCTGTGATCTAGTTTTCCCTGAAATGGATAGATGTCGGTTTTCATTTCTCAATAAAACATTAAATTCAGTTATATGTACTAAATACATTAACAATTATTCGAGATTTCTAGCAGTTGAGCGACGCGTAACTGATGAAGGTTCTCGACTAGAAACAATATATTGTCTTGCGTTCACTTGATTCTCAACTTTGATATAAGACGCATTCGCCAAAAATGCGATTAATGAATTCTGATGTTTTAGAAATTCTGTTAAAGATTATTTTTATGTTTCTTTGGGGAATAACACCACAATAGAAATAAAACTACGTATATTGCAGGAATACCAAACGTTTCAAAGTCTATTCTCACTTCGTTGTCAATGGCTTTATATTTATTGATGTAATTTCAAAATGAAAAATTTGATTTATGATATGTTAAAGATACAAGCAAAAACCACAAAAAACCTTATTTCATAATTCACAAACAAGCACACAACACAAAACGAAAGTATGTTTTCATATTATTAATTCAAATTGTTAATGATCATGCCGTTTTGAAAAACTCAGGATAGTACATACGGTTTTTACTACGTTTATCACTAAATACTACACACTTTAATAGAAAATCTGAAACATCACAGTTCTTTTAAAGCATTTTTCGCATATACAGTATCTTATAATAAAATTGCCCGAGAAGTGCCACATAAAATTCTGAAAGTAGTACTCTTTCTTTTATTTATGATACTAAAGTAAAAAATTAAAACATTACATGTTTGGGAACTAACTCAAAACAAAAAAACTAAAAACCGATTAAAAAATAACATTTATTTTGAAAAATATTAAACTCTTAACAGTGAGAACCAATTAAATAATAAAGTTTTGACACGGAGATAGATAGCTATGACAACATACACGGCATTTTGTTTCACTGCCAACTAAGTGAAAAACACTTTTTTTTATATTTTACATTTTCTGTCATCCAAATATAGGCCTGTTATACATGGATAAAAAGCACATATTCCCACTTATCATGTATCTCTGTTATGTTAACCAACATGCATGTTACGGCCATTTCCTGTTATGTTCATTCATAACTATAGATTTATCAATGTATCAAATTCAAATCAAACATAATAGCCAATGACGGTAACATGCATGGTACTCTCTTCGAGGTGTCATTCCTCTCGAAAATCCTAGATGTCGGTCTTACATCTCGCGTCTTCAAACATGCATGGTGTTTAACATTAGACAGATACATCATAATTACTTTAGCTTTTATGTTTTTTTGGGCAATAACACCACAATCGAAATAAAACGACGTATATTGAAGGAAAACCAAACGTTTCAATGTCTAGTCTGACTTCGTTGTCAATGGCTTTATATTTATTGATATAAATTGCAAAATGAAAATTTGATTCATGACATTTAAATTGATATTAGAAAATTTGTTGTTTTTAGTTATACAGGTAGCACAAAAAATCAAAAGATCATGTATTATAGGTAAACACGTTTCAAATTAGGAGAATTTGACAGAGTTATCTTTACAATTTATAAGTGGCGTTCCTAGATAGCGCATTCCCCAAAAATGCGATCAAAGAATTCCATTGTTTCAGTGATCCCATTAACGTCATTTTATTTCGATTGTGGTGTTAT
Source organism: Octodonta nipae (assembly GCA_034190945.1). Taxonomy (NCBI): domain Eukaryota; kingdom Metazoa; phylum Arthropoda; class Insecta; order Coleoptera; family Chrysomelidae; genus Octodonta; species Octodonta nipae. Next base: position 16,314,878 of record CM067217.1, read on the forward strand.
TGCCCAAAAAAACATAAAAGTAATCAAGAATATGCCACAAATAACGTTTAGAAGACAATAAGATACATCATAAGGCGGAATATGTGCTATTCAATGACGTATAAATCCAATATGGCCGGCCATAAGAAATAACAAAGTTGGCTATGGTTGAAAAAAATCTAGAAGGCCTCGAAAAAATTCGTTAAAGTTAATGGATTGGCGGTAGCTAACAGAAAACTACCAAATTTTACCAAATTTGTTTACAAATATATTGCAATTTTTCAAATATCACAATTTTTTTGTTTTTTCTCGATTTTTGAAAACACTTGAAGATATTTTTAATTTCGAGATAGGATCTGATGGGGCCTGGAATAGCTGGAAACTTTTTTCTCATTTAACCAGAAACGTTTAATAACTTTGATATTTCAAGAGAACTTGAAGTTATTGCGGTATTATTCCCAAGAAATCTGTAAAACCACGACAAAAAAAAACATTTTTTTTTGCTGTTCAGTGTATGCAATCCAGTTCCGATGAAACTGTTGCACAATTTCAATGAGTAGTCCAACAAACACTGATTAGATCACTGATGATCACTCGTTGTCGACAGTCCAAATACGGTATTAACGAGTAAAATAATCTTATCTTTATTATTGCGAAACACTCTAGGTGGAGATGAAGGCGAGGGAAAGAAGTGCAGAGTGTATTTGATGTATCAGGCTGTTTAGTAGAAAAAATGGTGAATGTATTTTGGTTTGTTTTGCTAGGGTGTATTAGCCCAGGTAAGAAATCATTTTTTGAAAAATTAGTTTATCTCACAGATTGTGTATTAAAATTCTAACCTTACTGATAAGAATAACAGCCACTCTAATCAGAAATATCTAGATTCATGTAATCAATTAACCTTGTTCCATAATTGTGTGAATTTTACCGCTTTGACGAGAAGCATGGCACATTTATTTCTCACTTTCCATGAAAACGCCATGTTTAACGTTTTAACACCTTTAGTCAAGATCGAACTGCACATTCATATTTAACGGTATCAAGAACATTAATGTTATAGCTTTTTTATTTATGGACCGCTTTTAATTGAGTTTGGCATTTTTTGCTAACTTCATATTATCAAAATCAGTTTTATAAACAAAATGGCGGATGTGTTTTAAACTTTGACAAAACTTAAAACATGCTGGTACTTTCTTGAGTATGTAACACTTTAAAAGTAAGATTCTAAATTCATGAGTATTTCTGAGAACATAAAACGGGAAGTCGCGCATCAAAGAATAACTGACCTATGCCAAGTTAACATCATCATGTCCGTTAACTTCTCTTATTTTGAAAAGGAAAGTAGCGTATTGACAAATTTCGCTTCGTTTTCCGAGTTTTCCTTGCTCCATGAAAATCAAATCAACTTTTACGTAGTTACTGAACCCTTTCTCTAAAACAAACAGTTAGTGGTGGTTCACTATTTTAGTTGAAAGGTGTGGTTTTGTGCATTTTTAAGGGATATATAATTGGTTCGTTACTAAACCATATTTTTGTTATATCTCTCCTACTTTTAAGCTCAATTAAAAGGTTTCTGCACGTTAATAGTCTTCTAGTTCTAACTTTAGGAGTAAGTTTAAATTATAATTAGAATAATCCGGTCTCCCTCATAATTTGAGAAACGCTCAGACTAATCCCAAGCCTATCAAATTAGAAATACGCAAAATATTTTTCGTAAATCTCATTAGCTGGGTAAATCAAAATAAAAGCAACTTAATTACCGTAATTGCGTTCTTAAACTCTATGGGCACCCTGTATTCTCTGAAATTTAAAGTTTTAATAAAAATTTTATCGTCATTAGCTGTGACCATATTCGCAGCCGTCAATAATTCTAAACACCACCAGTACCCAACAAAGCGAAATTTGTCATTACGCCTACTCAGTTTTGTAAAATAAGCAAAATTATCTGTCAGGATATTAAAACACGTATTTTTATTGTTAGTCTAAGTTGGTAGACAATGTAACTCGTTCCTCGAAGTTTTCTTGGACTTCCATGGTCTTGAAGTGGTTGAAGTGAGATCAACCACTTCAAGATGATGAAAGTCCAAGGAAACTTCTAGAAACGTATTTTTATCTCGTCATAGATAAGTTTTTTAGAGCTATACATACCCATGTTTTAAAGTAAAGCCAAGGACACGTCCACCATTTTGTTTTTTAAAACTAATCATTAATTGTCTCTTAAACAATATATTTATAAAGAAACAAAACTTACACTTAATTTTCTTTGCGTATTTACTTGACCGCATTAGTAAGAATCGCATTTAATTTTGTAATTTAAAAGCTGAATCATATTTTAAATTATTAACTTATAGACTAAAAAGTTAAGTTGAACCTTAACCAAGGTCTAATCGCAAGACTGAAGAAAAGTAACTTCCATACAGTGTGGAACAGCCACATGGAATAAATTCGATAACAAATAAAGGAAGGCATGTTGGAAAAAACATTTTAACACGTCAATTTGTATTTTTAAATGCGCATTTTTTTCAACAACAATATAAAGATTGTGTCATATGTCAGTGGCCAATACCAACTTTCTTATTTTAAATGCAATCCCCTGTATATTATTTATTTTTTGGATTCTTCAGAAAATTCTGGACATAATTCATGTACAATTTCCTACACCTATCTTCAACTGTTTCGGAAATATTAAGTATATTCAAATTTATTACAAAAATTAACATTAAACAAAGAAAATTATTTTATTTCACAAACTTCCTACATTACACTAAAAACGTAATAAGTAATTATGATTATTTCTTAATAATATAAAAATTTGGTATAGAAATGTCTTCTAACGTTACTTAACATCTCAGGCGTGACTGATCTAATTGCAAGCCTGATTCGTCTTTTTAGGTCAACCAAGTTAAATAGTTTAGTTTTATATACTGCAATGTACTTCGTGGGTTCAATTGAAAATTTTAACAACTGATATTTACTTTCACTTTTCTAGAACTTTATTTACATTTAAAACAGCTGATTCACAATACATTTTCATATAAGCTAGTCGTCACGGTATCACTGCCTGGCGATCGTGGCGTTCTTCTTTTATATCACCAGCGTAGAATTCTCCAGTAGAAGTCAACATCGTTCCTTCCGCTGCCGAGCCTTTTCGAGAATCGTATTTTTTTATCTTGAAGCGTTTGTTGTCGTGCTGAAATGACACAGGGTCGGCTTTGGGTAAATTTCGTAACACTGCCCCCCCCCTTTAATTCTGATCGTCCCGATCAGAAACAGCCCCTCCATGGTAGGGAGCGAGTCGATCTAAGTGAACCACCTTCAATTTAGCCTTGGGGTTTCGACGGATCCGGTAGACGACATCATTCAGCCTCTTGACCACTTCGTATGGACCATCCCAGGCGGGTGTAAGCTTTGGGGATTTACCCTTGCTCCGTTGGGGGTTGTACAGCCAGACTTTGTCCCTCTCCTGGAACCCGGCTGAATTGGCCTTGAGGTCGTATCGCGTCTTCATCCGGTCACTGGTGGCCAACATCTGCGTTCGGGCTAAGTCGTGTATTGCCAGCATGTTATGTCGGAGCTGGTCGGCATAATCGTCGATGTCTTGGGGAGGTTCTGCGGGGGAGCCAAATGCCAAGTCGCATGGTAATCGCAGCTCCTTTCCGAATAAGACCCTGGCTGGGGTCAGGCCTGTACTATTATGTACAGCAGAGCGATATAACAACAGGAATAGGGGAATATGCTCATCCCAATCACGCTGGTTATTGCTGACGACCTTGAATAGGTGTTGTTCCAAGGTCCGGTTGAATCTTTCCACCATTCCGTCTGACTGTGGGTGTAATGGTGTTGTTCTCGTTTTCCTGATCCCCAACATCGTGCAGACCTTCTGGAATACATTCGATTCGAAGTTACGCCCCTGGTCTGAATGTAATTCCATCGGGACGCCAAACCGGCTGAATAGTTGTTCTACTAGCACCGTCGCTACCGTGGTTGCCTCTTGGTTGGGTATCGCATATGCCTCAGGCCATTTGCTGAAGTAATCCATTGCGACCAGAATGTATTTGTTCCCCCTCTCAGACTCGGGAAACGGACCGGCGACATCGATGGCAATTCTCTCAAATGGGACGCCCACATTGTACTGCTGCATTCTACCCTTGGTTCGGGTCTTCGGGCCCTTACTGGCGACACATATGGCACATTTGCGACACCAAGCTCTGACATCTTCGAAGTAATTCACCCAGTAGTACCGCTGGCGAACTTTGTCTAGGGTTTTATTCATGCCCAGGTGGCCTCCGGTAATTCCATCATGTACTTCGGTCAGGATGGCTGGAACCTTTTTCTTCGGAACTACCAGTTTGGACTTGATTTCTCGTCCATCAGCGCTTTCCCAAACTCGCTTGAGGATTCCATTGTCTACTCTTAGAGAGTCCCACTGAGCCCATAACGATTTCAGCACGCCGGAGTATCTAGCTACCTCGTCCCATCTTGGCCTGGGTGCCCCTCTCATTTTGAGTGACAAGATTGGTTCGATGTCTGGATCAGCCATTTGGTCCTGGATGCACTGTTCCGTTGTCCAGTCTTCATTGGCCTGCACTCGGATCTGCCTGATGGAGATACCCTCTCGCTGTTCCGTCTTCAGACAATGCTTGCAGTCCGCTCTACAGGGTCTTCTGGATAGGGCATCGGCATTATTGTGCAACCGGCCGGCACGGTGTTCCACCTTGAAGTCGTATTGCTGTAATTTCTCCATCCATCTGGCCAGTTGTCCTTCCGGTGTCTTCATGTCCAGCCGCCATTTGAGTGCGGCATGATCTGTTCGGATTAAGAAATGGCGACCATACAGGTATTTATGGAAATGGTCCACAGCCCTTATTATTGCAAGAAGTTCTTTTCTGGTGACGCAATAATTTCTTTCTGGCTTCGAGAATCCACGGCTGTAGTACTCGATCACCCTCTCTTCACCATCTTGCACCTGGGATAGGACGGCCCCCAAACCTGTGTTGCTGGCGTCGGTGTCTAAGATGAACTTGCCGGACTGTGTAGGAAAGGCTAGGATTGGGCTGGAACATAGTGCTGCCTTCAGTCGCCTGAATGATGTTTCGCAATCCTGATTCCAATGGAAGGTCTCTTTATCAGTGGTCTGCCGATGTAGAGGGGCGGCGATGGTGGCCAATCCCTCAACAAAACGCCGGTAGTATGAACATAGGCCCAAGAAGCTTCGGAGTTCATGTTTGTCTCTTGGAACTGGCCAATCGCGGATGGCTTCTATCTTGTCTTCGTTGGTGCGGATTCCTGACTCGGACACTACGTGGCCCAAAAACTCTACTTCTTTTTGAAACAAGGAACACTTCTTCGGATTGAGTCTCAGGTTGGCATTATTAATTCTGGAGAATACTTCGCCCAGGTTCTTCAGATGGTCGTCGAATGTCTGGCCCATGACTAGAATGTCGTCGAGGTATACTAAGCACGTCCTCCATGTTAACCCGCTCAGTACATACTCCATTAACCTCTCAAATGTAGCGGGTGCATTACATAACCCAAAGGGCATGACCGTGAACTGAAACAGCCCTTTACTGGTGGAGAACGCTGTCTTCTCTCTGTCGTTTGCGTGCAGACCAACCTGCCAATATCCACTTTTTAGGTCTAGTGTGGAGAACCAACGGGAGCCTGCTAGTGTGCTCAAAGTGTCATCGATTCGGGGTAGTGGATAGCTGTCTTTCTTCGTGACGTCATTGAGCTTTCTGTAATCCACGCAAAATCGGGTGGTTCCATCCTTCTTTTTAACTAGCACGACGGGAGCAGACCATGGACTGATGGATGGCTCAATAACTCCATTTTGTAACTTGGACTCGATGTTTTCCTCGACTGCCTGTTGTTGCCCCAATGGTAGTCGTCTAGGTGGTATTCTGATGGACTGAGCCTTTCCGGTATCTATTCGATGCTGGATGATGTCGGTGCGACCGGTGGTTCCATTTTTACTGTTAAAAATTTGCCAGTGTTTTGTGATAATTTTTCTGGTAGTTTCGTCGGTTTTTTCCATACTTCGAGTTTCCATAAATCAAATTACGCTTTTAACTGTACTTAATCCTTCACTTCTAACACCAAATTGCAATGTACTTCGTGGGTTCAATTGAACCCACGGTTCCTTCCGCTGCCGAGCCTTTTCGAGAATCGTATTGTGAATCAGCTGTTTTAAATGTAAATAAAGTTCTAGAAAAGTGAAAGTAAATATCAGTTGTTAAAATTTTCAATTGAATCCCACTTCTGACACCAAATTGCAATGTACTTCGTGGGTTCAATTGAAAATTTTAACAACTGATATTTACTTTCACTTTTCTAGAACTTTATTTACATTTAAAACAGCTGATTCACAATACATTTTCATATAAGCTAGTCGTCGCGGTATCACTGCCTGGCGATCGTGGCGTTCTTCTTTTATATCACCAGCGTAGAATTCTCCAGTAGAAGTCAACATCGTTCCTTCCTCTGCCGAGCCTTTTCGAGAATCGTATTTTTTTATCTTGAAGCGTTTGTTGTCGTGCTGAAATGACACAGGGTCGGCTTTGGGTAAATTTCGTAACAATACAGTACTTTGTACTTTTGACATATCCCCACAAAAAGTAGTCCATTGGCGTCAAATTAGGAGATCGTGCTGCGATTCTATCGATTCGCGCCACCCAATCCACCGATGTGGAAAATTTTGCTTCAGTTACTGCCAGATTTCGTAATGGGGCGGTGCTCCATCTTGCTGAAACCACATTGTGTTGGCAGGAACTTGTGGGTTTACTGGATCAGGATATAAGTTTGTCAGAGTTAGTACGACATAATTTTGGAGCAGTTCTAAATATTTATCTCTATTCAAGTTGCCATCAGTGAAAAAGCGACCAAAGATCAATTCTTGCCAAAACATTAACTTTTTCAGGATATTGCGTATGTTTCTCTGTCATCCAGTGACGATTCTCATTAGACAAATAGCGATAATTTTGACGATTAACATTAGCGGAAGTGTAAATGTGCTCTCATTAGAAAACAAAACATCTTCTTATTGAATCACATTGTTATCTAACCTTGCCATCATTTGTGCACAGAAATACGTTCGCCTATCGAAATCGTCTTCCATGAGCTCCTGAGTCGGCATCATTTTATAGGGATGCATTTTACTTTCCTTTAATACTGGAAAAATTTATGTGTGGCTAACATTGAACAATTTCGTTTTATCACTTACAGCATTTGCAGCTACTTTTTTATGTGTCTTACATGACCAAGCTCGCGAAACTGCTTTTCTACTTTGCTAATTGTTCCTTGGGATACACGCGGCAAATTTGGAAAATGAATCATTTTTCTGATATCATTACGAAATTCAAACGACAATAGCACTGACACTGATCCCCACTGTCGTGCCGATAGACAACAAGATGCTAAGAATATGATTTTTGACGAAAATAAACAAAACTGCTTTTTTTTTTCAAATCAGTAAAAAGGAACGCAGGAATGGTTTTTGTTTATCTCAATATCAAGAGCTAAATGGGAATTAAGTATTGAGTGTAGCGTATTTGTGAAATAAAATGATTTTCTCATTTTACTGTTAATTTTTGTAATAAATCTGAAAACAGGGACACGAGTGCACCGTCCACACTCTCGCACTCGCGTTCACTCGTGTAGCCTCGTAGGGAGTCTGGCTGGGGCATTAGATCCCATATTTCAACAATATAATGCTCGGCCTCATGTTGCTCAAGTTTGTTTAAACTCTTTTGAAGATACCCATGTGAATCTGTTACCATGGCCGCCTAGATCCCCGGATCTTACGCCTATAAAAGGTGTTTAGTATATGATTGGTAGAAGGCTTGCAAATTTACTCTAGCCCCCACGGACACTGGAGAGGTTCTAAGACAAGAAATATAGGTGTCTTGGGATAGTATTCCTCAAAAAGAAATAGACAACCTTGTTGAATCTCTTCCAAGACGTGTTGGGGAGTGTATAGATAACCGAGGTGGGCAAATTTTAATCATTTACTCATTATATTGCATGTTTTACCAAAACAATATTAAATTTTTGGAGGTTGCGATTTCTTTTTTAGTGAATATATAACAGAAATATTTCAATAAATAATTTGAAATATTTTAAAACCAATAAAGAAATATTGCAAAAATATTTAAAAGATACTACATGCCATCTGGGAGATTGATATATTTTAGTGATACAGTTGGAAATCATTAAATAAACAGTATATTAAAAGATTAATTTCAGGTTTGACACTAAGGTGTTACCAGTGTGAAGAACGTGCTGGTTTAGCTTGCGACATCAGTCCAAGATCTGGTCTATCCGAAAACTGTACAATGGGTTTCGTATGCCTTAAATACGTTTGGATGTGTAAGTATTTAGATAAATTTCAAGGTAGTCAAAAATGTACACTGTGTCCATTTAGTATTTCTTTGCTTTCCTAAACTAATAGATGTCAAAAGATTTTCAACCATAGGCAGCATTTTAAATTTGCTATTTTTAGGGTTTCATATGTACAATATACGGATACCCTTATAATATCACTCCTGATTTCTCCGTATTTCTCATCGCAGGTTAAAATTTTGTATAAGTGTATTAAGGTGACCCGATCAGGAGTACATAGCGTAAATAAAGAAATTTTGATTTTTATTTCTGGGGTAAAATTATTAACAAATCGACCCTTATCTCCAAAACTATTGAGCCTAAAATTTTGAAAAAATCTGGAATATATAATGTTCCCAAAGTTTACAGAAAAAATAAGGCCTAAATCTAATTTTAATTTTAGGGGCAAATTATAGAATTAAATGATTAATTCTTTTTTTTTTCAAATGCGTCATGTATAATGCATCAAATGAAAGGAAATATTCAGAGGAACACAAATATATTTTTTTTTGTTTTAAAAATAATTAGTTTAAAAGATATTGTAAAAATATACTCAAATTTACCCATTCCTCCCCCTTATATCTCCGAAACTAGGATGTTATATTTTGAAAAAAAAAAATAGATATATAGGGCCTCACCTGAACTTTAAATGAAAAATAAGGAGGCATCTGTAATATTAATTTTGATGGGCAAATTACAGAAATAAATTGAAAAAATAAAATTAGAGTTGTTTCTAACGCATCATGTAAGATACCAAACCTAAAGGCTTATTATGACGAATACAAATATATTTTCATCATTATTTTTAAAATAAATTGTTTAAAACACGTACTCATTGCCCCTTTTATTTTTGAAAAAAATTACTTGAACTTTAAAGGATAAATAAGGAGAAACCCCTAATATTAATTTTAGGGACAAATTATAGAAGTAAACGGAAAATAAAAAAATAAACTTTTTTTAGATGCATTATGCAATGTATGATTATGAGGAATACAAATATTTTTTTTCATATTTTTTAAATCATTTGTGTAAAAGATACTAGCAAAAATATAATACATTGACTTATTCCCCGACTTTTCAGGAAAAATAAGGAGAAAATCCTGATATTAAAAAAGTCAAAGGTCAAATTACAGAATTAAATGAAAAATAAAAAAAAATATATTTTTTCATATTTTCAAAATAATTTGTTAGAAAGTTATTAAAAAATATACAAAATTCAACCTATTAAAAAAAGTAAAACACAAATTCTAACAGTAATTTATAATTTAAATGGAAAATGTTTTGCATTTTAAAGTGCACCAGTAACGTAATGGATGTATCAAATGAATTGTCATAAATATACAAACACATTTTATTTGTATTTTTAAAATATATTTTTTTAAGATTTAATAATTTATTATTTAAAATTTGACCCGTTCTCCCCTTTAATTTTCAAACTACTAAGCCCAAAAATTCACACAAAAGATTCCAATTTGAGGTTAATTTTTAAATTTGCCGTCATTAATATTTTTTGTACTACAATATCATATATAACTTGACAGATGACAAGTAGCACGATACACTTATAACGGTATGCCGATGCGCTTCTGGTATGACGTCACGCTGGAGTCAAAATTAATTAAAGAACATATACGGGCTAAAATTTAAAAAAACAGCAACAATAATAAACTAAAAGGTTAGCATTTGTATTAAAACAGTAACAGTGAACTCTTTACTTACCATTTTTTAACTTAATTTTATGTTTTCGACAACAAGCATTTATCCATTGTTTCGCTAAATCGTCATTTTTTGGAAATCCAAAATATTTAATATTCGTACCTTTTCAGTATTCCGGTTTGTATTTTTACATGTCGCTATAGCATCAACTCGGCATTTTTCTTAGTAATATTAATAAAACTAATATGTAATAATAATATAAGTTTAACGTGTAATGAATGTTTTGACTCCAATGTGACGTAATGCGCGCAACCGTTCGAATTTGAGTTAAGAAATCAGCATACCGTTGTAAGTGTATCGTGACAAGTAGGAATATTCTGGTTATTAAAAAAGGAGAGAAATACGATTGAGCAACGCGTGTTTATTCTTTAAAATTATTAAATTTGGTGAAAGTTGTGCAGAAGTTGTAAGAAAATTTCGGACAGAATATGGAAGAGAAAATTGTCCGTCAAATGTCACCATTGGAAAAATTGTTAAAAAATTGTGGAACCTGGTACAGTAAAAGATAAAAAAAGCAAAACATATCATCGTAGTGGATGTTCAGCAGAAAATATTGCAGCTGTTACTACTAGTGTTGTTGCACAACCAAAAACATAAATTCGTCATCGTGCACAGAAATTGAACATTCCAAAAACCACTCTATTCAGAATTTTGCATAAAGATCTTCATTTAAAGACTTACAAGATTCAAATAAATAAAGCCAACAGACTTTGATTTATCTCGTCAATTCGTTAATTTGGCCATACAACAGAAACTTGAAAATGTGAGTTTTTTCAACAAAATCATTAGATTTGTTAACAAGCAAAATTGTCGATGCTGGGGTGAAGCAAATCCACGAGAAATAATGAAAAGACCGATGCATCCACAAAAATTAACTGTTTGGTGTGGTTTTTGGGCTGGTGGAGTGATTGGTCCATACTTTTTTTGAAGATGACAATGGAAATGCTGTTACTGTGAATGGTGATCGATATCGAACGATGATTACTAACTTTTGTGGGATGAATTGGAGCATATTGATGTGCAGAATATGTGGTTCCAACAAGACGGTGTAACATGTCATTCAGGACCAGAAACAATGAATCTTTTGAAACAGAAATTTGGTAATCGAATAACTGCTCGAAGAGGAAACATTAATTGGCCCCCTAGATCTTGCGATCTAACACCTCTAGATTTTTTCTATGGAGCTATTTGAAAGAAAAGGTCTATGCCAACGATCCACAAACAATTGATTACCTAAAGGAGAACATTAGGTTCGTTCCTTCAGCCTAGATAACCGATACACAACGGTTGCGTACCGGCGCACAAGACCAATAGCAAAAACAATAACCGTTTAGTGAACGGTTCAGTTTCGTGTTCCAAGTGACCCGGTGATTGATTCGCAACCAGTTAATGTACGGTAATTTCGATCACCGGCTTCAGGGTAGAATCGGTGGTCCAGCCACAGATCATACAATAGAGAAGGTCCAGCCACCGACTGGTACATGCATCGAGTTGCGCAATAAATGGTTCATGTACCGATGCATTAACCAATTGCCGATCGGTCGACAATCGTTTGAAGGAACGAAACTATTATTGACTGTTTTCAAGTAATTGAACCGCAGTTATGCCAGAAAGTTATCGAAAATTTTGGCAAAAGATTAGAAGCTTGTCGTACAAAAGCAGGTAGTCACTTACAAGATATTGTTATCCATTACTAAACCGAAACAACTGTACTATCATTTGAAATAAAAGATTTAATCATTCTCAAATAATTTGTGTATTTTATTAAAAATTTAAAAATTAACCTCAAATTGGAACTTTATAAGACTTCACTGAAAGTTTATTGGTAAAATAAAGCGAAAATCCTAATCTTAATTTTGGGGGCCAAATTGAATTATTTTTATAAAAATCATGTAGCAGATAAAATAAAAGACTCTGTGAAAAATAAACGTATATATTTATTTATAAATTTCAAAACGCTTGATTTAAAGAATATTAAGATAGATATAAGAAAATTGACTTATTATCTGCTTATAGGGAAGTATAATATTAGAAAAATATATACTTTGATTCTCTTACATTTTAGACATGAACGTTACTCTACAAATAAAAACTTTCTAACTTTGCATTTTCAATAACGCTAATAATTAATATGACAGCAAACTACCAACTCAGAATATTTACTTTTTGATTTTTAACCAACTTCAAAATGAAGGAGGTTCACTTCGTGATTTGTCTGAATATATAGTTCCTTCTTCAGCGATTACTGGAAACGGGCTCAAGGAATTTTCTTTCAATGACATAGCTTATATCGTTTTTTTATTCTTTCTTATATCTTATATAGTATACTTTTGGTGGAAGCGAAGGGTATTAAAAAAAGGAAATGAAATTTGACATTGAATGTTTGAGGCTATAAATTTTATATTGTGTATTTTTTTCATGCCTTACAGCAATATTACTTTCTATTTATGTTTATTTGAATCAACCCTGTTTTGGTATTCATCAACCTTATTAAATTTATTGTAGATGTACAACCAATGCAAAACACCACCATCGTGAGTAGGCATTGCGGACCGGCAAGCAAATGTGAGGAACAAACAGTTACACAAACAGCAACCCAAGTTTTGAAAGCCTGTGAAACTTGTTCTTCCGATCTATGCAACGCTGCGTTTGCAACTGATCATAGGCTAATATTTGCAATAGCTCCCTGCTTTGTATTTTACTATTAAAATATTGTTTTAATTGTTAGTATATTTGAGTATTATTTTTACATATAAATGGTGTACTATAGTTTGAAATTAAATTTTATGGACTGATATATTATTTTGAATAATACCTGACTTCACAATGAAAATTATTTATAAAGTTGTACAAAATGAAGTACAACTAATTAACTGAAAATTAATATTTCCCAATCTCTCATTTACAATCTTTGGAAATAATTTTGCCATTTGTAGATTATATAATAAGCAAATTAGACTATAGTCAGGATTAGGGGTAGAGACCCTATTCACGAAACCATGCGAACGCTCTAACACGTATATCTCAAATAAGTAATATTCCTGAAATATTCCCGACAAAACCCCATCTTAAATATTTCATGAAATATTTCATTGTAATATTTGCTGAATAATTCTGTAATATTTCATGAAACATTACAAAAGATGTTTTGCATAGGGCAGAATATTTTAAATATATTGTAATGAAATATTTTAAAATACTTCACTATATTGCATGTTTTATTTGAAATATTATAAAATATTTCCAATTTTCCCGTCAATTCAAGTTTTGAAAAATTGCCACGAATTTTTAACCACAGGCACAGGGGCGTACCCAGCTTTTGGTTTAGAAAGGGGCGATCCAGAAAAAAAAATGTCCTAGGGAGGGGCAAATTGGAAAAAAATGTCCTATATAGGACCAGAAATCTTTTCGGCCTAGGGTAGAGCAAGTTAGCAAATTCATAGGAGGCTTTGTAAGCTCACGGCAGGGTTTTCAGGTCAGGGGGAGCAGCTGCCCCACCTTCGGTACGCCAATACGAACATTTCATATATATTTCAGTGAAAATAATTAACAAAACATAACACTATACAATAAATAGCACATTTGCTGATGTTGGGAACTCACACAAAATGTCAACTATTTTAACAACTAAGCAGAGGCGGAATCTTCATTAATTAAATGTAAAAGAATAATAGTTAAAGACTACCTACCTAGCTACTTAGTATAATTTTAACCGACTTCCAAAAAGGACGAGGTTATCAATTCGTCGCGTTTTTTTTCGCTTTTTTTGTAGGTATGTTACCTGATTTCTTCTCATGTGGTGCATCGTTTTGAATGAATATGGTCTTGTTTAATAGAATATATATCCGGATTGGTGAAACTTCAAATTTTGGAAAAGAATTCTATTGGTAAAGTGATAAAATTTGTGAATGAACACATGCGTGCATGGAAATCGACCAATATCCCTAATATTTTAGTCGATTTTTCGATAACTCCTTATGGATGTGTATAGTTTTTAACGTTTAATCTATTAAAGAAGATCCTTAGGTGATCTCATATACTTTTCTGCGAACGTGCAACTTGCAGTTTTGCAGAACATCGCCGAAAATACTAAAATTCTTATCAAAAATTTCATCGAAATGACATAATGGACATTTCCTCATACATATTTTAATTCCAACGTAATAGTGCGGTAATTTTAGGCACTGAAGTTTTAATTGCGAATTTGAATATAGGTAGTAAAGCATAGAATTTTCGGCTCCTTAAATCAATGAGTACCAAGCTCGTTTGTTTGTATACCAGGCAAATACCTATTTAAATGCAAATTTTTCCATTTTGCGAAGATGGTGCTTTTTGGTTGTTACATTCTCCCGGCCTAATAGAAAATTCACTGACAACGCATGTCAAACTTTAAACTGCTATTTGGTGCGTTTATAGTTATAGCAAACAAAATTACAAAGTAAAGTGATAGAAGGAGTTTCATTTATATGAAGATTGAAATATAGGACAGACTAGAATGATAGTGGTCCGTAGGCAGCGGTATATATAGGATGGTTGGAATATAGGGTGGACTGGACGTTTGGTGGTATATATTGGAAAAAATGTGAAATTAAAATTATATAGGGTGATTAAAAAACTGTTATATGACGTGGACATAAGCAAATCATATACAGAATGGTTGAAATATATGCTGCAGTTGAATTATATTTATAGTGTGATTAAAAAATTATTTCTTTTATAGCCCATAAGAAGTTGCATAAAGTGTAGAGAGGAATTAATGTTACAACGGACGATAATATAAAATGTAAAAAATGAACTAATTTATGGGCTAGCCCACAAGGAGTTATATACTATGGTTGAAATATAGGACGGATTTGACTCCGTAAATACGGCATGGATTCTTCTCCGTCCTATAGAAGGCAGCTAACAAATTTATGCTTATGTCGTATATACAGGATGGTTGGTACATAGGTTGGAGTGGAATTATCTATAGTTATACAGGGTTGTCGAAAAAAGTTGAAGCCAAGCAACAATCAAGTTAGTAGATAAGTAAGCAATGAAGGATTTTAGATTTGCTTGGCACCGGCTTCAAAATATACTGGATTGGTAGGTGATTAATTAATTTGTACAGAATGAGCACCTTTTAATGTTTACATTTTTTACTTCCTGGGTAGATACCTAACAACATTGAATATGTTATTTATTTGATAGGGTTGTATTTTGTTATAATTATTTTTATCTTTTAAGTTATAGGTAGAAGTCGGTTATATATTTTTTTAAATGTTGTATTGAAGTCAGTGTCAAGCAACAATAAAGTTGTAGATATGTAAATGTACAATTGAAAAATTTTCATGGAGTTAAATGGTATACAAAAACAACAACAAAGCGTCACAACTCGTAGGTGCGCCTAAGACACGGTGATACGTTACAAGGTATCTGGTTTCATTAGTAATTTTTGATCAGACAACCCATTGTGTACTAACCTGGAGCATCACATGTTTGCCAATGACGCTTGTTATAATTTATATTTAAGAAAGAACCGACTTGAGCTGACTTAAAATAAAAACTGTTTTAAACTGTGTGCAATCAATAAATCAATTCTATTGAATATTTTGGCGTATTATTCTCTCTCTATCTCCCTCTCTAATTTGTACTCTTTTTCTATATTTTCCAAATATTTTTTAACATTTTTCATTTGTTTTATTATTTTGACCACTTTCCACAAGTGTAACTCTAATTCAGTCTATACTGCATCAATACTGTACAAGCTTCTGTGTATTGGTCACCCTTATAAAACTTATTTATCTATCATTTTCTGGACCACGCTGTACAACTATAATTCAACTCCATAGAATATTGCAACGGTCCTGATATCTTTATAACCACCTTGTATAAGTATAAATCCTCTCCACACTATTGACTGTTTCTATTTTTTTATTCTTTAAATTATTGCTGTATACCTATGATTTTACTGCTTCATATGTCTAGTATTCTATTTATGCAACTGCTCATGGTCTACCCTATATAAGAAAATTCACATTTTTGAACATTTTATGTCTAAAATTTTACTGTACCATTTATTTCAACCTACCGGGATATGCAGCTCCTTCTAAAATTTTTTTAACCAATGTCTATAATTATGCAATACCCCGTCCTATAATTCAAATATCCAACTGCCTATGCTCAAATATTTGGTACACCATGAGTAACAATAATTTTACTCTACCCTTATTACTTCAAACACCTTGTATAAGCAACTACTTATGTTCCGCCATGTATAACTGTAATTCTACTTCACCTTATATTTCAACTATCCTGCACTGCTTCTAACTAGGGTTTTATGACTCTTTTTAGTGAGCCGGCTCATTTCGTTTAGCTCACCAAAACGAGTTGTTTACAATGAGTCTTTGAAGCCTTCTGACGCGGATTTATATGTCTTACTTGTGTAGTTTACTGCGCAAACTAATATTAAAGTTTTGCTGAGTCATAATTTAAAGATCATTAATTTACGTAAATACAAAATTTTTATGTTTGTATTATTTGGTAACAAAAATAAGAAAAAAACTATAACGCTTACAAATAGAAATTTATATTACAAAAACACTGCAAAACAATAACAATCCTGCAGTCACATCGATTCATTACAATGATCTTTTCTCTAAGCCGAGCCTCGTATAACGTACATTCAAATTCCTACCTGTATATATTCAATCATTCACTATTGTATGCATACTGCTTATGAACCACCCTATATAATTCACCAAGCAACTGCACTCACCACACTCTACTACCGTATACCACATAGAAGAGATCGCCGGTATAACAAATTTTCGTTTCGATGGAACATTTTCTGCCATTTCACATGACTATCATGGCGGCTCCACATGTTGCCTTGAATATTGGCGCCAACGTTGGCTGCTTTATTGACGTGGCATCCACACACAAGGACCTTGCCAGATTGGTTGGGGTTAAAATCGTCAGGATGTCTGACAAAATTGTTTAAGTGAATTTTTACACTAGTAATACATTATTTCTAGACTTCTAGATTAGTATTAAATTCGATGGTCTTTGTCAGAATTATATTCAAGAGGAGATTTGAAACCGCACAATTGATACTATGTATAATACTATTTGCAAAATCTTCTAGATGTGGATCAAGCGGAACAATAGTCAGATTTTTGATTTCTAATCTCATTGATCCATAGGAGGTTGAAGACTTTAGTTGGGGCTAATGTCATTTATCCAGGCTCCACTATTAGAATCTTAGAGCATGTCGTTCTCGAGCTAGCCTGCAATTCGCTAATGTCGGAGCCCACAGGATCATACAAAGAGGGGGTAATAGATGGGACAGCAAGAGGCTCAATGGTTCACTAATCTGTTGCTCTCGACTAGCATTGGCACGATATTTATGTCACTGCAAAACTCTACTATGGTACAGTTGATTGCATACTCTAAGATAAAAATTGTTTACGTTCAAAAGCAAGAAACGGGCATCTATTGAAATTATAACGCCGCCACACAAAAAAATCTGATTCAGATATGCGAGACATGCTTCATCCGAAATATTTTGCCTCGCTGATCACGAATACGCGGTCAGAATTGGTCCACCACCCTAGATTCTGTAGTTTAATGTAAAAATAACTCGTAATTGACAAAATTCTTCATTTATAAAAAATCTGAACATTCTTCAGATTTAATATGAAGACATACAAAGGGTGAAAATTACATGTAGGTAAAACCATATTGTAAATTTTTTAGTCAACAATATAATCATCAGATAATAAATAGTTCTACATGATATGAATACTAAAGAACTACAGCGAGAATATTAATCGACATGTAATACTCGTAATAAACTATAAAGAAAGAGTAACACATAACTAACCTAGCTCATAAGTATCGAAATATAGTACAACAGAAAGTAACTGAACAAAAATGAGCCCCGATCTCCCTCGTGGCGTTAAATTTAAACATGAGAACGGCTTGACAAAAAGCAGCGCGCTTTGCCGATAAAAGATCATGTGCATGCCAACGAAATTATATGACAACCGTGCTTGTTATATCCAAACTCATTGATGAATGTGATGATACTGAAACCCTGTATCCAATTTGGAACATGCCCCTTTTGTATAACATCGGTAATCCTCCAGTACACTGCAAAAGACATTCTTGTGGTTGTTCAAACTAAACTTCAGGGATGGTATTACAGTTGATAATAGTTCGTTTCCTGATAACCTTCTATTAATTATAAAAGTGTATATTTTAACATTTTAATCACTAGTGTACGGTACGTACATTGTCAACACAATATATAAAAATCGTGACAATGATGAGCATACCTTCGTGAGAATTTTATCCAAACAATCGTTAGTAATTTGGCCAGCCCAATGCCACACGTAAGGACTTGCATCAGATTACGATCAATAAACAGGACTCAACGTGATTATATCTTGAGCATCGAAATTTTGTTTTTTGCACACCTACATATCATTATTTCAATGGTAAAACAATAGTCATAAATTATATTTAGATAACCTTTCAACAATTCTGAGTAGAATCGTATTCTGTCATGTCATTGAAATGATTACTATACCATTTGACAATCTTATAAGCGGGCCAACGTGTCACAGATCACAACGTTGGCCGACAGATTCATGTAAACAGACTCTCATCGCAAATGCCAACATTTGGGGCTTATGTCATTTGCCAGTGGGCCAGACGGTCTCAAAAATCAGTCAGTTCGCGCCAACGTGTGGAGCCGGTGTAAGCCCCTTAACTCAGTCTCTAAAAGAACCTGACTTCAAACAAAACAAAATGAAAACCATTACAAACATCCTGTACAATATATACTTTCATGGCATATCTTGACATTTAATCTTTATGACGAAAATTGTTTAGTTTTTTGCGCATATTTTTCCGATATTTCAGAAAAATGGTATGTTTTTACGTCACTGAAAAATATAAGGAATCAAACTGGAACATATCTTTGCAGAATATTTGTCTA
This sequence comes from Octodonta nipae, assembly GCA_034190945.1. Taxonomy (NCBI): domain Eukaryota; kingdom Metazoa; phylum Arthropoda; class Insecta; order Coleoptera; family Chrysomelidae; genus Octodonta; species Octodonta nipae. The sequence continues at coordinate 16,333,932 of CM067217.1, forward strand.
TTGAAGCTATACAGTTGCTTTTTCGTGTTCAATACAACCTTCGACGCATATTGGAAGTCGGTTAAAAATAAAAAACGTTTGATCTTATCTGGTCATTTTATTGTCAAAACAATAAAACTATAAAACAAAAATAACAGCCTAAGAACTTGAAGCCGCCGCAGCTGGAGCAGCGGTCTTATCTTCTTCCTTCACCCTATCTTTCTTGAGTGGACCCATAAATGCGGCCTTGTCGGCAGCGGTCTGGAACCTTCCGTGACCAAATTTGGACGAGGTATCGATGAATTTCAAGTTGATCTTTTCCAACGCGACACGCTTTGTGTGTACCAAGAGAGACTGAAAGTAAATAGAAATGTGAAACATTGCTACACTCTTTGGCAGAACAAGTGAACAACAGAAAATTCTTTTCTCCTTGCAGAAAAACACAAATCAATCGCCTAGATATAACAATTTTATTGAATTGCAATAATTTCAGAAGCTTTGGACTACATTTTTTATAAACTCTAGTATTTGCCAATTTAAATACTGGACATTTTTGTTTTCAAATAATGTTCAAAAACTAAGAACAGTAGTAGTAAGAAGAATACCAGACTAAATCTAGTTGGTAATGTAATCCAATATAAGATTTAAAATTTTAGTGATTTAAAAATATAGTTAGGTTATCCTCAATTCTGGTTGTTTTATGTGTGAATGGGATAGTAGACACATGAAAAATTAAGAAAATAAATGTGGCCAGTGTGTAAATCTAGTTCATGGAGATCACATTTTGAAGCACTTGCCACTTGTGAAAGAAAGGTTGCTTTCTTCCAGAACTGCATATTAAGATTTATAAACGCAATAATTCAAAATGGAAACAAATTTTTGTAAAAAAAAAACATTAAATTTTGCTAAAATAAAAGGGGAAATTCCTGTAGGACCAAAAATCAGGAAATTAATAAAAGACAAACCATACAAAGAAAATCATAGTTTGTGAACCAGAAGAGAAAACTAGAAACTCTATTAACACTCATCCATTGAACACACAAAGTATTAAATTCCAATATGTAGCTTAAAAATTCACTGAACTTGTGTCTTATTTTTTCTTTAATAATTTAGGAGGAATAACCATTGATCATAAGGAGAAGTCCTATCCCGACATTTCAAAGCCGAAAAAACGTTATAGGGCTAAATAGGTTTAAGGATTTTAGCATATCACTGTTGAACAAGAAGCAAAATAATCCAGAAAATGGGATGTTGGTTTAATATACATTGCTTTTTGTTTGATGATAATGTTATCCAAATTTCTACCACCTCATTAAACAAGTTTAATATATTATTCTCAAAAACGAATTTATAAATCTTTGTTGCTAATCATTAGGTTAATAAAACAAACTCCATATTTTAAAATAATTTTTCTCACATCACTACATATAAAACGTACCTTTCTCAGAAGTAATGACTCTCTTCTTAGGACCCATACAACATCCTTTGATCATTACGAAGTCATTGTTAACTTCACCATAATGAGGGAAACCACCCATTGGAGTGATGGTCTTCTCGCTCAAATCATATTCTGTTGAGGCGTTGTTTTTGATTACCTACAAGAAAATTATTGACTGTACTAACAGTATTTAAAAATAAAAAAGCAATAATTTTGTTCTTAAAATAACTTCAGTCCTATCATTGATAATCACGGATTTTTATCATAATCCTTTTGGCTCTTAATCTCATCATATAAAAATATAAACAGAACAAGATAATTATAAAGTTCAGATAACGAAACATACCTTTCCGTCCTTTGTGTGGATACCAGCTCCAATCCTGTAGATTTTCTTGTTCATCTCGGTACGATGATGGTAACCCTTTTGACCCGCACGAGCTACAGTAAAGGACACTCTTGATGGATGCCAAGCACCAATACAGGCGACCTTCCTCAAACCCTTGTGCGTCTTGCGTGGCAATTTCTTTGTGTGCCAACGGGACGTTACACCTTAAATAAACAAAATGTTGTCAATAAAATTACTGAAAATCTGAGAGAAAAATAATTGTTTGAACAATTTGTCAGTAGGAAGGCAGCACGGGTAATATCTTCAGATATTAAGATCAGAATGCACATTATCCACGTTGTCTCATCATAATAAGGAGAGTTTCATAGATTTCAATAAAAATAATGAAACAAAAATATTTAAATTCACCAAGTGAAATGTGACGAAAACTCATGAAAACTTGTACAATTAGAAAACAATATTCTGTTTACTTTGATTGAATTCTTTACCACACAAAAAAAAGTAATTTGAGAACATTTCATATTCTTGTTACAAATTTTACAAAACCTGATTATTTTTAATTTTTTATTGCTGCACAATATAATAAACTATTGTATTAGTTATATTCTGCATTTTAAGCAAGTATTAATAATTCATCAGACAATTTGTTTAAAAGTATTAGAGGTCTGTGTGTTTATTAGTGTTATATTTAAATTTACTAAAATAAAAAATCATTAAAATTAATCATCATATCAAAAAAAATCTATCCAAATAAACAAAGGCAATTTTTTTTTCCTGAACATAAGATAGTAGTTGATATAAAAAAGTACCAAAAATTTACAGTAATGTAGAGAGAATCAAAAGACTACAATGGATTATAAATGAGATCATAAGGCTGATATAGTCTAACTAAGCAAAGTAATTAGTGAAATGTATTGTGAATTTGTAAATACAAATGATTTATTTTTGGTGTAAAAATAGTTCACATTCATGAGTTCACATCCATAGGGCTGTACCATAAAATCAAACAAAAATATAGTGCTTCTTTGGTGAATGAAACAAAATAGGATGCAGCCAAAATAAAGTAAGTGTCTACAATTTACATTGTTTGTTTGGTCACTTACAAAAACTTTTTGTGAAAGATCACACACTATTTAGTATAGCATTAAGCATAATTACTAATCAAGAACAAAAATAAGGATTTGGTATGAAAAAAAAATATGAAATATTCATGTCAAAAGGCTTTCCTTCTGAGCAAAACTTCATGTCTAACAAGTGACATTTTGTTAATAGTAAACACTAGATGGTAATACAATAATTTAGTTAAGTTTAGTAATAATTATGCATACTAGTGTGTATGTGTGGTCTACAAAACAATTCAAAATAAATGAATGCTTCAAAATTGTTAAAAATATGGGCATGAAAATTATGGAATATTATCAGTAAATGTAAGGGTTTACAAAATAAAATTCCTTCTTACCTTTATAACCATGACCCTTGGTAACACCAATGCAGTCAATCATCTCATCTTGAGCAAAAACACTAGCAACTGGAATTGGTTTCTCAAGGTGTTCCCTGGCCCAGGCAACTTTATCAGCAACAGTTCCACCATTCAGTTGGATCTCCATGATGTGTGCTTTCTTTTGACGTTGTTTTAGTAGTTTCATCTAATCAAAACATTAAAATTATGTAATACAACAATTTGAATATTAAAAACACAGCTTTGTGGGACTAACTGATAAATTCTGAACATATTGCTAAACAATTCAAACTACAAAATTTATTAATTTATTTTAAACAGAATCTAATAAACATTCATCATTTCATCAACATTAATCCCACAAAGTTTCAAATAGCATTGTAAGAAATTGGCTGTAGAGAACATGGTTTGTCAAAGTGTCATCATCCAGGGACTACACAATGAATATGGAATATGCCCGCTGCGCCTCCCGAAGGGCACATGCTCTACGACACTGCAGCGAGAATTTCAACAAAATAAAACTCCCATAGCCGCCAGCTGTAGGGTAAGCTACACACTGAACGTGTCGAAAATTTAATATACTAATGAACACAATTCAATGATATTCTTACCTGTGTATGAGCAATGACTCTGACAACTTTGCAGTACTTGATGATTTTCTTGAAGTCTTTTTCGATGGATTTCTTGCCCAAATCATCTGACCATTTCTTGGAGGCTTTGGTAAAAGCCTTCTTCTTGCTGTTGTACCTATTTTACACAAGACAGAAAAACCTGCTTGAACTATAAATTCTGTGAAGAGTTGGCAGTATTAAATGGTCCAGGCACAACCTATCTGCAAGAACAAAGAGAGCATGTCTCATAGTTTAGAGGAGACTAACTCTCAATCACATTTCACTGAAACTCATGTTGAACCCCAAAATGAGGTATTGTTTCGAGCCAGTTCCATGGATAGTTCTCAAGAGCCCTCATGTAGTCAGTGGAGGACTTTTGCAGACATTTAATTCATTTGTTCAGAATTATATTTTATAGAAAAATTAATTATTAAACTGAACAGCTACTTGTAGCACTATTAATTTAATGTAGTTCTAAAACTTTATGAAAGTCTGGGTGAATGTTCAACTTTAATAATTACATTTTTCTACAATTAAAATAGTGGGAAATGACCATTTTTTTGTTCAATATAAGTAAACTAGAAAGTTAACATTGTCGCCTCACTAGGTACCCAATCCAACTATAAAATAGATGGCTTGGGGCATAAGAGCTGGTGTCATTCCTCTCCGAGTTACTTTAGCACTAATTTAAATATTGTGTAATTTAATTAGTGACTCTAAGACTCGGGTTTGTGTATTAAAAAGGGCTATTTAAGTATGTCAAACAATAATACAGCAAAATTTAAGTAATTTTGGAACATAAAATTGAACAGCAAGCAATTCGCTTAAATCATTTCAATATGAATCAGAAATCATTCTTCATGAGTATTGCATAAATCCTGATTGAATTTTTTCTCTGGGAAGTTAGAAAAACTGGTAATAGATGTATTTTTTGTATATCACTTTGTAACTGTGGTGGTTAATAAAATATGTTCTGCAAAACATCTCTACTGAATATTTGAACTGAAATTCTGTAAAATTTACTTAATGGACCATATGACTTGGTAATCTTGAAAATAAATTAACAATTTCGGGGAGTCTTTATTCTTTAAATAATTTCATTCTAAAAATTTGCTGTTAAAATTATGTCAGTTATCATTTATAAACAATGTGTGGCAGAAGCAGTTTGCTGTTGAGTTTAGACATAAAAATGTGATTCATAACATAGGAAAACGAATTATGACTACATTACCTCATTTTCAGAATTTGGTTATAAACTATAACTGAAGTTATGAGTTGATTTTTTGAACCACAATAAAAAGGTTCTTGGAATTCTATTTCTATAGTTATCAGATATTTCAAACATGAAATAGTTTAAAACTACTTCCTAGTGGCATAATTTCACCTACACATTAAAAAAAATAAAAAAAAATAAGACAAAAAAATCTGGTGCGGCCATTTTCTGAGAGATTAAAAAAAACATATAGGCCAATTTCTGCCACCAGATTCCTGATTAAACAATTTTCTTTTTTGCATACTTGTTTCATTTTTTCTTTAGAAAATGTAAGTAATATTATCAAAACCTGGGACAATTAACAAAGTTTTATAATGGAAGAAATGTCATTTAAAGTGGCTAAATGTATCTAAACGTGGTATTTTTTGGTATATTATATTCTGTAAATTTTCTTATCAATCAGGACATTTACTAGCATTTTTTAGATTCTAACAAGAATTGATTTGTTGCTTACTCATAGGTAAGAATTTCATTAATGATCATTAACGTCACACCACATTCAATAATTTGGTTTCTAGCTATCAACAGCATAAGGTTAACTTAAAAAAATTGTAGATGGTTTTTTTCCTCACACATTCGGAGAGACAAAAAAAGCCCTCAACAATTTACTTCAATAAATAAATCAGGCAAATTATGAACAGAATGCTAAAAGTCTAAAGTAATAATCATTTCAAAACAATGCAACAAAACCATGGTCATTTCCAACATACACGTTTTCATATCTTACCAGTTCTTATAGAATCTTCTACGGCAATCTTCCGACAAATGCTCTGCCCAAATGGTGGCCAAAGCTCTCAAACCATGTGGAGTTTCAATATACCCAACGACACCAACAACAATCATTGGTGGGGCTTCCAAAATAGTTACAGCTTCCACAATTTCTTTCTTGTTGATTTTCGAACCAGGTCGATCAGCCTCACGTACAACGTGCGTCATACCGGCCTTGTAACCTATAAAGGCTGTCAAATGGACTGGTTTCGATGGATCATCCTTGGGGAAGGCCTTTACTTTGCCACGATGTCTTTGAGATCTTTTCTTGGGGTAGAATCCCATAGAACCATGACGAGGGGCGCTGAATTTCCTGTGTGACTATAAAAAACTAATGTGAACAACAAATATTAAACAGAAATAACGAATTATTATGTAAGAAATCATCAGACCGCCCTAGAATACTATCCACATGGGAATTCAGTTTTAACCATAAACAAAAAGATATCTAAATCATCATATCAAAATATGCTTGTAATAGTGTTAAATACTAGTTAAACTATTACCACGACAAATTTTATCACATTTTTATGCACTGATTTATGAAATTTTCAAAGATTAGTTATTTGTAATAGTTTGACTTACCATTTTGATGATTCAAACACAAATGGAAGAATATTTTGCTTAGTTCAGAAAGGTAAATTTTTTACAGATGGCACCACAATATTAAATTACGTTCCATTCTCATCTTCAAACTGATCCGAGTGTTTTATGATTTCATTTTAGAGCATATACAACTGGAGTTTGTAATGCTCAAACTTAAAGCAAGTACCTTCTGGAGATAGGCTGTTTTCCAAATAGCGCACAATTGAGCACAGTGCGGCACAGTGCTAAGCACTGAGTGTTCCAATTACAGCACTGGCTCGCACAAATGAGCACAAGAAATAACTGTGCCTTCGGGATGTTTTACGTAAGTTTACTAAGTAAAGATAAAACTTTATCATAAAACATGAAGTATGTTCCCATTAACGCCCGAAAATTACGGTACAGGGCGACACAAAAACACTTTATGCTCTAATAATTGGAAAACAGGCATTATTGAATTATTCTGTAAATAAACATAAACGTCAATTGATAACCTTTGAATAATACACTTTTAACCTTATGGTGATCAGTGTACTCTACCGGTTGATTTTAAAAAAAACACATGTTCCAATTAACGTCCTAAAATTGCCGTACTGTGCGGCACAAAATCACTTTGTCCTCTAGTAATTGGAAAACAGCCATAGCCTGCAATGCACAAAATCGTAGCAAGCCTAGAAAGAGAGGGGAATAGAGACCAGTGTGTGGGGATTCAATGGGTTGGCTTGATCTCGTTTGGGGAGAAGGGCTTGACCTCACTGAAGGTTTGTTTTAGCACAATAAACACTAACAAAGGATACCACTCAGATTGTCTTCTAAATATTATTTGTGGCATATTCTTGATTATTTTTATGTTTTCTTATGAATAACACCACAATTGAAATAAAAAGCTGTATATTGAAATAAAAAACCAAACGTTTCAAAGTCGATTCTGATTTCGTTGTCAATGGTTTTACATTTCTTAAGTACATTTTAGGCGTGTTCCTACCCGACGTAAAACCGATAACTATCTGATAATTGTATTGCGCGTAACAATATTGTAAACGTAAGTCGTCACCGCGCACGTAGATTATCGATTGTGTATCGGCGATTCGGTCTTTTGGAACGAACCTTTCGATTCGAATGAAAATTAGTTCTATATTCTATGCATCATATGCATTAACTCTAACCTCACTTTCCCTAATAGCGAATAATTTTATATCTATAGCGAAACTCAAAAAATGGCCCGTAGTCGTCTTGAGAAAATTGGAACCATTTTTTCAAGGTATTTAAATTTTACCAGAAAATAATTTATGACATTTTTATTTTTAGAACGAATGCCTTAATAAATTCAGGGGCCATGACATGGGAAGATCGCCCCATTTGGTACGATATTTACAAAGCATTTCCGCCAAAAGACGAACCCAGATTTGATAGACCAGTGCCGAATATGAAATTGAAGAAAATATTTTATGAGGAAGATAAACTTAGAGCGTTAGTCAACTGAAATTCCAAATCTAGATTACAGTATTTAATATTGTTGTTTTAGTGAATTCCACAAAAATAATAAGCAGATTGGTGTTGTAAACATGTTCAATGATAAAAAAACTATAACGCAAAGGTTTTTAGAGAATTATAAAAAATTGGAATTTCAATATGATGGAAAAGCAAGTAATGATCAGTTATACCAAGAAGCCGTTGAACTCTTAAGAAACAGTAAGGAAACAACTGAAGATGAAGCAGAAACCATTAGTTTAAGTTCAATGTTCAAAGAAGCCAAATTAAAGCAAGAAAAAACAGAACCCATAAATGTTAATATTTCAAGTATATTTAAGGAATAACGTTTGTTTGAATTGTAGTTTTAATTTTTAGATAAAAATATTTACATTTAAAAAAAATTATTATTGGTTTTTCATGCACTTAATGCATTTGCATATTGAAATTCTGGGCTGTTCTCATATTCACACATGTCCAAAGCTATGACGCAGCTTTCCTTCACTACTCTTTTTTCATCATCAAGATATTTATTTAAAACTGCCATACATTCATCAGTGGCAATTGCTCCCAATGCTTCTGCACATTCATGTCGAACCATTTCATTTTCTGTTTCATCCTCTAATGATTCTTTCAAGAATGGTACCCCATTGACATCCTGTAACTGACCCAAAACAAATGCAACTTCATGTCTAAATAATGCACTGCCACATTTTAATGCAGAACCTAATGCTTTCACTGCTTCTTTAGTGTGTAAATTTCTCAAAGCAAACATGGCTCTGTATCTATCAAAAAGACTTTGATTGTCATCAAGTAATACTGATTTTAAAACTTCTACATTGTCATTTGTGGATGGAGGTGCTGGATCTACAGAATGATATGGATTTTTCATTGCAGGGTCTATTTGGTCTGGGTTTTGCAACCACTTTATTCTTTCTAAAGCAAGTTGACAAGTTTCAGCTACTTCAATAACTGGATCATCCTTATACTTCTCTAACACCTGTACATTTTCTGGGCTTCCAATGGCCCCCAAAGCTTCAGCTAAAAAATATTATCTTAAGTACTCTTGGTAGATGTAAATAATTAAACAATATACCTGCTTCATGTCTAACCATTGGTTCATGATTTGCGTTTTCTAAAATCCTTATTAACACTGGATTCGCCTTTTGATCTTGCATTTGTCCCAAACAATATGCTAATTCATGCTTCAACAGAGCTGAAGGATCTGAAAAACACTCTTCAATGCATTTGATTGATGATTCACCACCTAAATTTCTTAAAGTAAAAAGAGCCCTGAATCTTTCTTTTAAGGGTCTTGACGGGTCGTTCAAACCTTTCCAATAGACTTGATTTGAGTTTCACTTGCAATAACCATTTTGAAAATGTACAAACTTTTCAACAAAAATTTCGTGCAAAAACGAGTTCAAAATTCATCCACGTGAAAGTGACAGATGTCAAATATCAAAAGGCATAAACAAAATCCTGACAATCATAGAAATAATGACTAAAATAATAATGTGACATGTTTTTCGACGAGCGCGCCATATAAACGTCGGATGCGAAATACATTTGTCCGCCATAGAGTCGTTTGAACTGCTGTGCATTAATTAAAATAAACTTTTTATACGGTTGTTACAAAGCTATTTTATAGCCCTCAGCTATAAATCAACATTGTATTGTTATAATTTTAACATTATGTTACGTAAATACGTTGAAATTTTTATTTTATAATTTTTATTAATATATAACACTTATTCGTTGTATACATGTACCTAATGCTTACAGAAATAGTTCTAATTACATTTATTTTAAACAATTTCTTCGATAGTTGAACAATAATATTTATTGGTACTAGTCTGAGTTTATTTAATAATCACTTGCTAGTTCAATATATTTTAGTTGGAACATACTTATTATTACCTTGAACTTAAAATTTTTAGCAAATCCCTGTTGCCTCTCAATATGCCTGTTTACATGGTCCCCAGAGAGCAGCAGCTGACACCGATAGGGACATGGTAATGTATAAATCTATATTGTTTATGGCTGTTTTCAAGTTAGCAGAGCACAAGTGATTTTGTGCCGCACAGTGCGGCAATTTTTAGGACGTTAATTGGAACATGGTTGTTTTAAAACCAACCGGTAGAGTACACTGATCACCATAAGGTTAAAAGTGTATTACTCATAAGTTATCAATTGACGTTTATGAGTACGTAAATTATTTACAGAATAATTCAATAATGGTTGTTTTCCAATTACTAGACCTCAAAGTGTTTTTGTGTTGCCATGTACCGTAATTTTCGGACGTTATTTGGAACATACTTCATGTTTTATGATAAAGTTTTATGTATACTTGGTAAACCTACATAAAACATCCCAAAGGCACAGTTATTTCTTGTGCTCAATTGTGCGAGCCAGTGCTGTAATTGGAACACTCAGTGCTAGCACTGTGCCGCACTGTGCTCAATTGTGCGCTAATTGGAAAACAGGGTATGTGACTTTATTTTTTCTCTTGTGTGATCTGTGACTTTATTATAGAACAAATTTTTGTATGTACAATGGAACACATTTCAAACGTCAGTCAATGTGGTTGTCAACGTGATATGTTTTATTTACAAATTTGGAGTTTCAAAACCCAGGCCCCCAGAAATTTGTTTCACCTTATTTGCAGTTTGTGAAATACTGCTTAAACTTTTAATGATCAATTATTAAACTTACTTCTATTAAAAAGGCCGAAAATGGAAACTGTCGATATTCAAGCAGTCGAATCAAAATTAAGTGATGTTACAGTCACTGCCATACCAATGAAAACTTCTCCCGTAGCTTCACAGCCAAGTTCCCAAAATTCAAAGCAAGAACCTAGTCAATCAAAATATGCTCAACTGTTAGGAGTCATTGAAGAAATGGGAAAAGAAGTTCGACCAACTTATGCAGGGAGCAGAAGTTCAGCAGAAAGGCTAAAGAGAAACATAGTTTCTGCTAGAATTTTGGTTAGGGAATGCTTAATAGAGACTGAAAAGAGTGCAAGGCAAGGTAGTTAAAAATTAGGGTATTTTAAGCTCAACTTAATTGTCATGTTCAATATTTACACATTTTAAATGTTGCTATACTTGATAGTTTAGTTCAGATTTACTATTAAGAAATATTTATAACACCATACAGTTAAATTGTGATATGGCCAAATTCTAAAGAAACTTAAAGTACAAATAGAGTTCTGTATATATAAATATAACAATATAGAGGTTCTTTAAATAATAGTCAGAAATTTTTGCTTTATTGGATGGAGCTCCAAAATTTAAACAGGGAGTACCAAAAAACAACAATGATCAAAAGTAAAGTATTATATAAATATAATAGATAATGTTACCACTATGCCTTATTGAATTTCTCTAAAGTGCTTTCATATAGAATTGTAAAATCATAAAAAAGTGTATGTCAAGCTAAAAACTATTTAAGCATAAAAGTACAAAACACCAAAGTAAAAACTCAGGTATACTTATGTAACATAATGTTTCTTCAGAATAGTTAGGTCATTAAAAAATTGTTTTTCCATATATGTTTATTAAATACAGATTAAAGTTATATGTGTATAAAACTATTGAATTGTACATTTTTAAATGCTGAAAAATAAATTTATATGAAAAAGATGCAATATATTTATTTATTTCAGACAAGCTCTCATTCTTATAGTAATAATGCAAAGTATATAAAATAGAAATCTTTAATGTGAATGTTTCTTTGTTAACTACTACTCGTTCTTTCTTCTGCTGGAGATTCTGTTGTATGTACGGTCACTGGGGGTAAATAGTAAGATTTAATTAGACTATGCAGTCGTCCAATCTCTGGATCATCTCTTTCTAAATTCCTTATTATTTGTGAAAATTTTATAATGCCTTCTCTTCCTTCACAAAACCCAAATTCTTTGATAACTTCCATTTGGATCTGCATCACAATAGGGAATACAAACTGCATCATTTTCAACATTTCATTGCCCACATTATCTCTGGCTTCACTTAGTTTTTGGGAGTTTTCTAGGGATTGCAATTCCTCTATAGTTCTGTTCAAGATTTCCTTAGCTGCTTCTGGTGACAAATTCGGGGAAGATTCTTGTCTTGACATGTTTTTTTTATGTTTGTTCAATGAAAGCGTAATATATACATACTTTTCTGGCAATAAAAGATCCTAAAGCTAAAATCAGAATTTCCCCCTATGATAGAAATTTCTAATAACTAACAGATCAGATGAACTACGGGATTTTGTATCTACTGTGTCAAGAGCATGTATGCTCTAAGCTTTTCAAAAACTATTACTTGTTTTGTGTCTTTGATGTTATTTTGTGTTTTATGCCAATAAAAAACTTTTCAGTTGACGTTTCAAAATGGTGTTTAACTGTCAATTTATATATTTATAATATGATTTTGAAGAATTTTTGATAACAAAATGTTTTTGGTTTATATATTTTTGAAAAATTGAGTATAACGGCAATGGGCACAAATGCACACAGTTTGGACGCATTTAGTATAGGTAAGTAATTTTAATACCACACTTACTAGCCCAATTAGAATATCATTATTTTATAATTCCTTTTATTGACAATTATGATTTAGATATAAGGGGGTGAGGTTAATAGCATTTATTTATAAACTGACCTAACATTAGTTTTTAACTTTGGGGTTTTGAAAGTTCCTATTAGAAATAGGAATAATTATATATTAGAAATAACTGTTCTGCTTTCTCTAATGGTAAACAATAAATGACTAGCTTCCAACCCAATTCTGCATATGGAATTTTAAATGCAGGGGAATTATAACATATGGTTTATATATTCACATGATGTCAGTTTAGTTATAATTTGGTTTATCACCTTATAATCATATCTTAACTGATATTAATCATACTTTTGTTTACCTTCTGGCTCAACCCATGTTTCATTTAATCTAAAAAGAATACTTTAAACAGTTCATTGTTGTAATTTATTATAAAATACACCTGTATAAATGATAATAGTACTTGAGATATTTCGACATATTTTATACTTAAAACTGAAGTGCCTGTGGTCATTTTATGTTTGGTAAAAATTTAACTGGCTCTAAGGCATACTAAAATATAATAGTAATAGTTTGGTTGTTCAAATAAAAGTATTTATTTATAATGAAAGTTCAAATTTAAATTATCTGTCATATAAAAAAATTTATAAACACCTAGTATTAGGACAGCCTCTCTCTGTCATTATCAGATTTGTTTGTTGTTAATGTCTTATTGTCATATTATTCAGTAAACTAATTTGTTTCATTATATATTTTCCCCAAGTTTGTACCATTTGTTGAAAAATAATAGAACTGTATTCCCAATAATAATTCAGTTACAGGACAATTTTTTGTAGTATATACTGAGTTGATTTTGACAAGTTCCACTTCAGCTTATGGGTGTTTGAGGTCTGCATGTGAAATAATTTAATTCAAAAAAATATCTAATTAAAAACAAACTGAATCTACACATTTCCTCAAAAAGTTAGTTCATTTTTCGAGATTTTTTCAATCCATTGAATGCAAGGCAATATATTGTTTCGAGTCGAGAACCTTCATCAATTGCGCTCCCCTCAACTGATTGGATTATTGAATAATTATTTATGTATATAGTACATATATCTGTATTCCGACATCCAGGAGTTTCAGGAAAATCTAGCTCACAGAGACTCCAAATCGGGAGTCGTACTGTGTGTAACATCGTTTCCATGTGATTCCTAGGATAGAAATCACATGAAAAAATTTGTAGGTTTACTAAAACCTATCAAAGAAATTATGATACTAACTTTTTGAGATTTTTCAATCCATTGAATGCAAGACAATATATTGTATCCTGAAACTCCTGGATGTTGGAATACATTTTGCGATAAAATAAATAAAAAGTTATTTCTTGTTGAGTGTTTTAAGATGAAGCAAACACTTTTAAGGAAAGTGATAACTTATTATGTATACAAGCAAAAAAAGTCTAAATTTATTGCTTGTAGTTTGTAGCATGAGTCCAATATGAAATATTTGGAGTATTATTACTCCTTGTCATCTTATTAATGTAAGTGGCCCAATTTGAATAGGTTCTGAAAGTAGAAGTCATATACTGCAATTTGTCTGTTACAGATTTCCATATAAATTTATTGAAGTTTGCAGATATAATTGTCAACATAATGATTGTGAACAAATTTCAACAAACCAAACATAAATATAAGAAGATAGTTAATAGTTCAAATTTTATAGTTTCATAATTTGTTTAGAAAATTTCTCATCTGGACACAAGGTGACAATATAAATTTTGCTCATTTTTTTTTATTCTCTACTTATACAAAAACTGTTGATGTAAAAATGTTCATGTCATGTTTAAAGTATAAATAATAGACTATCGTTTCCTTAAAAATTTTGATTAATTTCCAAATTTGCCAAAAAACTATGGATTTAAAAAACAGCATTGAACTTTTTTTAATTAATTACAAATCACATGATTTAAAAACCATTTTTCTACAAATGGGCAATTGAAAGTAATAATATTTAGCACTTTCCATAATGGTTTCCATGTTATATGCAAAAATGAAAAGTCAGATTTTTATCATTTTTATCCTTTAAATTAATTCCTATGCTCTGTCAGAGTTAATTTTTGTGTTTTCATCATTTTTTTTGAAAATTAAGTTAACAAAAACAATGCCTGTATTGTTTGTGTTATAATTGTTATTTGATTATTAATTTGTAATTTTACTATCAATTAATCAATGTTAAGTGTTGATCTGTGAACATCAAACACATATTTGTAATTAGCTAAAATGAATAGAAAATAATTAATTTCACCCCTGCCTCCCACCTTGTCCCCGTCGGTACGCCCATGGTTACATCCCAAGTTAGACTTCCAGTGAATGTAAAAAGGGATGTTTCAGAAACTCTAATCTATTATGAAATTATAAAAGTGAATTTTTCTGTTTTTGCAGGTGATAGTACTGGTCAGTATGAACTAAACACTCTTAACAAAAACATATATATCTTGTATATTAAATAACTCGCTAAGATTGTCGGAACAGATGGCTTTTAGAAATATGTAGTTTTTTTATTTATTTTATTCAATAAATTCGTAATATATTCGTTCAAAAGAAGACATTAAATGAAAAAACACTGTCAGTATGATATGTTTGATTTACTGAAATATTATAAAGGAATTATTTTCAACTTAGAGTTGTTTTGTAACATTTCCTTGCATTAAGCATGGAGCAATAATAACTTACTCATCTCTAATGACATTTCAACAACAAAAAAAAACAAAGTGTAGGTACCTAAAAACGTATCATACCCGACACGACCAACATAGAATTGAGAAATTTTACAAGTAACATGAATTTGCAATATCATAAAAGAAACTCACCAATAATTCAGTTGTTTTGTTTTCCGTACAACATTTCCACATTCATATTTCGTAAACAAACTATACAAATGAAAAACATCCAGAGAAAATTGTTCAATTTAATATTGAAACAAAAATAACTCTCTTAGCTAAACCAACTACGTCAAAATATTACATTCAAAACAAATAAATATCACATTACTTTTTTGCGTCCATAAATTATGTGAGGTGTTTTTTTACATTTTCTGGCCCTCCTCCCCTGGTGAGATGCCGTGAGATTTTATTCAACCCCCTCCCCCATCCCCCAATCTCACGTGAGATTTTTCAAGATTTGGGTTTCTTACGTAAACGCGTTGGATTGTTATTGTAAATTTTTATTTAAACCTAGGATGATCTCGTAATCATAAATCTTAAAAAGATATTAATGAAAATCGATTTTAGCATTCTCAAAATTTGTTTTTATTTAAAATTTGTTTATTATTATTAATATATCCTTAGGCGAGATATGGTACGAAATACGGGTCTTTCATACCATAGTTGAACGCAGAACTGTTAAAAAGATATTAATGAAATACGTTAAATTTTGTCATGTTTAAATATTTTTATTTGTTTATTATATTATTACTAATTTTAATTTAATAGACAATTTTTATTTGTTTCTACTCGCATTACATTTATCTCGTTTTAGTTTATATTTTTAATATAATGAACGTGTGAAGGGTGAAATTCTGGATTTTCCAAACTATTTAAAAATTACCAGAGATTTGCCCAAATGGCATTTTCGGTTTTGGCTGAAACTACAACAGCCAGCAAAATTCAATCTCTGTATCGATTTCGGTTAGTTTCGGTCGAAGACTATAAAGGTCTGTTAGTTATACATTAATTTTATTTTCAGAATTAACTGGTGAACAACAGAAGATTTTAATAGAAATTAGAAGACGAAAAACTGCACTTCTCCTAGAAATACAGGTAAGTCATTATTATAATATGCATGAACCTTTAAATTCGAAATATATTTTGTCAAGTTAAAAACTTCAATGGGCGATATTGTAATATAAAAAATCAATAAAGTAAAACATTCTGTGTTTTATTTTGGTGGATTTTGATATTTATGGTATTTTCAAACTTTATTGTAGACTTTGGGATAGTTTTGTTTTGTGGTAAAATATTCTTTTTCAATGACTCCATGAAATGAATTTACCACAAATCAGGAAACAATTTTTTTATTGATTTAATGATAAATATAAATTGTCAAATAGACACTGCTGTTGGTGGTGTTATGTATCAAATTTAAAGATTTTATTTGCTAATTATATTGTGTATTCTTTATACTATTTATATGTTATACACCAAAACTTTTATCGGGCTATTTTTCCACAACAGCGCTATCGAACGACTTATCATATTTGTGTCACTTTTTTAAATAGATATGCAATTTCCGTCGCAATGCGATACGGTGGAGGGTTTCCTGCTTGGGAATTTATTATTGTTTTATTATTCCCAGATATTAAAAACGCACATTATACAGATTGATCTTATGTATATATTATTTATATCCTTGTTGGCATGCAGAAACGTTACCGTTTATGTTTTATCAATTTGGATAAAAGCTTGTTTTTCTATTTTTTTTTTTTTTCGTTTCAGTGATTGATGACTTATATTTTTTATCCTCGATGTACAGGGTGGTTCTTTAGTAGTGGGTTACAGAACAACAACGAATTTCGTATGTCAAAATATTAAAGAAGAGGTAGATAGGTTTAGTGAAATTCATGAAAATTAGCATACCGGGGATTTTTGTAATACTGTCAATACACATGTTTAATTTAACATCAATCAGCTTATGCCATCACACAAGTAAGAGTTTATAGACCATTTATTTGATATTATTAAAGTGATGGTGTAGGCATTTTGTTGTTAAATTTTTTGTTAATTAAAAATGCCCAACGTCTCAATTTAATTATCAATTTTTACACTGGATTTGATGTATAGTAAGTATTCAGTTAATGAAATAATGTGTAATCGTTTCAGATGAAACACTACAGTAAATTGATTATACCAATCTCTTAAATATTACTTTTTACAGTGAGCATTTAACTTGAGAACCGGAATATAATATATAAAGAAGCTTAAATATTTATGCAAACAATTACGGTTGTAAAATATAAATATATGATATATAAATATAATATGAATATTGGTTGCGACAAAAAATTGTGGCACAATCCAATGCACGAGATTCTTGAATCAAATCATAAACACAATATTTTCTGAAACTCAAGAGATAGTACACACTAATAGTAACAATAAAATCGATTCTTCATTGACCAGCGCTTATAAAAAATGAATTTCTTTGAGCATAAAAATTCGTAGTCTTACCTCTGAAAAACTGCAAGATCGCATCTTTTGTATTCGTTTTGTTACTAACGATTATTAAGTCCCTGTTTGTACTTTTATTTTCATTAAAACATGTTCCCAATAATTGGAGTCAAATTTTTCATTTAAATAATTCATATGCGATTTCTACCATTCTTTTTGATCGATATAGACATTAAAGTTTAAAAATGCGCACTAGATTCGGAATTACGTCTAGAATAATGTGCACAAGTATAATTTTTTGCAAAAAAGTTTCCAAAAAAGCTTCAACTGCTAGAACTATTTTTCCATTAAATTATTATTTAAATTTGCGTAATCCCCAATTTTTCGAAGTATGAATTTTGGGTTTGTTCGATCAGCCACCTCTGTCATTCAATTTTACTCAGACTGTCAGCGGCTTCTATTAGCAAATACGACAATGAATAGTCAACATACTTACAGGTTGTCCAAAATGTTAGGAAAAAATTTCCAAGAAAAAAGTTTCAACTTCTAGAACTCTATTTATATACTGATTTATTATTTAAATTTACGCCTCCCTCCAATTCATTACATATTTCCAAATATTAATTCAGTAGACAATTTTACCTAGACTGTCAGCGGCCTCTATTAGCAAATACGACAATGACATATAGGGTGGTTACATACGTTTATACAGTTCGTGTACGAATCATGTTAATCAACTTCAGCGGAATTATCAATGTATAGTTACGTATTCTAATTTCTATTTACTTTTTAAATTTACATTCCCCCAAGTCTTTATATATTTTCGAATTATAAGTTTTGGATTTGTATGATCAGCGACCTCTGTCATTCAGTAGAGAATTTTACCCAATCTGTTAGCCACCCCTAGTAGCAAATACAACAATTAATAGTGAACATACGTACAGGGTGCCCAAGATGTTTCTTTACATCTGATACCAAGGGCGTCGCCAGCTTTTGGTTTAGAAGGGGGCATTGTGACAGGTTTTGGCACTGGTGGGGGCAGGTCGGCAGGTTTTTGGTCTAAAGGGGTGGCAAATCAGAATTTTTCGCTTAATGTAGAAATAAATGTGCGTTTAATATAATAGGTGCTAACTAAAGTAAATAATTATAGGTATTATTTCACATGTAACGATACCTCTATGACCGGCAACAGAGGTCTGGGGGGGGGGTATCAAGCACAGGATATTGTTTGTACTCAGCTTATCCACAAATGCCGTAACACACTGTTATTGGTGGTTGTAGAACAGATGATAAATATTGTGATTATATTTTATTTGTTTTAAAAATATGAATACTTACTATTTCACAAATATTCAGTTATCATCAAAGTTTGTTATTCAAGATAGTTGTCATGAATACAAAAACGCCCTGCACATCGTATTTATGGATTTTATACAGGCTTACGACCAAATCAGCAAAAAACATATTTATAACGCGATGAGAGAGCTGACAATACCAAGAAAGATAATCAAGTTCACGCAAATGACGCTAGAACAGACAATAAATGAGGTACCATGGAAGGGCCAAAAATCAGGTACTTTTGTAGTGAAGCAGGGACTCTGACAAGGGGCCCCTTGATCATCAACTCTGTTCAACATGATGCTGGAAACAATTATAAGAAAACGTAAGGTTAAAAGTGAAGGAACGATATTTAAGAACGAACATCAATGCCAAGCCTTTGCGCATGACGTAACAATAACCGCAAAAAATATGAATGAGTTAATATCTCTGGAATTATTAGAGATATGAAATTTGGAAGGTGGATACTGCAGTAGATTGCCTATTTGTTTCCAAATTTGTTTACAATTTTGAACTTCCTGTTTTACTGGAAGTAATGTCGATTTTAAAATTTGCAATGAAACACCCTGTATAGTATTTTAGTATCTGATGAAACATTTTATTGCGAATACAAAAATATCGGGTTTGATATTGTTTACTTCAATACCTACCGAGATATTAACAGAAAAGTAACTAAGGAATGGAAAAATTCGATGGTAGTTAAACTCGGTTCAGATTTCATTTACGCCCGATATAAACAAACCGCTCGGTAAGGATTTGTATTTCTATTGGCCTATCGGTGGCATTATACCGTCACAGCCAGCAGCACTGCTTGTTCCATAGTCGAATACACGTGCGTTTGTTTAAATCAGGCGCAAATTAAATCTGAATCAAGTTTAGTAGTCCATGAAAAATTCATTACAGAAGTGACAGTAGTTGTCAAAATAAGTTATTAGTTTTTTTTTTAATTGAACGTAAAAAGATTGTATTGTTTTAATTTAATCGTAAAATGGCCAAATTAAGTGAAAGAGAAAGAATAGAAATATTAATGATGATTGGGTACGGGGAGAGGAAAAGGACGCATCAAGAAGTTTGTGACCTTTTTTTTTCCAATGCCGGAATAACTTGTGTCTCCAAGAGCTGTAAATAACTATCTTCATTTAAAGTTTCTTGTAGGAAGAAGGGTCCCACGATTCTGTAGTTATAAATGTCGGCCCAAACGTTCAATTTTTAAGGAAGTTGTGTATAAGCCTCTTGTACCCAATTAGGATTACTTTGCTACCAGTAGCGGTAGTTATGTCGATTATAAAATTATTATCACGGTTACAAATATCCATCATTGTTTCACAAAATTGCAAACGTCTGTCGAAATCGTCTTCGGAAAGTCCTTGAACGAGGCGAATTTTGTATGGATGATATTTTTCTCGCCTTAATATCCTTCCAACTGAACGACGGCTCATTCCATGCATATTGGCGAGATCGGTAGTGGATAAGTGAGGATTTTCTTCCAAAGATGTAGCAACATTTTGAGCTACACCTTCATTACTTCCACTTTTTAACCGTCCACTTGTTGGTAAATTGCTAACTGTTCCACTTGTGTCGTACATTCGCAGTTTTCGTCACTACTGAACGGGATATTTGTGTATTCGGATGAACAATGTTAAAAAGGTCACAAACTTCTTGATGCGTCCTTTTCCTCTCCCCATACCCAATCATCATTAATATTTCTATTCTTTCTCTTTCACTTAATTCGGCCATTTTACGATCAAATTAAAACAATACAATCTTTTTACGTTCAAATAAAAAAAACTAATAACTTATTTTGACAACTACTGTCACTTCTGCAATGAATTTCATGGACTACTAAACTTGATTCAGATTTAATTTGCGCCTGATTTAAACAAACGCACGTGTATTCGACTATGGAACAAGCAGTGCTGTTGGCTGTGACGGTATAATGCCACCGATTGGCCAATAGAAATACAAATCCTTACCGAGCGGTTTGTTTATATCGGGCTTAAAAGAAATCTGAACCGTGTTTTGCTACCATCGAATTTTTCCTTTCCTTAGTTACTTTTCTGTTAATATTTCGGTAGGTATTGAAGTAGACAATATCAAACCCGATATTTTTGTATTTGCAATAAAGTGTTTCATCAGAAACTAAAATACTATACAGGGAATTTCATTGCAAATTTTAAAATCGACATTACTTCCGGTAAAACAGGAAGTTCAAAATTGTAAAAAAATTTGGAAACAAATAGGCAATCTACTGCAGTATCCACCTTCCAAATTTCAGTTTGATATCTCTAATAATTCCAGAGATATTTACTTGATTCCACACATTTGCCCATCACTGTATGTTTGATTAATAGTGTGGATGCTTCTTTTAATTTTTTTTTTTAAGTTTACAATAGACATCTATTTTCTATCTTCAATTGTTTATGTGTGTGAAAAATCCCCAAAGAGAAACAACGTAGTTTGAAATAGTTGACCAAACAATAATCTCCGTTTAAATTGATTTCCACTAAACACTTACGCAAAACAAATGTATCGTGTATGATGGGAAAATAACAAGAGAAGGAAATTGATTCTTTTTATAAAACGTTTGATCATCGACTATTTATTTCCGATGTTACATCAACATCGACGGTATCATTTGCTCGTGTCAGTTGACCATCATTCTGTTCGGCATTTTCTATTACGGGACGCATTAACATGATTGAACGGTTGGATAATAGATTGATTTACTCTTCACTTACGTAAAAGTCGTAGCCGTAGGTAGCGGCGGCTACGACTCCTGCTCGGGTCGGGAAGATCTTTTTATCCCCACGGGGCGTATTTATTATTAAATTCATTAGACGGAAATGAAAAAGGGTTTAATCTTTTAGTAGATCGGACGCAGAGCTAATATTGATGCATGATGTAATATGTTCGGGAAATCGCTTAATAAAATATCAGTTTGTTCTACCAATATTTTCTAGGTTTGCATTCGAGTGTCTGTTGTTTGCTTGAAAATCTATAGAAAAAAAACGTCTTCCCGCGACTCTCTTATATAGAACAAAGAGTATACCAGGTTAAATAATTTTCATGTAAATCTCAAAGTGAACGAAATTCAAATTTATTCTCTTGAGTTAGTTTGCACGTAGATTTCTGATATAAACTTAAACTTGAGTAAAATTAATCTGTCTAAAGTTGACATAACCAATGCGAGATTCTTAATGTACTTATTTAGAATATACTAGCTAACTCATCCTGGCTTCACACCGGCGTACTTTAACATTTTTTTCATTTAGTAATTTTCACATCCCGTAAATTTTTTGATTTTTTATTTGAAAATCATTTTAACATCATTCATGAGCGAAATTTATATACAAACAATCGCCTTTAAAAATACAATATTTTAGGAGTTGATGTCTTTGAGATATTTGATATTTATTTTGTGGTATTCCCTTTTTTCAAGTTAGGTTGGTTGGGTGTTGTAATGTTTTCGATGACACGTTACATATAATATCCAAAAAAAAAATGTATGAATTAGATGTTGCGGTTTTAGTTCAATGCTGGTTCAATGCAAGTATATAATTGACGAAGGACTTTTAGCGGAACAATCAATAAAACACGTGCCGTCGCTTAAATGAATCACCAAATGAAAGTTAATCACTGATCTTTTACGTCGAAGCTCTGCAGGTGGTGTTTTCTTGGTTCTTCTTTCTTCAGAGGCTAGCCCCGCAACAGCAGGAACTGATTTTAGAGCTTCGTCTGGACAACACGTTACACTAAAAAATAGCGACGTAATGTTCATTGATTGAGCAAACTAAAATGCGGGTTTAACAACAAATGATGCGCTTTTGCAGACACAAAAGAAACAAAATGAAAGCGGTTTAGCGGTTGTTGCGACCGGAACTGTAACTCGCAAAATCGTAACACAATAACAACAAAAAGCGGCCGTCGTAAGGCAGAATCAAAAAAGTGTCCAAATAGCTTGGAAGTCAATACACGAATCACGAATACTGTCTTTATTTTACACGTAAAAAACACTTAAAATTAGCATTAACACGACGGAAGGATTTGGAAAAGGTGCAGAAGTTTAAAAATCAATGAAGTAATTCAATCAAATTTAAACAATACACCATTCAAATTGCGGGAACGCAACATGTGTTGTCATTACAATTTTTTACGTTTTTGTTTGTTTTCAGACATTTTTGATATTTTTGACGTTTTTCATGTTATTTTTTTACTTTTTTCATATTTACGATGTTGACATTTTTAGTTATTTCTGTTAGGTTTGGATTTTTGACGATTTAATTTTTTTACATTTTCTTCGTTTTAGATTTTTGACAGTATAATTTTGACAGTTTTTATATTTTTGTGATGATTTTTGTATATGATATTCTTAACATTTCAAGATTTATGATATTTTTCACTTTTTGGAATTTATTTTCATTTTATAATTTTTTTTATATTTTCACAACTTTCTATTTTTGAGATTTCACCCACGATTATTCAGATGGTGAACACTTTTCAGTCCCCACCTCCATAAACTCAATGTTGACAATGACAAATAATGTCTCTATCCATTTAAAGAAAAGAGCCAATTTATTTATTCTTATGCTATAAATTAATATTCCTCACACTGTTTACCGGGTACGTGATTTACGCTAAGAAAATAAATTCAATTCTAGTCAAGCAGAAGAGCTTATTTAGCATATTAACGAACTTTCCCGTCTGCATAAATTTTTCTTTCTCAAATATTACGGAAAACCATGCCAGCCATTTTAGAATTGTCGCAACATGTCGCATCAAATGCTCTTTGTTATTTTTGGTTCCCAAAAAGTAGTGAATTATTCTTTAAAAATACCCCACTTTTCCCCTATTGGAAAACAGAATTTTCGCAAACATTCCCAGAAAATATATTTTTTTAAAAAAAACATTTCCCCATATGAGATTATTGAATTTTTGCAAAATGATGAAACTCGTTTTTAATTATTTCAAGGGCATATCTGAACGTAGAATTTTTCGGAAATATCCAGATGAGCATTCTAAAACTCCATTTATATGGAATCTATGAAAAATTCGTTAAAATTTCATTATTATTTCAAATATTAAAACGATATTTTTAGGGTTTCGTATTTCTTCGTCTTTCACATCCGAAACTACTGGACGGAAAAGTTTAAAATTTGGTATCAGGGTATAGTCGACCCGATCGAAAGTACATTTCGTGAATGAGGAAATTTTTATTTATTTAGGGGGTTTTTGTGGAGAAAATTTACAAAGATCGACCATTCCCCCCTTATAAGACGTTGCCCAAAAATAAGGAGAAACCTCTAATATTATTTGGGGGGGGCAAATTATTGAATTAAATGGGAAATAAAAACTTTAAAAATTTCTAAACGCATCATGTAATATATAAAATAGACGGACTCGTTCTGAGGAAAACAAATATATTTTTTCATATTTTAAAAATAATTAATTTCAAAGATATTAAAAAAATAGACAAAAATATAGAATATAGGGCCTCACCTGAATTTTATAGGAAAATAAGGAGAAACCCTAACTAATATTAATTTTGTGGGGCAAATTACAGATTTAAATGGAAAATATACAATTAAATATGCTTCTTATCATGGGCTGATCCAAGGGGGGGGGGCGATCGCCCCCACCGAGAGCCTCAAAGTTAGTAAATTTAATATTAAAACAAGATAATTTTAACTCCAAGAGCCTAGAAGAAGGTCACTTCTTTGAGTTTAACCCTCAGAAGGAATATTTTTAATGTAATTGTCCAAGAAATTTGAGTTTAAAATTCTATTTTGATATATTTAGTACAGGATCGTCCTCCTCTCAAGCATGAAATCGCCCCCGGGGAAGCACGTGCCTGGATCCGCCCCTGCTACTAATGCATCATGTAATATATCAAATCAAAGGGCTCATTATGACGAAAGGAAATATTTGTTTCGTATTTTTAAAACAATTGTTTACAAGTTATTAACAAAAATATAAAAAAATTACTCATTTTAGGTCCTTTGTTTCCGAAACTATAAGATTTAAAATTTTGAAAAAAATTATGCTTATATGTTGCCTTACTTGAATTTTACAGGAAAAATAAGGAGAAACCCCCTAATTTTAATTTTAGGGAGCATATTATATAATTAAACTTAAAATAAATAAATAATAAGTTTTTTAAACGCATGCAACATATCAAATGAAAGGACTTTTATGAATACAAATATATTTTTTCATATTTTTAAAATAAATGGTTTAAAAGATATAACCAAAAATATTTAAAAAAATACCATTCTTTCCTTGATTTTCCGAAACCATAATATCTAAAATTCAAGTATAGGGCCTTGCAACATTATAGTAAAAATAAGCAGAAAACCCCAACATTAATGTTTGGAGGGCAATTTATAGAACTAAATGGAAAATGATAAATTATATTTTAATGTATTATGTAATATACCATTATCAGAAATACAAATATATTTTTCATATTTTTAAAATCATTTGTTTAAAAGATATTTAAAAATACAAAAACAGACTTATTCCACACTTAATCTCTGAAACTACAAAACCTAAAATTAAAAAAAAAGAAATAAAGAGAAATCCTTGGTATTAAGTTTGGCGGCCAAATTACAGATTAAAAAATGAAAAAGAACAAAAATATATATTTTTTGAAACGCATCTTGTAATATGTCAGTTAAAAAGTTATTAAAAAACATCCAAATTCGATCCATTAATAAAAGTAAAACACAAATTCTAACAGTATTTAATGACTATTAAAATATCAATATATTTTATTTCTATTTTTAAAATAATTTGTTTAAAAGATTTCATAATTTATTATTTAAAATTTGATCATCCTCCACTTTATCCACTTTACCACTACTGAGCCTAAAATTTAGACAATAGATGACTGACAGTTTATTGGGAAAATCCGAATCCTAATTTTAGGGGAAAAATTAGAATATTAAATAAATATTTTTATATTGAGGTAAATATACGAAAATGCACTCATTTCCTGCCTGTCTGAAACTGGAATATTAGAAAAATATGTACTTTGATTTACCTACATTGTATCAAATTTCAAATCTCAAAGGTGGTACTGATGAACCCTTATTATGCGAGTCCCAACTACGCACTGATCAAAAAGTTTCAATTAATATTTCATCGGTCTGACAAAAAAATTGTGGTCAAACTACAAACCATTTCAGTCCTCTGTTCCCAGAAAAAACATGAAGCTAACCTAAACTGATTAAAGAACCTGTTATAAGATGAAACTACAGTTTTTCAAACCAGAGTTTTAATCATTATTACTCTTTACGTAAACGAATAACACCCCCACAAATGTTAAAAGCAGACACATATTTGCGGTTTAGAAACAAGCTTTTCAAAAAGGAAAATCCCGTAATGAAACAACAATAGACAAATAACGCAGCGTGGGACTTTTTATCTTGGCTTTCGAGAAAAGATGACTAAGCAAAATAGGGGCATCCTTTATGATCAAACGATATGCTACTGTATAATGATTCGTGTGTGCAACTGAAAGCTCCGGCTGATGCGAGAGCGATACTTTTGTGATTAAAACGAACTACTTTTCCTGGCTGCACATTTTTCAGGCTTTCTTCTACACGAAACACAGTAATGTAATAAATTCAGATTCTCGGCGAATAATGGAATCTTTGTTGTTAGTTGGCTCGATGTCAGTAAAGTCCAAGGATACTGTTAATCATTTGCTTACGTTTCTGCTATTTGTTTGGTTTCCTGGGAGGTGTAAATAGTGTAAAGGTTTTTCTGGATAAATTAGCAAAAGTAAAATAGTGATAAAAATTTAAATATATTTTTAACATCTCATTTCCTGAAAGATTATTCAATCTTGGCATGACGCATCAGTAGTTATACAGGGTATTCCATGTTGAGCTGAGTTATGTACAAGGTGGGCAAATAAGAATTGGCCGCAATCTATATCTCAGGAACGGCTCGTAGTACAGCTTTGGGGAAAAATATTTAGAATCTAGACTAAAGTGGTCAAAAGAAAAACCTGGAAATTATTTAGAGTGTTGTACGAACGACCGCTAGAGGGCGTAACTGAACACCTAAAGTGAAAATCGCTCATTTTCTACAAAATTTACCGAATTATATATATATATATATATATATATATATATATATATATATATATATTCCAAACTAACTAGAAAATCGTAATTTTAGAAATATTACGCATACTTTTTATTAGAAGTATTTGGTTCTGTCTTGTCAAGTAAACGTTAGGGGTGAGTGGGAAATTTGTTGAAAACAAACGTTCGTCATTCTGGTTTGGCTTAACCGACCTTTATAAACTTGAGCTTTTTGTAATTGGCTTTTCTCCACTAAACTATTAACTATATATTAAAACAATTCCAATAAATTACCGAAACGCTAGAGGGCGCTATCCAATTTTTTGGAAATAATGTTTTTTCTAAACATTTTTAAATACAAACATGTAGTTTTGACAACGGAATCAGAAAGAAGAATATGTTATCAACAGTCCAGTGAAAACTGCATATCGATACCATTTTTCAATCTCGAGATATGTAACAGAATGTCGGTAATGTGAATTTTTATTTATATTCCGACTGCTCCAGTTTCCCCCAATATAATTCAGTAAGGTTGGTTGCCTTAGAATTTACTTTTTTGGCCTTTGGATAGTAAGTTAAATTTTTCCAGTGTTACTTTTACCGTCAGTGCTAGGTCGCGATAACAAAATTTAAATAAAAAATTTCATCATAAAAAATAACTAGTTTCTGTTACTTCTTATTCAATGTGAGACTTCAGTAAGGCCAACCTTATTCAATTACATTGGGGGAAACCGGAGTAGTCGAAATATAAATAAAAATTCCCATCACCTACACATTTTGTAACATATCTTGAGATTGAAAAATGATATCGATATACGGTTTTCACTGGATTGTTGATCATTTTTTCTGCTTTCTGATTCCGTTGTCCAAACTACATGTTTGTATTTAATATTAAAAAAAACAAAATCTAAAAAAATTGGATAGCGCCCTCTAGCGTTTTGGTTATTCATTAGAATTGTTATAATATATAGTCGATAGATTACTGGGGAAAAGCCAATTCCAAAAAGCTCAAGTTCGTAAAAATCGGTTAGGCCAAACCACAATGACGAGCGTTTGTTTTCAACAAGTTTCCCACTCACCCCTACCGTTTACTTGACAAGATAGGACCAAATAGTTCTAATAAAAAGTATGCGGAATGTTTCTAAAATTACGATTTTCTAGTTTTTCGAATACTTTAATTAGGTAAATTGTGTAGAAAGAGAGCGATTTGCACTTTTGGTCTTCAGTTACGCCCTCTAGTGGTCAGCATACAGCACTCTAAATAATTTCCAGGTTTTTCTCGTGGCCACTTTAGTATAGAATATTTTTCCCCAAAGACGTTCCTGAGATATGGACTGCGGCGATTCTTATTTGCCATGCTGCATATGGGAAACTACTGGGAGTATTATCCTGTAAATTGTTATACGGGAAATTTTCGAGGAACAGATGCCAACACTTCACAAAAACAAATATTTTTTTGGAAATAAAGAGGGTTGAGTGAAAAATTGCCAGAATTTGCCAGAACATTCCTGAATAGAGTTTGAAGCTTCCTAAATCTTTTGAAACTGTTCCAAAAATTATATGGAGTGCTCAGAAATTGGCACAGAATTCGGCTATCTCGAAAATCGTGTAACTCATTTTTTTCAAATGGCAACCCCTTTTCATCTCAGCGTCAGTGGATTCTAGTTAAAAATAAGGGAGGGGGGGGGGGTTGTATGCTTACAACCCCATATCTAAATTAAACGGTTTTTGTATAAATTTGAAAAAACTAAAATTTCCGTGTGGTTATTAGAAATTTCTGAATTATCAGTGGACATTTTTGAAAGAATTGACAAGAAACAAATTAACATTAATTTGTTGATCATTTATGGAGAATTTGAAATAGGCAATAGGCAATCATATTCTGTTGTTAGCGGTGCAGCTTAGACAATATTTTTTTATTCGACATCAAACATACAAGTCTAATGGAGTGATATAGTGACAACGAGGAGGAAATCGGTGAGGTCCATTGTTCGCCATTCAGTGATCTTCAAAGTGACTGTCCAAAAAGTTATTCGCAGGTGCAAAATTATGAGGAGCGACTCAGCGCTGATTCCAGATTAATTCTAATGGATGTAAATAATTTTCTAAAATTTCCAGATATCTCTGACCTAAAAATAAACGGATCTCCAATAAGCGTACCATTGAAATTTTCATCATACAAATGCATTACGAAGGCACCGTCATTTTTTATTTCAGCAAAAACATTGAAATTCCAGTTTGGATTAGTATCACTCCAGTAATCTGAGTTATGGCGGTTGCATACTCGCATTTCCCATAAATGTTGCCTTATCCTTCCAAATCATTTTTTGTAAAAATGTTCGTCTTCCTGAATTTTGATTAATATGAATTCCCAAAGATCATTTCATTTTTGAGCGTCACCTGCTCTTAAATTCTGAAATAATGGGAATGAATACCGATGGTACTTCACATCACATGTATTCCCATATTTCTCTCTGCATTTACTAAGGAATTTTCTGGAACGCCAAATTTGTAACTTCATTCTCATCATTATCTACAAAGGGTATCCTTTTTTCTTACTTTTTCACAAACTGCCCGTATGTTTTGCAATTGTGAGTGAGCTGCGTCAAAATGACACCCTGACGTGGCAGTTGGTCTATCCGGGTATTGCGAACGGGAGGTTTCATAGGCTGTTTTAATAACATTATCAAATTCCCCGCAAAGTGTTAACAAGATAAAATAATGTTCGTTATTAGATCCTAAACGGGACGTGATAAAGCTTTCGATTTCCTCTCTTAACAGGGCCAGGTCAAATTACTTAATAAATTTTTTGGTGAAGGACTAAATCTGTCAAAATTTTCTTAAAAATTGAAATAACTTTTAACTGGAGCCCTTCAGATATATGAAAATCATCGTAGGTTCTGAAAATTTTATAACAAACGGTGTCCCATTTTGAAAAACAAAGTTGGGGTCCACTTCTTGTAGAACTGGAAGTCGTAGACCAAATATTTTAATCAAAACCAGCTCCTCAAAAAACTTTGGTATACCAATTTTTAGATTAATACTCCTAGTGGTTTCTCATATACATATCGACTTAGCTCATCGTGGTATATCCTGCACTTTCGCTAAAAATTGAAATCTCGCAACATTGTGTTTGTGGATTTATGAATTTTTAGGCAATAACACCACAGGTTTTAAGTTAGACCCCTTCAGAATGGCAATACCAGTTATAAGGAAATGTACAATTTGAAATTAAAATGTTTGATAGTGTGAACTGGCAGAACTAAGACAATTTACTGCTATTTGATGCGCGGTTGTCCAAACCATCCTTACAGGCCTTATTGAATGACAAAAGCAATTATTTTAAAAAACTTAAGTCTACCGTTCTAATGTAAATTTTACAGTTGTACACAGGTACACTTTTGCATTCGATTCAATATTTCTTCAGGTTCTCGAGCACAAATCTCTCTCAGATCTGGTTCGAAGGACCAAATCCTGATCGTATCTTATCGTCGTGCATTATCATATGTTGGTCCACAATAGTTATTTTCCATTAGTTGTTAAACAATTCAAATTCTGACACCAGTACAACGATTTACTGAAATATTTCAAAATAAATTTGACGTTATCTCTTATATTGAATCAATCGAATCTACCTGCAAGTTTTATAATACCCATGCCCTAGATACATTCTTCATTTTTGACACTTACCGAGTTTATGTAGTATCATGTTGCATCGACATACATGTTACAAGCTCTTCTTAAAGACACAATATAGAAGTTAATCCCATAAATCGACAGTTGCATATTGAGTAAATACCCGTTGTATGCTTTTACTTTCATTACAACATTTCTTCAGATTCTCAAAACACCGAAGCTGGCTCGAAGGACCAAATCCTAATAGCAATTTTTCTTCGCATTTGTTCCAACACGTAAATAAGGAACACACATTTGTGTTATTCATCCTAATATTAATTATCCACTTTTATATACTTTCCAATAGTAATAAATATTAAATTAATTTGAGACATGATTTACCACTAGTTCTTACCCAGTCCAACTTCTGACACCACAGTAAAGATGTACACAAAATTCAAAATTGATTTCAAAATAAATTGTACACATTTACCTCGACTTTTATAATATCCTTATTCTAAATGTATTCTACATTTTTATGCTTGTATGGTGTAATAGAATTGAGACATGTTATAAGCCCTTTTTAAAGTCACAAACTCGATACAAACAGAGGTTAATCCCATAAATTTTGCATTTGCATGTGCATTGAAACACACCTTGTACACTTGACTTGTACTCCTGACAGTACTTTATCATCGTGCATTATGATGTGTTGGTCCTTAGTTGTAAGTATAAAGTTACTTCATGCAGTTCCACTAACTGTTAAATGTTTCAATTGTTAACACCACTACAACGATTTAGTCAACTGTTTTAAAATATATTTTACGTTAGCTCGTAAATTGAATGGAGTATACTTCCACGTTCTTCAAAACTACTATAATACTCATGTTCTAGATACATTCTTCAATTTTACGTTCTATCGAGTTTATATATTTCATATTTCACCGACATACGTGTTTTAAGCTCTTCCTAAAGACACAAACTGAAAAATTGAGGTTAATACAATAAATCAAGAGATGCGTGTGCAGTAAACACGCGTTGAATGCTTTTGCTTTCTACATATTCTCAAAAACAACGAAATTATCTAATTAGATCTGATTCGAAGGACCAAATCCTGACATCAACGGTTCATAGCATTTTTTATAACAAACAAAATCGTTCTTGCTCACCGTATAAATTAACCACTCTCATAAGCTTTTCTATAGTAATAAAAATAAAATTAATTTCCACTAACTCTTACCTAGCTCAACTTCTGACACACTTTTATAATATCCTTAATCTAGATGTATTCTACATCTTTATGCTTGTATGGTGTAATAGAATTGAGACATGTTATAAGCCCTTTTTAAAGTCACAAACTCAGTACAAACAGAGGTTAATCCCATAAATTTTGCAGTTGCATGTGCATTGAAACACACCTTGTATACTTTTACTTTTGATTCAATATTTCTTCAGGCTCGGTTCCCGAACACAAATAAATTATCTCATTATCAGATCTGGCTCGAAGGACCAAAACCTGACCGCAACTTTGCATCGCATTTTTGCGCGACCAAACACATGTGTGTTGTTTATCTTGTCCGTATCGGCTACATCGTCACCGCGAACTTCGTATGTATAACCGTCTCGCTTCATCTTCCACTTTGCCTTGTCTTTTCATTAGATCGCGGCGTGCCGAGCGCGATGGAGTCTTTAACGTCGTCGTATTTTGTTTAGTCCTCGTCGAATCGTAGAAGGTTGTGCGCTGTAGAACTTGATAATTAAGCGTCGCGGCGATTTTTGAATTCACGTGGTGTACTTAAGCGATTTTCTCCTTCAATCGAATTTTTACGCTTTTTTTTCGAGGAAAGTTTGCCAGAATGAGTTGAAGTGGTGTTGTGTGATTGTTGTGTTTTTTGGTGGCAGTGTCGAATTAACCAACGAGGTAATTAGCGGAAAATTATAATTAGTCATTTGGTGTTAATGATTCATTGATAAGAAAGAAAAAAAGGTTGAAGTCTGCTTTTCTACGTGATTTGGTTTGAACTTGAATTGGCCTGTGAATCATTTGTTAATTTACGTTTGCATTATGAAACTGGTGAATGAGAAGTTTCACCAATAAGTAGAAACATATTTTTGCCAAATTTGCTGTGAATATGCAAAATGTCGTATTTTCTTTTGTTGGATTTAAACTTAATAGTTTTCAGTTTTTGCTTTTTTAACAGGTACTTAGATACTAAACTAAATAATGGTTGTTTCAAATAAAATATTTGGAAAAAGTCACAATCATAGTATATAACTGACGAACTATTGAAGATTTCGAAGCAAACATCATGAAATAAGGTATGGAAAAAATAATCTTAAACAGAAGCGAAAATAATGGGCAGAATATTCAAAAATTCTCAATAAGTAAAGTTCAACCAATGTCCTTAACACCGAGGATTCTAACTTCTAGTTTGGATGGTAGGCTGACAATGATGACCCCTACACAATATATTCGAAGCTATATGTTTCCTTTTTTATTTTTAACGCAACATGAATATCGACATTGGGAGTTTCAGGGAAAAGTAGCTCAGAGAGAGCCGTTCTGTGTATAACTGCTTTTTCCCTGGGATTCCCAAGACAGAAATCACATGAAAGAGA
This sequence comes from Octodonta nipae, assembly GCA_034190945.1. Lineage (NCBI taxonomy): Eukaryota > Metazoa > Arthropoda > Insecta > Coleoptera > Chrysomelidae > Octodonta > Octodonta nipae. The sequence goes on from CM067217.1 coordinate 16,367,216, forward strand.
TCGTAGGTTAACTAAAACCTATCAAAGCAACTATAATAGTATCTTTTCGAGAGTTTATAATCTACTGAACGCAAGACAGTATAGTGTTTCTGGTCAGGAACCTTCATCAGTTACGCTTCCTCATTTTATTGAAATCTCAAATAAGTATTGAAGCGGGAGCTCCTTAACGGAGGCCCATACTTACACTATGAAAATAGAGGAGCAAGGGGATGAAATGTCTAACTTGAAACTTCATTTGTTTCGACCCGACCGACCGACACTACACACTGCCTCGATCTTGAAATACCCGTCCAACTCAGTTCTCTTTGTAAGAAACAGAGGGACCAGTTAATATATTAAGAGTCTCTTCTTTCATAGAAAATCAATAATAAATAGAAAATAAACCAATATAACATCCAAGTAATATAGAATACCTGCACAAAATTTCTCTCTTTATGATATATTAAATTGAAGACGACAAACGTCAGAAATTAAAAATAATACCACACAAACAGGGAACTTGAAATTAAATTTTCATATTATCAACGAATATAGACTCATAGAAGCATACACATTAAGCAAAACATGTCCTTTGTATACATCGTTTTGTTATCGTAATAAACAAAGGACGTTTACCACTCAATATGATATGATATCCTCCAAAGAACATAATTGAAAAAAAAGACAAGTGGTCCAGAGCCTAAAGAGCACCGGCTGGGAATCCAAAGTTCTCGGGTTCGAAACCGAGAACAATTATTCTTTTTTAAAATATCTTGCCATTATTAATTAATTTTATTTACTATTTTCAATTCCCATAAAATGAATAAAGCTCATTTTAATATTACATAGAATAAGAATTTAAGAATTTTAAATTGTTGCTACCATTCAATATATATGTATATAATTTATTGTTTTGTATAAAATATACTAAATACTTAAATAATTATATGAGATTTCTATCAGTTGAGTTAAGCCCAACTGATGAGGGTTCTCGACTAGAAACCTTGAGTTCAGTGGATTGTAAAATCTCTAAACGATAGTGTAATCCAATTCATACCAAATTTTAATTAGACGTTCTCCCACGCTCTATGTTACGAGATTGGTGGCACCTCCACTCCACTCCACCTCCTCTGAGCACTTAAATTAACATCACCGTCACCACTAAATCTGTGTGAGCCTGGAAAAATCCCTCCCCAAACCTAACTGATCTCCTACCAAACAAATGATTACCGACATTGTTGTATGGGGCGTATCTTTCAATCGGACGTCGGTTTACAGGAATTTATCTATCACAGCTATACAGATAAAATCAGAAATCAAAGTGGCCTAAAATCAGGAAACGTGACTGCTTGAACTTGGCTAGAATACGGGGAATAAATTAGCCTGGTGTGTTTTTCAAACTCATTAGTTCGAATTCCTTAATTCACTTGAAGTTGAGATGGCAAGCATCTGCAACTGCCTTGACGGTAGAAAACTGCTTATGATATTCCTCAGCAATCAAATTGTGTAGAATCAGGCTGCATACTTATCCAAAAATTCTTAAAACGTCAAAAAAGTCCCAACCACTGACATAAAGTTAAATCTAATCTAATGATAACGATTATAAACAAATCAAATGAATATTTTAAAACTACCATTTTGATGTGTTGATTTGTGAGAATAGTCAGGCTTTTTTTCAGAAATCGCTAAGCGATAAATCTTACTTTCAGATCGATACACGCTCTCCTAATCATATTCTTTTGGTTAAAGGCATTCTTAAAAAAATAAGATTGAAATTAATTTTGTGAACTGAAGAGGTATTTTTTAAAATGCACTTCTACCTATTAGTTTAAGCTCAAAATATTTAAAATATTCATAAAGCTTTCTAAGTTGGTATATCTGGGTAAACTCATATTCACAATAAGTTTGGATTTAACATTTTGTAGTTTTTTTCTTCCTAGTATATTACTTGTATTGTATTTAGGAGGGTTTGGATGAACTACATTTTAGATCCATAACAAATTTCATTGATATTTGGTTTTTATCCAATATTTTCAACATTTCATTCGAAACAGGTTCAATTTATTCAACATCACTGACAGTCATTTCCAGTTTATCTTATCTACTAGAAAATCGCATAAGTTTTCGAGATCTCAGTCACTTAAATTTTAATTTGTAAATTATGACATGTAAGTAATTATAAATTAGATAATATAAGAAAAAGGCATAAATGAAGAAAATCGACATATTTTGTAATAGCTTGCTCAATCTTATAAAAAAAAAATAATTTTGGGTTTGAATTTAAAGTTCAACAATACATAATTAGTATCCACTGATAAAAGTAATGTAATTAATTGTAAAATGTATATTCTTAAATGGATAAAGATTCACAAGTGGCCCATTCAACTTCAATGAATATGTTTTAATACAAAAAATCTTTACCTTTAATTTCTTCCTATCGTGAATGAACAGAATCGTTCTACTATTGTTTTTCATCCACAACTAACACATTTGAAATTGATTAAACAAATATTTCGTTATTAGGTTTAATAATAGTTAAAAGTAACAATGGCAATGTCACAATGCATTTTTTATTCAATAATCGGAAAAATTTAGAGAAATAAACAGTTTTCGGATACATTCAAAAAGATTCGCTGATTTTCAGGGATTGAGCTATATTGGCTATTGCAGCGATAATGAAGCTTTCCGATAATTTAGCAAATTCTGTTAAACGAGTAGAAACACCTATTTCTGAGTACTTAGGAACAACTTCTAGTCTGAGGTATTTCAAGTTAGAACGAAAAAAATCGAGTGTGCCGTACAATTATTTTTTAAAAGTACTAAGGGTTATTTTTTCATTAAGATGAATTGTAACATCTATAAGTTTCTTCAGGACGTCGTTCAGGTCTTTCAGCTCTTTTGCATTTATTTATATGTTAGTCAAACATCACCATTTTTCGTTTTCTCAGCGTCCATAGTGGAAAAAAGTCACTAGAAAACTATATACGAATATATATGGTGACTGAAATATCATAAGTGTTTTGTTTTTAGGCAAAAATTTAGGAACAGGTAGTGAGGAGTGCTAATCGATTAATGTGGCACAATTTTGACGAGTTGTTTTGCCACGATTTCAGACAATATCTTCTTAATGATCCTACGATCTCGAGGTAGGAACTCATGGTGCACTGCGCCATATTGGTTCGTTAAGTGAGGCTTCTTTAAAACTGGTCGTTTATTGTTAGTAATAGTAACTGTTGTCTGTTTTAAACTCTTACAGTATTCAATGTCAACTTTTACGCAGCATTATGAATACGATTTTGTTGTACATTTCATATTCAAAGGAAAATTTTAAGCAAATTCCAGCAAAACTCCTGTATTCTGACTGCAAACAATAAATTAACATCCAGTATGGCCACAAATGTGTCATCTCGCATGTATAAATGCAGAAACATAGCAAGAAACTTTTGTACCATAACACCAAACATTTATTTTTTTACACTGAATGCCGTTTCAACAGCCAAGCTATTATTTTCACACCAAAGTTTTCACAACATTCCCATAAAAACATTTTGGGGATAGCAAAAATGGTCTTATATTGCATCTTTAAAAGTTTTTTCCAGACTTTTGATGAAACCCTTTTTTTTGTTAAAAATTTTATTTTTCGAAAATAAAAAATGCATGATGATTTTCTGTTGTCACTTTGATATGTTTTGACCTTTGCAATTTAGTAACACAAACAACTGCTTTTATATAACGTATACTGAAGTTGTGGATATTAAATATACTGTTGAACGAGTCTGTATTAATTTTTTAATGTGATTGTACAGCTGAAATGTAAGCAAACAATTTTTACGTTAGTGATTTTTTATGACATTTAAGCAAGTAATTGATTGCTGTGAATTCCCAACATATTTGTTAAAGTAAACATCTCTCTTATAATTATGGAAATACCGATCAAAATCACACTAATTAATAAAGGTTACTAATTAATTGCGGAAATTCTGTCGTTTACAAAGCCTCAGATTTTCCAACACCCCTACTTGGTAAACATTCCTTCTGATTTAACGATCTATTTTCAAAAGACATGTTTACGTGTTTTCATGTATGTGCGCCAACTTCCAGACTCCTTCTGCGGTATCAACTACATCTGCAAAATTTCCTTATTCCTGTTTGACCCAAATACAAAGTTTCATCGGGATGGGGATCATAAATAGTCGTTTTCTTGCATTGTTCGAATGTTATTTGAAATTGAACCGCGCTTTGGTACCTACCTTACGAAATTTATATCAGCTCAAATTGGCAACGGTTTGCTTTTAAATCAATCCGCAAACTGTAAGCAGGCCATGGGTTTATAATTATCTTGATTCACGAAGTGTTTGTGAAAAGTAATGCCACAATTTTTTTAATCATTATAGTTTACGCGTTCCTACAAAAAAATTATAAAAGTTTAATCAAATCATGCTATCCTGATGTATTTTTTGGGATGCTGAAGTTAAAAATCCCTCCAAAATTTTTCTGGGACCAAAAAAAAAACACCCCCAGTCCAGTTAAAACTTAATGAATCGCATTTAAATGAATTGACAGGTTAATACTCTCGAATCTATCGAATAGATTTGAAACGCGCTCTCATTTGGGGGGGGGGGAGAACTTCTCCAAATTCTATAAACGTAATAAGTTGTAACGTTTCTATTTACTTTTCGGGTTCGTGGATTTATTTACTTTTCGGGCTCTTGGATTTATTTAAAAACACAGTCGACCTCACTATACTTTATTTCCATTACTTTAATTTATATTCTCACAACTATTTACAATTTATCTTGAACACCTGATCTGTACAATACAGCGACTAAATACAGATTAAATCCTTCCGTCAGCTCTCCGTATATATTTTTTCTCAGAAATCTCCAGAACGTCAAAGAGCCGCCGAGAAATTTTCTTCAAGGACTCTCGAATTCTTGGAGAACCTTAACAATGTCAGCCGCTGGCCTCGGTGCGACAGTTAAATCTAGTTTATTTTATATACATACTTTAAATATCGCGTAGCCTTGTGAGTTTTGAAGTATAATCAAAATTGTTGTGACCTACTTTGGGTATGTAGGGGTGAAAAATACCCCATTCAATGTATACCTCGAATATGGCTGTAGTGACTTGAATAATTGAAAACGGAAACAAACCTAAGAAATAAAAAAATAAAATCTAAAATTCGGGAACAAAAGAAAAAACTAAAAAATGACTAGATTTCATTTTTGTCATGTAAGTCAAATTTTGACACCTGGTTTGTTGATAGTGTTAAAAATTATGAATATCTTTCTCTTATATCCATTATTGTGCTCTATCATGTTTCTTACTTCTGAGGCCCAAAAATACAATTTGTGTTACGACAGGAATGTTCCTATTCGTTTGGGTTTTTCGACAAGCGTTTAGTATACCGTAGTTAAAGTAGCTTTCCCTCTAAGTTTCACTTGTTCTTGTTGCCCGCGCACTTTTGAGGCGCTGTTTAGTGTTTATATGATTCCAGTTTTTGTTTAGATGGTTGAATTTGTTGTTGAGGTGAGAATCCTCATCAGGGCTTGACACCGGAAGGATTGACAGATTGATAGAGCTCGTTCTTGAACTAGTGGGTAGTGGTGCATGGCCGTTCTTAGTTGCTGGAGTCATTTGTCTGGTTAATTCGGATAAAGATCGAGACTCTAGTCTGTTAACTAGGTGTATTTCGACATCCCAAAGGCCCGCCGGTAATTGGTTTCGGCCTCTGTCGTGCGATGTTTTACTGTTGGCGTAAACACAATTCGTCATAAAGGGACAGGCGACTTCTAGCCTCACGAGATTGATCATATTTGTGATGGCTTTATATGTGCTGAACCGCACGCACTGGTCTCGTCCCTGGGCAGAGTGACCCTGGTAACTCGCTGAACCTCCTTCTTCTTAGGGTTTGGGTTTTGCAATTGTTCACCATGAACGAGGATTTCCCAGTAAGCGTAGGTCATAAGGTCGCGTTGATTACGTCCCTGCCCTTTGTGCAGACCGCACGGCGCTACTACCGATTGAATGATTTAGGGAGGTCCGTTGGCGTTTTGGCGTTGCCAATGTTTCCAGAAAGATGGTCAAGCTTGATCATTTAGAGTAAATAAACTCTGCATAATGAGCCTTCATTCGGTTTCGATCTCAGTCCTACAACATTTCTCATTAGAAATGGAAAGCACCCTCTTCAATCCCCAGGGGGAATTTAATGGATACTTGTGTTTGGTTCACATGTTCCAGAAAATTCTTTACTTTTCGAGCTGGAGCGTGATTTATTTGTGATCGCTTGTAATTGTCTCTTCTTTGAACTATTCCATATAGATGTTGACCATTGTTGATGATAAGAGGGATATCTGTGCTCGAAGTATCTTTATGCCGATGCTTATTTCTCACTATATCAAGTAATCCGTGTAATGGCACGTTAGTAAAAATAATTTCTTGTCCAAGTTGCATGGATTTGGTGATTTGGCAACATTCCTATAATCATGGACGTGGAAAGATGACCTTCCAAATTTAAAACTGGAGATTAGTTTCACATTATCACATTTAGAGTAATAAGTAAACGAACATTATTGACGTTCAGATGAGTTGCTAATTTATGATTTTGCTAATTATTCTTTTCAAATAAACTTTACTAGTGATTCGGTAATGTTATAGTTTTCGTCACATCTTTGCGTAATTCACACAAAACTAAACACGTTTATCCCTGCAAATCGTGGATATGTATTTTTCGGCCAGTTCTATATTTGAATAAAACAATTTCCTAAAATATACAAGTGTTTCATTCTTACATGTTTACTAGGTGAAACCTAGTATAATATTTAATGGCAACTCCAAACAAACGGCATTATTGATTCGAACATAAACTAACATTACCGAACTTCGTTCCGTCTTGATAATAATAAACATGTCTGCCATTTATAGTTTTCATTAATCAGATGGAGTTCCCTTCCACTTGCCATTTACTGGTGATGCTGACACTTACGCAGGTTTCATTTGTTTGCCCTTCACAAATAAATGTGGTGTTTAATCTTTACGTACTGATCGGGGTCACGATTTATTGAAATAGTTTCGACGGCATTTGAGAAGATAAACTTGGGGTTTTTGGGAAAGAAATATCGAAACGAGGTGGGTATCGGGTATTGAAATAGCAAGGATGAATAAATAACAGAGGGGGAGAATATTTGTTTGTAACATTGAGTTTCAATTTTATGTACGGGGTGGGAAATTTTCGATGTTTTCATAAACAGTCGCAAGTATTGGCGATTCCTTGTTTGATGATAACTTTAGGGTAAAATCAAATTTTGGGTATCGACTTCAGTTTTATTAGCGTTAATCCGATTATACGACTTTTCGTATAATGAGCTTTAGTTATTTATTTTAGAAATATTTCCTATGAACTATAAGCATCTTATACAATGAGGACTCGTGGTTTGGAACAAGTTCATTTAAAATTCAGGTGTTGTTTTTTCGGTAAAACGCTCGGACACGTCGGTTTTTTTTTTGGACTGCGGTTTTTGTGTAGATAAACTCATTTATACAGGGTAGGCCAGGTAGGTAGAAATAAATTGCGACCATCAACTTAATTTTTTTCAAATGAAAACATTTATTTTTGAATTCTGCAGTGAATTCTAAATATTTTTCTAAAGTTAAGAAAACAACGGTAAAAATAAAGTATTTGTTGGTTTCAACCTATTTATTTACGTCTGGTTTTTATCATTGTTGGGGGTATTTTAATGTCATGAATGGAAAACCTTTTTTAATGCTGGAGTTTTTAACACTTGTTTAATTCCATCGAAATTGTATTATAATTTCACTTCAAATAAGTAGTTGTCAAGTGCAGTTGCAAAGTTTTAAAGTATCGCGCGTTTCACTGAAAAGCAGCGAATAGAATTTTTAACTATGGTAGGATATGGCGACAGAACTGGAACACAAGCTCTAGTTTGCGAATTATTTAATATGAAGTACCCGGAGCGGCCTATTACACGATCGGTAGTTAGTAAAATAGAAAAAAAGTTTCTACATAGAATTTGGCCACGTGAGAGAAGATTTGATTATGGAAAGTCATATAGTTTTCCTAGAAAGTTAACGTATGGGCCAGAATTGTGGGTACTTCAATTGTGGATATTTTTTTATTGGGGGAACACTTGGAAAAGTATTTAGACCTATTACAAAATGACATAATACCCTGTTTAACAGTATTTACCCGAATGGGGAAAACCCCAATATACTGGCAGATTCGCTATGGTTTCAACAGGATGGAGCGTCCCCGCACTATTCACGAACAGTGCGAGATTATCTTGACAATATTTTCCCAAATAGATGGATCGGAAGGGGAGGTAATATCGAATGGCCAACTAGGTCTCCAGATCTAAGTCCGTCTAAGACCGAAAGTCTACTTCAATAAGCCGGAAAATATCGAGGAATTAGAGAATAGAAGTAGGGCTGAAATACAATGAATCCTACCACAAACGCTAAATGAAGTGTTACGAGAATTTGAAAACCGTCTTAGGTATTGTCAGCAAATTAATGGTCAACAAGTTGAACATTTAATTTGATATGTTGATGTTTTTTTTTTCTTCAATTTTGAAATAAATGTAATTTTTGTAATAACTGTTAATTTTCGGTATATGACATTGTACATGAAAAATACTTAGAATTTAATGCAGAATTAAAAAATAAAATAAAAAACAAATGTTTCCATTTGAAAAGATGAAGTTGAGGGTCGCAATTTATTACTTGCCCACCCTGTATAAATAAATTTATCATCGCAACCGCAGTCCAAAAAAAACGACGTGTCCGAGCGTTTTTCCAAAAAAATAATACCTGAATTTTAAATGAATTTGTTCCAATCCACGCGTCCTCACTGTATGAAGTTTTTTTATCATAATTGGTCCAAGAATCACGCCCCAAAGATTTGGATATCATTAAGGAACTCTCTGTGTATTCAAAACAAAAAGTGGGTAAAAAATTATTGATTGTGCTGTCATAATCCAGTTCTCAACAAAATTTCTTTTTCTTTCTGGCTGTACATATCGCATATCATGTAGGGTCAGTTTTTAAATTTAAAAATTTCAGGTATTTTTTAATGGTCTGTCGTCAAACTGTGGCAAAATCAACCTGGATAATTTTTTCCTTCTTTAGTCTATTTTATTTATTTTCTCATCATGTGATCTTCATACTACTGGTGCAAACCCTACAAATTTGATTTCAGATATATTTGGACTAATGTCAGTCTCATACAACATTTTTTCTGCTAGTCCAGCTTTTCCCCAAGTACTTCCATTACAAATTGATATTAACATTAATACAAGTTAAAATTACTGTTGGACCCAAAATGGTGTCTTGCGGGACTCCCACTTGTATACATCTTCTCCTCTAGTGTTGTCTCCTATGCTAGTTGTTGGGGTATTTCTGATGAGCAATTCTTATCAAGTTGTAATTGATCTTCGAATACCCAGTTTATTTAAATTGTTTTGAAATATTTATGTGATATGTGATCATAAAGTCTTTGAAAATACCGAAATAATTCAATACTTTTTTATTTCCTTCTAGTTTTTCTAAGTATATTTGTAGTCAGTTTGTTTGTAAGAGTTCTCTATCTTGATACTATTATGAAAAAAATAATGTTGGGTTGTGGAAATTTTCCAGGCTAACCGAAGGCGACATGGTAAAAAATTGAGTCATTTAAAGTTCAAATAATTTTTTTGCTGCGGCCATATTTTTGACCCACAAATGCAATGAGCGAAAATTTGTGTCTGGTTTAAAGTCATTTAGAGGCAAATATGTTTTCATTCGAAAACTCATACTTTTGACCCGAAGGGTGGAAAGGGTGAATTGTGAGACCTAATCTTGAGCTTAAATAGTGTTTTAAATTGAAATAAATATTTCTCCTGGTCTGATCCAACTGGTTAAGGCCGTTGCATTTCTATTTTCTCTAAGCCTATCAATACGTGTTGCAGCTATAAAACAGAAGGTCAATAAATCTGGTTTTCTTTAATAACTGTAAAACAAACCTCCACAGCGAAATTTTGTTTTTACAATCGTTAAGAAATGGTCGAAACCATGGGGCTTATTTTTCCATACCACTGACTGGACCGAAAAAAAACGAAAAAAACCTTTTTTTAACGGTACTGTAAAATTATTGACGACAAAAAAGATTTTCCTGAAATTTTGAGCCCTTAATAATAATATTAAGTGGTGCATCATGGCAATTGTTATTTTTTTAACAGTTACCTAATCAATTTTAAAAAAATATTCAATCTGGTGTCCTTGTAGGAAATTTAATTTGCCACAAAAAGCTCTGTTAGTAAATTTTCGTAGGACGAGCCCTTTCTCAGTAATCGAGCTTCAAACATTGGTTTACTTTTTCTTTTTTTTTTACTTTGTATTCGGGATTCTCAAAAACAACCTTAAATATCAATATTTTTATAAGATCAATGATGATTCCTAAAGGAAATTTAATGCTCTACAAAAAAGGTCTGTTAACATTTTTCGTTAAACTCACTCCTTTCAATGTTATTCGTTGTTAAAGTTAAATTTAAAAATATTTTACAGTTTATTTCACGTCAGACATAATTTTATCCAGTTGTATCATAAATTCATGACTCAAATATGAAAAATATTTTTTTGTAGCAAATTACTAGTTTTTTTCAAAATATAAAATTATGCAAATAAATTATTTATAATTGATAAGTCGAATTGTCGAAAATTTATGTATGTTGATAAACAACGCTTTTATCAAAATAATACATACCCCAATAAATTTTGATTTTTTGGAAAAACTTTAGTAATTTGCTGAAAAAAATTTTTTTTTCATATTTGAGTCATAAAATTATGATACAAGTGGAAAAAATTATATCTGACGCTAAATAAACGGTAAAATATTTTTGAATTTAACTTTAACATCGAATAAGTTTGAAAGGAGTGAGTTTAACGAAAAATTTTAAGAGGCATTTTTGGAAGAGCATTAAATTTCCTTTAAAAATCATCATTGCTCTTATAAAAATATTGATATTTAAGGTCGTTTCAAGAATCCCGAGTAAAAGGTAAAAAATTGAAAAAGTAAACCAATGTTTGAGTCTTGATTACAGAGAAAGGGCTTGTCCTACGAAAATTTACTAAGAGAGCTTTTTTGTGGGAAATTAAATGTCCTCCAAGGAAATGAAACTGAAAAACTTTTAAAGATTGAATAAGTTTGATTTTCTTGCAAAAAACGCGCTAACTGCTAAAAAATGAACAATTGCGATGATGTCCCACTTAATATTGTTATTAAGGCTCAAAATTTCAGGAAAACTTTTTTTGTCATCATTAACAATAATTTTACAGTAGGTACTTTTAAAATTTTTTTATTTTTTTGGCCTAGTCTAAATTACCATATATACTATTCGTATTTCATAAGTCTGGAATTTTATTACACAGTAAATATTTAATATAGTCATAACTATTTTTGCGGATAATTTCAGCTGCACAATTTATAAATGTCTCTTATTTCATATAATGAACATACCTAACAAAAATATGTGTATTTAATTTTATAACTATCGTCTGAAGAAAACTACAAAACGCTTTTGTATTTTAAGAAACATTTTTGTTTGTACTCAGAGTTCTTGGTATCGCAATATGTTTTTTTATTATTATTTCAACAGTAATTGCGTTTTATTGCTTTGCAATTAAAGGTGAGCAAAGAGATAAAATCTTGATTAGAATTTATACATTTAGGGTTATACAATTACGAAAGCAGTTAAGACGAGTCTATTAAATAATGAGTTTTCCTGGATGTTCAAGAAAGATATAAAATGGTTTTCAGTCATCGTAAAAGTACGGTATTGTTTTTTTGTTCCATGACACGTGTTTTATGGTCTTGGAAAGCTTTCAACCATTTCTAAATGAAATTTACAATGAAGAAAATTATTATGCACCCAAATTATGATTAACTTCTTCTTCATCAAGTAGCCTTACGGCCTTTTTAGCACAAGGCTAATGGTCCTGGTCCTTTCGACCTTAATGACCAGACACAAGTGAATATGTTTTTTTTAAATACTCTCATAATCTTTACATAACCTTCACCTTATGTACAAATTTTTGATTTTTGTTGATAAATAAAGCAAGATTCTTTAAATAAATTAACTTTTCTTTCCAATCCATAACTATTTACATGGCGAGATGGCTCTTGAGTTCCGGTATACTATATCACTAAACACTTAATTTACACTACTTTCATCACTGTATTAGCGTCTATCACTTTATAAGCGTTTATCACGGGTCTGAATAATATTATCTAATTAAAAACTCTCCAAATGCGGTTGAAGCGGATATGAGTCTGGTATATAATTTCAAATTTTCTTCACAAAAACCAACTAAACATCTCCTATACTATTTCACTATATTGTATTCTTCCTTATATACACTTTCTATACTAATAAATCACTGTGGATATCAAATAAACTTATGAATTCTTGATTTTTATATACAGGAAAATATGTACTTGTGGCCATCCCACCATTTTACCGGAACGCCTATGATTAACTAATTTTTCATTATTCCTAAAAAATTCCGGTTGCCTCCAGAATATCTTCAACCCATTTATTCATTTGCATATTAGAATTAGTTCAAACGTATCTGGATCCTCTTTTAGTCTTACATATTATCAACGATGTAATTCAAGTGGTGAAATATTTTGAATTTTCTTTATTTGCTGATAACGAAAACTTTCATAAAATTATAAATTCAAGTGTTTTATAAAAATGATTTTGAATGGCCTATAAATAAGTGCTTTTTACCATGTTTGAAAGTCTAAGAAATTACTTATTAACCGACTTCCAAAAAGGAGGAGGTTATCAATTCGTCGCGTATTTTTTTAGCTTTTTTTGTATGTATGTTACCTGCTTTCTTCTCCTGTGGTGAACCGTTTTGAATGAATATGGTCTTGTTTAATAGAGTATATATACGGATTGGTGAAACTTCAAATTTTGGAAAAGAATTCTATTGGTAAAGTGATAAAATTTGTGAATGAACACATGCGTGCATGGAAATCGACCAATATCCCTAATATTTCAGTCGATTTTTCGATAACTCCTTATGGATGTGTATAGTTTTTTAACTTTTAATCAATTAAGGAAGATCTTTAAGTGATCTCATATACTTTTCTGCGAGGTGCAACTTGCAGTTTTGCAGAAAATCGCCGAAAATTCCAAAATTCTTATCAAAAATTTCATTGAAATGACATAACGGACATTTCCTCATAAATATTTTAATTCCAACGTAATAGTGCGGTAATTTTAGGCACTGGAAGTTTTAATTGCGAATTTGAAATTTTTTCTATGTACATCTCTAGCATATAGGTAGTAAAGCATAGTATTTTCGGCTCCTTAAATCAATGAGTACCAAGCTCGTTTTGTTTGTATACCAGGCAAATACCTATTTAAATGCAAATTTTTCCATTTTGCGAAGACGGTGCTTTTGGTTGTCACATTCTACCGGCCTAATAGAAAATTCAGTGACAACACATGTCAAACTTTAAACTAGTACTTGGTGGCTTATAGACAGGGTATTTAGTTATAGCAAACAAAATCACAAAGTAAAGTGATATAAGGAGTTGCATTTATATGAAGATTGAAATATAGGACTAGAATGATAGTGGTCCCTAGGCAGCCGTATATACAGGATGGTTAGAATATAGGGTGCAGTGGACGTTTGGTGGTATAAAAATGTTGGAAAAAATGTGAAATTAAAATTATATAGGGTGATTAAAAAACTGTTATATAATGTGGACATAAGCAAATCATATACAGGATGCTTGAAATATATGCTGGAGTTGAATTATATTTATACAGTGTGATTAAAAAATTATTTTTTTATAGCCTATAAGAAGTTGCATAAAGTGTGGAGAGTATGTTACACAGGGCGATAATATAAAATGTTAAAAATGAAATAATTTATGGGCTAGCCCACAAGGAGTTATATACTATGGTTGAAATATAGGACGGATTTGACTCCTTAAATATGGGATGGATTCTACTCCGTCCTATAGTTTACAGAAGGCAGCTAACAAATTTATGTTTGTCCGTGGGCAGTCGTATGTACAGGATAGTTGGTACATAGATTGGAGTGGAATTATCTATAGTTATACAGGGTTGTCAAAAAAAATTGAAAAAAGGTTACATGGCGTAGTCCATAAGGCATAAATACATGTTGGGCTTATTAAGTCAACGCGTACTAGTACATTTTGTTCGTAAAGATTTACGTGTCAGTTTAAATTAGAAAGTATCATTGTGTAATTTTGAAGCTTTCGATGTTACCTGGTTCTGTCTATTAAGGTTATACATACGAAATAAAAAATGAAAACTACTTGAGTTTAAAAAAACTAAAAAGTTGAAAATAAAACATTTAAAAAATATATATAACCGACTTCTACCTATAACTAAAAAGCTAAAAATAATTATAACAAAATACAACTCTAGCAAATAAAGAACACATTCAATGTTGTTAGGTACCTACCCAGGAAGTAAAAAATGTAAACATTAAAAGGTGCTCATTCTGTACAAATTAAATATCTACCAATCTAGTATATTTTTGAAGCCGGTGCCAAGCAAATCTAAAATCCTTCATTGCGTACTTATCTACTAATTCATCAAACTTGATTGTTGCTTGGCACCGACTTCAAAAAGATTGGTAGGTAATTAATTTGTACAGAATGAGCACCTTTTAATGTTTACATTTTTTACTTCCTGGGTAGGTACCTAACAACATTGAAGTGTTATTTATTTGCTAGAGTTGTATTTTGTTATAACTACTTTTAGCTTTTTAGTTATAGGTAGAAGTAGGTTATATATATTTTTTAATGTTTTATTTTATTCAAATCAAATTACTTGAAAAACGTTTTTTTTTCCTCATTCTTCTTCATGGTTTCGCCACAACCTTCTGGTGAAGGGGGTCTCTTGCTAAGGGGGCGGTTCTGATACTAAATTTATCCAAATTGTGGTGGCTTCTCCAAAGTTTTGGACATATAGATTTTTGAGCTATTACATTAAAAACAGTTAATTTGAGGTTTAACCTCATGGAAGTTACTTTCTTCCAGTACCTTGGAGTTAAGATTACTTCGTTTAAGTTTTGAAATTACTATCTTTGAGGCTCTATAGGGGGATCGCATCCATCGCCCCTCTACTTCTTGGACCAGGCCCTAATTCCGATCATTACTGCAGTTACATTTCTCAAACTCTAAAATTTCTTCCTCGAAGTTTCCTTGGACTTCCATCGTCTTGAAACGTTGTGATTTCAAGGCGATGGAAGTCCAAGGAAACTTGGAGGAACGAGTTACATTGTCTACCGGCTTCAGACTAACATCTAAAATTCCTGTTGTCCTTGATGAATAATAAATAAATTGTATTATTTTCTTCAAAATTGTTAGCAATCGGAAACAGCACTTATTGAATAGAATTGGGTTTTCACATTCTTAGGCGATCTCTTAGATAATTATTTGTATTACTAGCCGTTCGAGGTTTTGATCGCAAGACTTTTCTGTTATTCTCAGGTAAAAAATAAAGGGTCCTGAGTTGGAATCTCTGTAGGCGTTTTTCTTTAAACTCCTAGATAGGCTTTGCAGTCTGTGCTTTCATATAGTATGTATGAAGGACATATATAATTTTTAGATGTCGATCCCTGAAGGCAAATTGCACCCAGAAACAACATGTTGTCTGTGCTCAAAAATTTATAAGATCTCGAAGAGTACCTAAGTATCATAACGGTACTGTGGTCAACTTACACATTCGTGTCTTAATATTCCTTACTCGAAAATCTCTGGTAGATCCTAGATGTCATTTTAGAAAATCTTCAATTACACCGTATCATTAACAAAACGATATATTTGTTTATTATAATTTATTATGTAATCAGCTGTAATACTTATCGATAATAATCTCAATAGCGTTAAGAATACGGTTTGATTATTCCGTATGATTTGATTATCTCATATTAATTGTTCAATGATTTTTTTAGGTTTTTTCAAACTTTTCTTATATTTTGTACTGTGATATTGATCTTCATATCAAAACAGTAAATAAAAAACTATACCATGAAATGTGTAAAATTGATTTTTGGTTAAGATGGCGGGGCACCCGCATAGTTTTTAGGAAAATTAATTTATAGTTGCAAGTTTTTCCCCTGAGTAGTGGAAACCATTCTTTGAAATATTCCTCATCAATTAAAGGGCCCTTTGAAGGTGGTGACAAAAAAGGTTCTTAGAGTGAATAGTGATAATGGAAACTGGAAGTCCTAGGCTTCCCTACTCCTGTAAATAGTTATACCTCTTTGTTAATTGTTCGTCAATATAAACCAGTTGTGTCTGGTCAATAAGGTGACTCAGACGACTAATAATCAGTCTATAAGGCTTCAGGCCTTAAAGACTACCATGGTGTAGCCTCCCGTATATATTCGTTTTTCATTTCTTACCATGCGTTTCTGTTAGCAGTTTGTTGGGAACAGGTTATGTTCGTTATTTTACTGACATCACAGTTCCATCTCATAATAGGGTCATTTCTTCGTTTTCTACACACCCAGGGCCCTGATTCTTGAAACCATTCGACGACTTTACCACTCGACTTCGGACGTATATCGTAGGAAATCTAACATAAATGAAGTATACTACATGTGTTAAACTTCATTTACCTCAACTTTTCATGCAACTTATGTCGAAAGTCGTATAGTAGAGCTGTCGAATGGTTAGAGAATCGGGCCCCTGGAGTTCTGAAAATTGGTGATTTTATAGATTTCGACATACGAAATAGTCTGGATGCTGGCAACCAGGAATCAAATGAAAAGACGATACAATTTGAAGGTCGGGTTCTAACAGGAAGATAAAGTTGAGTTATAAAACCCTCAGAGGAGTAAAAGCAAGTCTTCAAAGCTCACACCAGCTTGGGATGGTCCATACGAAGTGGTAAAGAGGATTAATGACGTTGTTTATCGCATTCGCAGGAAACCGAGGGCTAAGATAAACGTGTATAAACTTATACAAGATCCTATTTAATAACTCATATAAGTCTTTACGAGGGTGTTCTCAGTCGTCAGCAAAACCACAGATTCTTGTCTCTCACCTGTTTACAGAACATATTTATAGAAAAATGATAATATGCGTCTTTTAGATATATTAAAACAATTAGTAGGAGAGATAGAGCGAGATTTTGCTCGTCATCCTGAAAATGGACAGAATGTATCGTATTAAGTTCAATTCCTGAATACCGAGGATAGTTACAGGGTGTGAAAATGTTAATTTTTTTTTGTCATGCTCATCATCGAGTAAATCTTCCAAAATTGGCTGCATACAAGATTGTGGTATATTTAAGCAAATTCCAGAGAGGCGTCTGCCTAGAGCGTTACCATCAAGGTGGCGGACAGGGGTAAACTTGTCAAAAATAGGGGTGAATTTCGTCATTAAGTAAAAAGAACGCCATTACCACCATTTTTTTGCTTACACAATAGAAATCATAATCCAAAAGGACGTACAGCTAAATGACATAAATAGATTTTTTATGATGTCATTACTGTGGTCTGTATGACGTCAAACACAATTTTTTTAAATGCAAACCCCATGTCCGAATATGACTTTGACCATGACCTTGAACTTGATCTTCCGGGTGATTCCAAGATCAAAGTTTTGTTGAAAAATCAACCAATTATAGCTAAATTAGGTGGACGGGGGTTTTCGACATCGCTGATTTCGAATCTGAAATCAGTTTTTCAAAATTCACAATCCAAGATGGCGGACCAAATTTTTTTGAAAAAAGTCAACCAATTGATGCACAACCTATTAACGGTAATCGATGTTTTTAATCCTGATCCGAAAGATGATTGATTCAAATAGGGTATTCCAAATTAAAAACAAATTTGACGTTGAAGTTGGCCACTACTTGTTTTAAAAATTTTCAAAAACTGATTTCATACCCGTAATTATCGACCTCGAAAACCCCCGTATACCAAATTGGGAGTAGGTTGGTTGATTTTTTTTCAAATTGCCAATTTTCAAAATCTGATTACAAATCTGAAATCAGATTTTCCAATCCAAGAGGGCGGACCAGTTTTTCAAACAAAAACTGATTTCAGATTCGAAATCAGCGACGTCGAAAACCCCCCGTACACCTAATTTAGCTATAATAAGTTGATTTTTCAAACAAACTTTGATCTTGGAATGACCTTGAAGGTCAAGTTCAAGGTCATGGTCAAAGTCATATTCGGGCCTGAAATTTTCCGCTCTTTCCAAATCAGTAATGAAAAATGTGGCTTCGCATTTAAAAAATTGTGTACGTCATACAGACCACATTAATGACGCCATGAAAAATATATTTATGTCATTTAGCTATACGTCCTTTTGGATTATGATTTATTTTGTGTAAGCAAAAAAAATGGTGCAAATGCCGTTCTATTTATTTAATGAGGAAGTTCACCCCTATTTTTGACAAGTTTACCCCTGTCCGCCACCTTGATGGTAACGCTCTAGACAGACGCCTCTCGGGTTTTTGCTTAAATGCATCACAATCTTGTATGCAGCCAATTTTGGAACGTTTACTCGATGATGAGCATGACCAAAAAAAATTACCACTTTCACCCTCTGTAACTATCCTCGGTTATCTCTTCCACTGGCGCCTGCCTAGAAACGTGATGTAGTTCAGGAATTGAACTTAATACGATACATTCTGTACATTTTCTCGATGACGAGCAAAAACCGGCTCTGTCTCTTAGACTAAATGCATTACGTCGTATAATCGACAGTTACGATTTTTAACTTAACACCAGTGCTAAACTACTTCTATTTTTTTTGGGCAATAACATCACAATCGAAATAAAACGACGTATATTGAAGAAAAACCAAACGTTTCAAAGTCTATTCTGACTTCATTGTCAATGGTAGTGCTAAGCCTAGAGAGATAGCTATTAATTCTGATAAATAAGACGCAGTTAATAGTTGTCTCGAAAATTTAATATATGCATGCCATTTATCAATATTGAAAATAAGTTTAAAAATATTGTTCCCATAATCATTGAGTTATCGACCAGCTATAAAAGACTTCAAACATTGCATACGTGCAACTAAATATACAGTTCCAAACACGTTTTTTAACAGTTTGCCAATTTGTTACGATGAACCTTGAATGCTAGAGAAATATTTATTTATATATGATCGCATAATTTATTGAAATAGCCGATAATAACTAAATGTCTACCTACATTTTTGTACGATTACTAATTTTTCTAGTAATATCGCCGAATGTTAATAACATGATGTAACGTTATATTTCCGAGCACGATAGCTAAATATTTGTACAGCTTTTTACTCGAGAAGAGCTTATTGGAAAAATTGTACTGCCAAAAACGAAAGGTTAGATAAAACTTGTTTGATCACACTAAAGTGAACACACGTCTCAATATAGTTTTACTGAATTTAGTCTTGGACAATTGCGAGAAATTTTCTGGCCTTACATATACAGTGTTATCAAATTCATATTACGGCTGAATATAAAAAAACATCAACAATGACAGTCCCGAAAATTCCATTAATGTAAAAAACGCAGGGTGATTCCGAAATCGAATACCACGTAGACTGACAGATCAGAGAAACTGGAAAAAATCTTCGAACCAGTGAAATGTGAAATGATATAAGACGCGGCTGCTTGGGGAGAGGCAGTTTGGGTTGAAAGCAGCGTGTAGCAAACCAGCTGATAGAATTAGTTATTGGGTTTTATAAATAAGTTCATTTTGATAAAAGTAGACGTTTAAAGTTCTTGTAACTATTTATGAAATTGAACCTACGAAATCTATTGCATTAGGAAAAACACTACAGACTGCGGTATTGTCGTTCACGATCTTCGTTTAAGTGTTTTTTTACATAAATTTAAAGTCATAGGGGGTGAGGTCCGTGGCTCAGCAGCTGAAATTTTAGCCTCGAAACTGAGTCGGCTTTGACCCAGTAAATTCGGCCTCCCAGTAATTGTGGGTGTATATGCGCTGAACGTCCTAAGAAAAGAATGAAGAAATTAATCATCTGGTAAATGTACAATACAGCATAAAGGCGAGTTAGAATGACTAACATTTCACAGAACGAAAATTACTGCGAAATAATTCAGATCGATACTCTTAACAGCATCATCACAGTATTCATTAATTTATTTACTCTTAATGTTCTGATAAAATGAAACGATTATATGGCAATTTTTTCAAGCTTATTTTGCAATCAAAATACTTCCTGTGGTATTTTCAAATCAAATTAATGTAATCTTATAAGTTTTACATAAATAACATTTTTTGTGACGTTAATCCATATCAAAGCGTTTTGCTTATCTAATCTCATTCAAATAAATGTGGAACAATAAACCTTTACATAATTTATTAATGAAAGAAATCTTAAGTTCGCGTGTGCTTCGGTTTATTGTTTAAAGTTTGAAACTAATGTGAGAAGTAACATATCCTGTTTTAACCCTTTAATAGATTCCAGACGGCGAAGCAAATATAATTACTTCCGTAACACGTTGTAGAGAATATGAAGATCAATCGTGCCAGGTGGTATAAACAGGGATAATCAGTTAGTAACAGTTATTAAATGATGGCGTTGATGTTTTTTTTTCTTAAAACAATATACAGCCAGAATTCAACTAACTGCTACACGTTATGTATTGTTTGATAGAACAATTAGCTAAAATATCTAGTAAAACATACAATACAGAAATAAAATTTAAATTCCCAAATTATAATAAAAAAATTAAAATACATGCTTTAGTTAACACAATTTATGCATCGGACTACTACACATACTGCGTATTGTCAAGTGTTCACTTTATTTCATGTTATGTATAGTCTGACACGTGCTGATATTGAGAATAGATTAGCAATGCCAGCCCAAAATTCCATGTATTTTCTTATGGAGGAAAGATCGCGCGTACAGAGCGCTATAATTTCTCATAAAAGAATTGTTATATTGATAGTCGAAAAAAACCTCATCATGGGGATTCGAACCCGGACCTATTGCTTCCTTCGTAAAAGTTTAGTATATGTGTCAAGAGGGCTGCTTCGTATAAAGATTCTAGAACTGGATAGTATGTTGAATGAAATACGTTTAAGACATAGTAATGCCACTCACCAGCGATCTTAGAGATAGCCTGGTTGGAGAGCAGACACGACGTCCTTGGCAAAAATATATATCGCTCACACAAACCCCACTAGATCCGAACCACATTCAATGCACTATTACAAAATGTAGGGCATTTTCCTTCGCCTCGGTTTTTTTATGGACCAAATGTTGCGAGTTCATCTTCTTCAATACTGATCGAAGCGTCCCTGACAGATTCCTTCTACATCATCAGCAATCAGATTATCAGGATTATTTTGTTCAGTTCCATACCACTGCTAAACCTAGTGATAAGTTCGAAACGAAACGAAATTCTTTACATTACTGTTTTGTACTACTAATTGTTCTAGTTGTGCAAAATGAACTTTTGAATTTTGAAATTTTTTTTTCAAATCAAATCAAATTTATTCATCATCACAGTAAGTGTACAATCCATACGTCAAAATATAGGGCTGATTCTTCTAAATAATTAACAGAGACACGATGGAAGGACACTTTGCTTAGGCATGACTGTCTGTTTTGTTATGTGTTCGTTTATTATGCCTCTGTTGTAAAATATACATATAAATGATAGATTGCAGGTAAGAAAATATAATTTGACAAAGTAAGAGCTAACAAAAAAAAAATTAAGAGAGATATCAATTATACAATACAAAAATGAGTCTAGGGTGTAGATGGTTGGGAAATGGTCACTTACAATAGTTTTAGTGTTTTTTTTTTAATCTTGTTTATGAAACTTTAGATGACAGTAGCTCACAAAATTTGTGTTGATGTAATAACAGGTAATTTTTGACTTTTAATTTAAATTTTCTGAAGTTAAGTATTTTTTTTATTTCTATAGGGATTAGGTTAAATAATTTAGGTCCAAAGTAAAACAAGGACCTTTGACTTAGGGTTTTATTGAAGAATTGGACATTTAAGTCCATATTGACCGTCGAGCGGGTTACTCGATTATTTTTGTACTGACATTGGGTTGGATTTGAATATAATCTTAAAACGCTTTGGTAAATAACAGTAAGTCTAAGGTTTAATATTTGATTTTCTTCATAAAGTTTGCGTGTAGGATAGAGTTTACTTTTTTTGAAAATTATTTTTAGACGTGTGTTTTGTTGTTTGTAAAATTCTAAAAGTTGTATTAAAAGCAGCTCCCCACGCCACTACCCAATATCTTAAAATGGATTATACCAATGAATTGTAATGTATTGTTAAATTTTTTTTTCGAGAGAATTTCTCTTAGCGTATAAAAAGTGTGCCTAAGGGCTCTCAGACGGTTGCTGACGTGAACTATATGTTCTGACCAGCGAACATGTTTGTCTATAATAACACCTAGATATTTTAAAGAATGTACTTTTTCTTGTCTTGGGCATTCACATAGCTCCTGACATTCTGGGTTTTGATGTAGTTGCAAAGAAAATTTGTTAGGTTGATGTATGATTGTTGGAGTAAAAGTTATAAATTTTGTTTTTTTGATATTCAGGGTTAATAAATTGTTATCCAAAAATGAATTTATCAGTTTTAAATTAACTTCTGCTTGTTTTTTGAGCTCATTCCATGTTTTACCTGTGAAAATTATGGCTGTGTCATCTACGTAACACACAAGGTGTCCAGAAAATCTGTAAATATTTGAAATGTTATTCCTGTACACAAAAAATAATATTGGTCCTAGAACTGTTCCCTGAGGAATTCCTATTTTTACAGTCGATGCAGAACTTGCATTGTTTCCAATTTTCACCCTTTGTGTTCTATTAGATAGATAGTTTCTTAGCAAGTTATTTGTCTGTCCTCGAATCCCGTAGTTGCCCTTTTTCTTCTTATTTGGAAACTAAAACTTCCATTGCTGATTCTGCTTTTTCCGGATTTGGCACGCCTATTTTTTCCGAATTAATTTATTTATATATCTGAATCCACATATAAAGAAAGTTTTCCGACGTTTCCCCACACTTATATGGGGCTTTATCAAGGATCAAATACAAATGTTATTTACCTTGCGGCTACTACATTCGTTTAGACTTTTTCTCACAATACATTTTGAAACTTCACTTTTATTAAACATCTCACACTGAAGCACAAATTGTAAAGTGGGAGAAGTTTAATAAAGTGAGGTTTCAAAGTGTGTTGTGAGAAAAAGTCTAAACATTTGTATTTCTTATCTTTGAAAAAGCTCCATATAATTGTGGGCGAATCGTCAGAAAACTTGTTTATATGTTAGTTCAGGTATATAAATAAATTAATCAAAAAAATCATGCGGTCCAAATCAGCTATGAAAGCTCATAAAATTTCTATTATTCTATTGTTTTTCTTCCATTCTGGTTACAAGATTTTGTTATTCATTTCTCATGGTGGTTACAAGGTTTTGTTGTTTATTACACCTTGAATTCTAAATTAGCAAACCTGAATATATTTATTTAAATTGTGAGGCTGGCAAAATACTTGAAAATGACGGTGAAACCTGGGATGTGAATTCTTGAAAAATGTTCAATCAGAAACTAAACCAATATTAAATTATTGAGTGGCTAAGATCCCAATTTGGTAATTAAAGATTTTTGTCATTGAAATCTAGATTCCGTATCAGTGTCTGCACCCAATTTAAAAATTACTCACGTCACATTTCAACAAAAATTCTTCAACCGCACCCTTCCCAGATACATGACCTAAATAGAGGAACAAAACTAGAAGAACGTCCTTCCCTGTTTCGACACGGCGACATCTTCTCCATAATCCGTGTTCGCTGCAAATTTGAATAACAAATGTCAGCGTCCTCTTCAGCGACCTGAAGAGGTTCATTAATCTTCGGCGATATGGTGGAAGTAGTGATCCTCGGAATTCGCAATGTCGAGTGGATCGACACAACACAACCACACACACGCGTGTGACTACTGTTTGTCTACATTCTTCCTTATAGGCGAAACGTCCTCCAAGTATGTCGCGCATTTTAATTAGCCTTTCGCACCGAAAGCTATTTATATTTTTGCGATCTTGATTTTTATTATTAAATGCACCGCCAATTGCGGACCATCAATCAGCCGTGCACAATGGTCGTGTGTTTGTGTGATATGCAATCGAGAACATGATTACACGGCACACCTAATGTATTATTTAAGTGCACTACGGCGTTAAACCATTGCAATGGATACGCGAAAAAAAATTGGTCAATTGAAAACAATATCGATCAGTTAAATTGATTGAACTATCGGGTGAACCTTGAAAACATATTTGTATCATTATGTGAATAAAAGTGTATAACTTTCCTGTGATTATCAATAAATAGGCAAAGACAAAACAGTTCACTACCGTTTTCTTCCTTGTTTGTCAACCTTATCAATTTGTCATCAATTTGTTAGCTATAACGGCTTCAAATCAAACATATCTTAAAGTCGAGAGCATCAATGATAGCTTACGGCTACAACATGACCTGAATCAGCTCACGTTATGGTGTACCAAGAACAAACTCTTTTTGAACATCGCTAAATGCAAAGTATGTTCTTATACTTTAAAGAGGAATCCTATATACTATTCGATTATTCGTTGAACAATCAAACTATTGAGCGGTGCACTATCATAAAGGACCTGGGTGTATATTTTGATCATAAATTCTCATTCGCTGAAAATATTTCCATAACTTGCAAATCGGCACTGCGTTCGCTGGGTTTTATTTTGCGAAATTGCAACAGCTTTCATAACATATCCGCGCTGAAATCTTTATATACATGCTTAGTGCGCTCAAAGTTAGATTATTGCAATCTTATCTGGCATCCTGTCTACAAGATTCATCATAAGCGTTTGGAGGCAGGCAAAGAAAATTCCTGAAATTTCTTGCTTTTCGAGTCGACGGCTCATATCCTGTCAGAGGGTACCAGCACAATTTACTTCTTGACAGATCTGGGATAAGATGTTTAGTTATGCATTGAAATTTACATAGCCTTTCATTTCTATACAAATTGGTTTACAACAGAATTGACTCTCCTGTTCTTCTGCCAATGATCCCGATACATTCGCCAAGGCTTGGTTCAAGAAATAACACCTATTTGTATCTGTTTGCCAATACAAATGTGCTTATAAAGTTACCATTATTTATCATGTGTAGAGCTTTTAACAGTATATCTAGGATCTGTGATATTAACTATGACAATTTTGAATCAATAGCTGAACCATATATTCAACAAATGTCAGATCAACCATGGTTCAATTACTAGTAAAAGTCTTTTGTCAACTGTTATTTTGTTTCTTTTCTAAAACTGTGGGTAGAATTCTTTATGTAATATTTGTCAATTGTTATTTTATTTCTTTTTAAAAAAAACTGTGTGTAAAACTTATGTTGTAATATTTGTAATATTCTCAGTTCTTTTAATTCTTACTCTCTTCGAGGTGTCATTCCTTTGTACGCATGACAAAATACATTATATATTATATATAACATACATTGTTTCTGGTCAGGGAACCTTCATCAGTTGCGCTTCCCACAATTGAATGTCCTCTCGAACACTTCTTTATGTATTTAACATCTAGGCTTTTCGAGGAAATCAGCACACAGAGGTTCCGAATCTGGAGCCGTTTCGTGTAATTGCTGTTCTCCTTAACTCCTAGGACAAAATGTCACGATAAAATTTTTCAGGTTACGTCACCTGTCAGAGATATTGAATACTCTCTTCGAGGTGTCATTCCTTTTTAATTCTTGTTATTATTATCATTTTTTTAATATTTAAGATACCATAGTATATTAGTATGTTTCATTACTTACATTACATTTGTCCTGTAATTGGATTTATTTCTGTTGGCGCAATAAACTAAACTAAACTTATTTCAGAAAGATTGTGTTTGATTGTCTGCCTGATCATTGGAGTTTTCTTTTCTCAGCTTTTTCCAGAACATACTGGGGCGGTTCCAGAGGGAAGGATCGGGCAATTGCATCAAAGTTCAGAGTTTAAAAGGAGATTCTTTCATCAAAAAGACAAGGGAACCTTATTGTTATGTGTTTTGATAGCAGAACTACTATTTTTCATTCAAAACAGACAGAATACGAACTCCCTTCGCTGAATTGGTATAAGATTGTCTCCATGGATCACGAAATCGCCCCTCGGCAGCTGTTGGTTGGATTCGCTGATATTTGAAATTGTAATGGGAAACAAAGTGTAGTAAGGCAATTTCGAAAAATTGCCCTGAGTACAGGTTGTCTGCATACAAAATTTTCCTCACAGATATTCAGATATATGTCTATAATATGATCAACCAGAATCCCTGTACATAAATAGTGTTTTGTATATTGTGTGTGTTGTAGAGATGGGCAGGTCCGGATGGACACTTATGTCCGAACCTGCATCCCTAGTGTTAATGATGGACGTACATCCGACAGCAATTCGGACACAGATCCGCGGACCTCTCGGAGTGGCAAGAAACGCATGCAATGAGCGGTACTGAATATAGTTTAGAGATGTGTAGGTTCGGAAGGACACGAATCCTCGGACCTGTGTGAATGAAGGATGTATATCGTTACCGATCGGCGGAACCACCGGTTGATATTATTCTCGGGAGCGGACATGCTATGAGCGGTACTGAATCAATGATAGCGGACTGGGAACTGCGGATCGGAGTTAGGGGAACGGTATTACCTATAGTTTGATCATAGAGAAGTATTGTTGGTTCGTGGTTATGTATTTTTATCGTTTTAGTTGTCAAATATGACTATTTTTATTTGTAATTATTATTTATGATAAGTCATTATGGTTTTCTCGTAATTTCATGGACCCATATGGGTCCGACGGACACGGGTCTCTTGGATGTACATCTTTGGAACTGGATGCATATCCGAATTATGAACGGACCTACCCATCTTTATTGTGTTGGAGATGTTTAAATCCCCAATCTGGAATCGTTATCAATCTCCGTATGTTTTAACTAAAGATTTATTCTTGAGTATTTGGCGGTTGAGGCTCTTCTAGCAATAATTTGTCCATTCCAAATTCACGTCAATTGAATCAACAAGATCCTAGTGTATCCCATGGCTGCTGGTTCTGGTTAATACATGATTGGCCAATTTTCATTTGTCCATATGTCTTCTGGAAATTTTATATTGTCCCTTTTTCCTTACTTCACCGATATATGTATAGCCACAATCACAAACAACACTGTACACACAATTTTTGGAATTCTGAGTTGCATTAAATGACTTCTTATGTGTGAATAGAAACAGTCAATATGATGGATAGGATTAATACTTATACAGGACTGTTGAAACTTCGTGTAGTGTTGAATTATAGTTGTACAGGGTGATTCAGAAAATGATTATTTGGTGACCAATACACAGAAACATATACAGGGCGGTTGCAATATAAGATCAGTTATAGTTACACTTATAGAAAGTGGTCCAAATAATAAAACAAATAAAAAAGTTAAAAAGTATGTGGATAATATAAAAAAATACAAATTAGAGTGAGAGGGAGAGGAAAGAATACGCTAATATAATCAATTGAATTATACTTTGAATCAGATAAAAAAATATGTCATAAAATAGTTATTGAATGCACACGGGATCTAAACGGTTTTTATTTTAAGCCAGTTGAAATGTGGGTTTTTTTTTTTAAATATAAATTTAGTTTTTTTTATTCGTGCTAATATAATTTTGATGCACGCATTATTGTCACATAAAACAACCCTTTGATAAGAGGTTTTAATTATAAACTTGTTTTAGTCTTGAATAGTTCATTTAGTAAATAATAATTCAATTTTAATGTACGAGGCTGCCTTTTATATTTCGGGATTGGACAACCCTAGTGTTGCAATCTGACAACTGACAGTTCTATCGTAAAGTTTGACATTTTTGAGGTTATACGTACTCAGAACGTTTTGACATACGAGCGCTATGTGTTGTTTACAGTAACTTAAAGGATTCATCTCGGCCAAAAAATGGAATTAAATCGTGAACATTTTCGTGCGATTATTTTTTACAACTTTCGACGTGGATTAAGTCAGCAAGAGTGCATGGATGAACTTAATTTAATTTTTGGCGATGAAACTCCATCAAGGACCACTGTTTATCGATGGTATGGTGAATTCAATCGAGGTCGTAGTTCACTCCATTCGGATTCGGATTGATGCTGTGCGCGAACTGATATTGCAAGATCGTCATGTGACCTATCGTGAGATTAACTCAACCTTACACTCTAGTGGGACCAGCATACATTCAATATTGCATAAACATTTGAATGTCAAACAAATTTGTTCGCGTTGGATCCCACACAATTTGTCAATCGTTCAAAAAAAGGCTCGTGTCGATTGGTCGAAAGAAAAGCTCAAAAAATACGATCGCGGTGCTTCAAAACACGTTTATGACATAGTGACAGGTGATGAATCGTGGATTTACGCGTATGAGCCCGAAAGTAAACAGCAGTCGACTGTATGGGTGTTTCAAGATGAGTCGAATCCAACAAAAGTTGTTTGCGCACGAAGCACTTACAAGCAAATGATCGCCTGTTTTTTCGGAAAAACTGGACATGTCGCAACCGTACCACTAGAACAACGCAGAACAGTCAATTCTGAGTGGTACACAACCATTTGTTTGCCAGTTGTCTTCCAAGAAATGAGGAAAACCAACCCCCAAAGACGGATCACTCTTCACCACGACAATGCGAGCTCTCACACATCGGCTCATACAACTGCATTTTTGACCACTCAAAACATCGATTTCATGAGTCATCCGCCGTATAGTCCTGACTTGTCACCTAATGACTTCTTTTTATTCCCGTACGTGAAAAACAAACTGAGAGGTCAATGTTTTTCGACTGCGTTTAGAATGCATGTTTTGGAGATACCTCAATCAGAGTGGAAAAAGTGCTTCGACAATTGATTCAAACGCATGCAAAAGTGTATAGATCTGCATGGGTAATATTTTGAAAAACAATAAATCGATTTTCGATGATTAATATTTGTTTTTGTTCTCTAATCCCGAAATATAAAAGGCAGCCCTCGTATTTTTAACAATATTTTACTTGGTTATTGTTGTAAGTATTTACACAAAGGTTTACAGTATTTTTTGTT
The DNA here is from genome assembly GCA_034190945.1 of Octodonta nipae. Lineage (NCBI taxonomy): Eukaryota > Metazoa > Arthropoda > Insecta > Coleoptera > Chrysomelidae > Octodonta > Octodonta nipae. The sequence goes on from CM067217.1 coordinate 16,396,341, forward strand.
TTATTTTGATTAATTATTTTATAGCTTGAGACTTGAAAATGGGGTGCATACAAAGTGACCGACAAAAGCGATATCTGTCACTATATATAGGAATCATCGAATCGTCATGTTTGTTTTACATCGTCACTATCTGTTCAGTTGTGTTCAGTTTTGTCCATGTAGAGGCGTAGGCTTCGGAAAATAAAACTTGTCGTTGTAATCATTGTTTTTATCAACCTTTTTTTATTGAGCCCCCCCCCCCAGATTATACTTATTAATTTCATGTCCTCTCATTATCTCTTTATTTATTTCAATGACTTTACACCTTATTTCGATTATAAGTTAGGTATAAAAAAAATCAAACCAATTTAACATTAAGCAAAATAATAAGAGTACTAATGAGAAACTTAAGGGTACATGCTCTGTACCAGTTGGTTGATTCTATGTTAAGTTTTTACCAGAGTTATTTATCATCAAGTCGCTATCGACAGCCAGACGAATTCGCTGCTTAGCTTTAATAAAACCAGAGCTGAAGAACCTGTCACACTTAAATAGGTTGAAGAAAAAGGAATAAGTATTCACAAAGCAAGAGAGGCACATTTCAAATTAACAAAGAATCGTTTGATCCAAAATTTCTCCAATGTCAACAGATGGAAGTCAACTTTCGTGGTAGAATCAGCCTTCATTTCTAGAAATTCTTTCTGAACTTTTCTGGAATTTCAAGACATCGACTGCAAATGAATGTGATATTGTGATGTTTAATTTTCGCATTAAATTTATTTTTCTTCCAAAAATGCAAACGTCTTACCCCCTCGTGACATCTCTCTACGCCCCACCAGGGGGGCACGCCCTCTTGGTTGGGAAGCCCTGATCTAAAGTAATCCAATGTTAAACCAATGTAAAGACAAAAATCCATCATTCATTAAATTTATTAAAGTCAACGTCCTATTGTTTGCATTTCGTATTGTTTAAAAAATTCCGTTATACCGAAATTAGCACCGAGATCTCGTCAAAATCCAGACGATCGCCTTCATTTATATTCCAACCTCAATGACCTTGGGTTGTTTCACAATGTTACAAAAAGACCGACACCGAAATACCCAGTAGTTTCGAATTGATTCTCGTTAACAGTTTGTGTTTCATTAAAGAAACGACTAACAAGTGCGTTCCGAATGATGAGTAATTTCGAAGATATCGTTTGTTTCGTTTCCGGTCGTCAAGGAATACACAGCCGGTTTATGAATGATGTGCCTTCATTGTGTTACATTCAAGCGGCCTTTCGTTTTTATTGCGTATTAGTTAATTGTCGGATTACATCAATCTGATAATAATCGAATGTTAGTTCATTTTAATCCAATTAATTCGAAATTGAGAAATTTTGTAAGAACGATACTTGTATGTTTGATCACGATATCCTTCGAATCATCGTTTGCCCAGCCTGCCTACCAAGAGAAAATACAAATTATAAGATAGTGATTTTGATATTTCCTAATTTGTACATTTTCCGGAATTTCTTTTTGAATATATTAGATGAAATTGCGTATATTTTTTACGTTTTTAACACAGAGCATACAATAGAGAATAGATAGGAAAATCTGTGTAAAGCCGTGTCCAGATCTATAAAAATTTGCGCCGAATGGCAAATTCAACAATTTTTGTGTGTGCGGGAGAATTAGTGTCAATGTGGACGTTTTGACGCACGCAAGAATTTATTCGACATTCAACGCACGCGATCCGCACCGAGTCGGTTTCTCGATGAACATCAAAGGATTTGCGCCGCATTCAGTTATTGATGTGGACGCGTTTGCAAATTCTGCCGTACGAAATTTCTGAATTTGTTAACTATCCTCACATTCCCCTGACTTTTGACATGTTGTGTTTATAAACAAATTTGTCCGATATTACGAGAATATGTGCAGCTTTTATTGTTTTGTATGACTATATTAAACAGAAAAATTAAAGATTAAGAAGACGCTACTGGATAAAAGATCTTTACAGAGAGAGAAGATATGAAGGTGGTAACCGTGTATTGGATATATTGACTGTGACTTATTTGAATTATTAGAAGTAAAACAGTAGTTAAAACTTAACCTCAAATAAATATATTTGAAATCAGCTGTCAAATTTCTGCACCCATCTGGAGCACAAACACACGACACACGACGTAAATATTTATGTCAAAATTTATCTCAACTTTCGGCCCAAATATTTGCTGCCAACGCATTCGGGGCAAATTTTTATAGATCTGGACCCGGCTTTAGTTTTCGCCATCTATGAAACTCAACAAATAGTAATAATGTCATTTGAGTTACAGACACTTGTACGAATGCAATTGCCGATAAAAAAGGAATCTGCACACTATCTAAATGGTGTATTTCTCCGCTATTTCTTATCGTTCCAAAAAAATTCTATAGCCAAATAAAAATTCCCAAATAATCGATCATTAAAGTGACTATTTCGCCATCTGGATGTAGTACGAGCAACCCTCAAATTTAAGGCTGCTTGAAAACTCTAGATGGCGCGTCCAACTGTAGTACAATCTCGCTTATCTGAGTTCCCACACCCTGCTTCCTAACGTTTTTGACGTTCGTGACATTGCTGACAGTTTAGTTATTTTTGACTTATTTGACATTTTTAAAAGACTTTTATACTAACAAAGAATTTTATGTTTTTACATATTAGTAGGAGGAAGCTAAAATGCGTAGCGCCCAATACATAGAAGGATGTATAATGTGCCCTACCGTTAAATTAAATAGTACATTCTAATAATAATAATACTAACAAAAAATCCAACTTATATAATTTTACAAAAACATTATTTTAAACACAAAGAAAATATAAAAAGTTACTGTATATAATCCAGGGCGAAGTCTAGCCAATGGCTACTCATACTTAACCCTAAGAGGACCACACCTACCTCTAATAATGTATTTGAGCACATAAGTAAATGACACTTCAAAAACATAAACTTTTATTAATAACACTTAACCTAAAGTTTCACACTCCGGGTAGAGCAAGAAGTTAAAATTTAGCTCGTTCAGCGGTAGGATTATTTCTGATATTTAAGAAATAGATATATTGTTTGATTTAAATTTATTTTTAATGTTTATTGATATCTTCTATTGTTATTTACTAATCGGTGGACAAAATAGAGTTGTGTATCAACGGTAAAGGTGGGTAATTTCCAGTATTTGAGTAGATCAAATGTATATATAATGAAAAACAAAGGTACCAATATTGACCCTTGTGGCACTCCAGAAAGAAACTGCCAAGTATTTGAGAAAACATCACCTACCTGAACCTTCTCTGATCTATAAGAAAAATATGATTTAATTAGGGATAACGTGTTACTATCCCATCCATAATATTTAAATTTTCACAAAAGTGGGCGGTGGTCAATCGTGTCAAAGCCATGGTCATAAGCTTATGTCATTGAATACTGTCGTAAGAGAGGAGATCGTTCTGTTTTCTCGAAAATGTTTTGGGTGTCTGGAAATATGTTGTTGGAATTGAAATACGTGAAAATCTCGGAATATATATATTTTTATAACTTTTGAAATTGTTGATAAAATTGCTATGTTTCAAAGGTCATTAAGTAATTCAGGTTTTTTCGTCTTCAGTAGAGGTTTTCCAATTTTCCATGAATCAGGAAAGTAGTTTACTTCTATGCAACTATTTACGATACTCTTAATATATGGGTCACTAAAAGGACTGCAAAGTTTGAGCATCTCCGCAGTAATGGCGTCTTCACCACGGAAATTCGTCTTAATAGTATGCAGAGCTTTATTAATCTTATTATAACAGTACACATAATAATTGACAAGGTAAACTTCAACCTACTATTGGCTAAATTTGAGGCTTTAGGTTTTTGTCCCTCCTTTATCAAATGGTTGGACAGCTTTCTCACAGATAGAATTCAAAAGGTTAAAATCTAACTTTATCTCTAATCCAATTAGTGTTATCTGGTGTCCCGCAAGGTACATATTGCGCCCCGATGTTATTTAATTTGTTCGTAAATGACATTTTTATTGTAATCCAGCATTCTTCAGTCAGAATGTTTGCAGACGACCTCAAACTATATATGCCCATAAATTGTTTGTAGGATGATCCGATTCTAAAGGTCCCAAGAAATTCCAAACTTAATACTTACTCAATGATATCGTGCTACAATATGTGAAAGTTATAAGGACCTTGGTGTTTGGTTTGATGAACGATTAAGTTTTTCGGCTCATATTTCTAAAGTTTGCCTTAAAGGTTTTAATATGTTAGGAATGATGAATAGATATAGTAGGGGACTCTCTTTAGATATCTACAAGTTGCTTTATACTTCTCTGGTTAGGTCAACTTAGAGTTTTCCTCTGTGGTATGGTCTCCTCGATGTCGAACTCATATTTACTCTATTGAATGAGTTCACAATAAGTTTCTTCGCACGGCGGCTGTTAAGCTTAAGATGGATGTTAACAATTACCATAGGTCGGACATGATTAAAAGAATGGGTTTGGGTTTGGATACACTGGAAAAGAGGCGTCTGATATATGACCTTTGTCTTATTTACAAGATCATACATGAGTTAATAGACTGCCCTCAGCTTCTCTCGCTAGTCTCTTTGAGCGTACCGTGCCGTAGTTAAAACGTAGTACGTATAACCTCAAAAATTAAACTTTTTCGTTAGAGCTCCCTTGCATGTGACTAATTATGGTCAACATTCTGTGATTGTCCATGGATCGCTACATATAAAAGGCAGCCCTGTAGACTAATGCAGAGCTTACTATTTTGTGTCAAATCTGTTTGTATATTTGGGTAATCAACCGTAAACTTAATAAATTAATTTATTAATTTTATTAGTACACTTATTAAGAGAAATTTTGGAAAAACTGAGCAAAATGTCTATTTATTTTATTAGCATCCAACAGATTTAGTGGTAAATAAGTATGAATAGACTGCATAGTTATTTTATCAAGTGGTCTGCAATTTACATTAGACTCTTAAATTGAAAAATTCCTCTTAAATCTACCCATTTATTCTTCGGACCCAAGTGAGCAATGCAATAATTTTATGACAGTCTCCATAAACGCATAATGAATCAATTAAATCTTAAGTGGCATATGCATTATTAGATTTGTATCCGTTAATTTTTTGCAACGTAAATTAATCGATAGAACTTTTATTTCTGACTAGAAAGAGAGGGCTATAGAGGGAGCAAGAGGCTACTTCATTCGATTGGGAACTGCTTCCAATGAGCTAAGTCCCGTATGTAGTTCACTGGTTGCTTCCACCCAGCAAGTGAGATATCATAATGCTCTCTTTATTGCACTAAGATAGAGCTGCCTTTAATTTGATTTTTAACAATTCCACTATCAGTTGCCCCTGGCACACTAGTTAAGCAAAAAATATATTTCTATATTTCTCTTATTTAGCAATTGGAATAGTATGTGTCTTATGAAAGTATCAAGTTACTCGTCTTATGAATTTTTTTATCGTTGTTATTTTGCTGGAAAGCCCTGTATAAACCAAGTTAAAACTGAATATAATATGAGCCTCAAGTATGACTGTTAGTAGTTTGGGTTGCAATGGAGATTTTTTTTTCTATAAATTAAATTGGCACAGAAACTATTAGTTGTAGACCTACAAATTTGGTTATTCAACTTACATTAAAGTTTTGAGTTTTGTACGAATTATTCCTAAAAAAAATTCATTACATTTCAAATAACCGGAAGGGGCCCATATTTGAAATTATTTTAGTAACAAAGAGCATTAACATGGCTCTACCGTCCTAAGTCAGGGTATCATCACGCACATTTTTTTAAATCGGAATGAGGGCCATATGATACATTGTAAAAAATAGTTGGTTTATAATAATGCTATTCGTAATGAATATATCGAACCAAGTTATATTGAATTATTTGTTTTTCTTTTCATGGAAATATTATACCTACCTTTCCTTTTCATGGAAAATATTATACCTACCTGATAAAAATCCATGACTTGTACTGTATCGTATACACTGCCAATCATGCAGAACCAGACTTAAATATTCTCGGTCCACAAAACACATTCTCAGGCATGTTCATATTAAATTCATCGTGTGTCCACCGTCTCATAAAAGAATTTTTATTCCAACAGCATTACACGTATTTACGATCTCCATATACTTGACATTTATACCCATATACATAACGTTAATGTATTTTTTAAAACGTTTACCCTGTTTTTCATCTAGCAGCATTCACGGGAATTAATAATAGAAAAAAATTAAACAGCAATTGTTGGTGTTTGGCTATTGTTCTCTTTAGTTATTCATCATTTACAAGAACGTGAAAATGTTTTGTAATCTCTTTACAAAGGTCAACTGGAATTTGTGACAAGGATGTAGAAAATGTTTTCGTCTGCAATGACATTTTGTAGTTACTTAGAGAAATGGCTAATAATATTTTATAACAATATAAGTAAATGTAATTAAATTAAATTAAGTAATTATACAACAAAATTTACCTTGTAAAAGTCTATAATAGTTATAACTTTAATCAGAAGGCTATTGTTGTATTTTATATTCCAAGTTTTCTTTGTCTCATTTAATTTTTCTTCTAATTTCTCATTTCATCATTCGCTTCTTCTGTAATTGTTCTTGTTGTAACTGTTTCTCCACAACTATCTTTGTTTCAGAGTTTTTCTTGGTAGGAGTTTATACAGATTTTCCATCGAGAGCCTCTGTCTCAACTATAATTTATATCTACTAAGGTTTTCTTGTTTCTTTTGTCATTAATATTTTGTTTGTTGAAATGGAAATATCAGCCCCGATTTTAAAGAAGTATTGGTCAGAGCCGCATAAGCTACTCTGTATACCCTACAATCTTACATGGTAAATAATCATGAAGGAGCGAGCTACTCATTCTTATTGTTAAAATCATTATGTAAATTTTTGACCTTACAATCTTATTTCATACATACGAGGGCTGTCTTTTATATTCCGAGATTAGAGAACAACAACAAATGTTAATCATCGAAAATCGCTTTTGCTTTTCAAAATATTCCCCATGAAGATCTATACACTTTTGCATGCGTTGGAACCAATTGTCGAAGCACTTTTTCCACTCTGATTGAGGTATCTCCAAAACATGCATCCAAAACATGCATTCTGAACGCAGCAACCGCTTCTTCAGGTGTCGAAAAACGTTGACCTCTCAGTTTGTTTTTTACGTACGGGAATAAAAAGAAGTCATTTGGTGACAAGTCAGGACTATACGGCGGATGACTCATCAAATCGATGTTTTGAGTGGTCAAAAATGCAGTTGTTTGAACCGATGTGTGAGAGCTCGCATTGTCGTGGTGAAGAGTGATCCGTCTTCGGCGGTTGGTTTTCCTCATTTCTTGGAAGACAACTGGCAAACAAATGGTTGTTTACCACTCAGAATTGACTGTTCAGCGTTGTTCTAGTGGTACGGTTGCGACATGTCCAGTTTTTCCGAAAAACAGGCGATCATTTGCTTGTAAGTGCTTCGTGCGCAAACAACTTTTGTTGGATTCGATACGACCACTATCTAAGAAAGCAAAACAGACGAAAAGACGTTACACTAACTTACAACACTTCATTAGCAGTAATATTTGGAGTCGCTGATGCTTTATGGAAAGTACATAAAGATCGTGATATTAATGTAAATTTGAGAACCAATCTCATTAAAGTGGATGATGACCAAAAGGTAGCAACTTTCCAGAATTTAGACAAACCTGAACATGTATTCTTAACTGAATATTCCATGCTTCATGTTACACCTCCCATGGCTACTCCAGAAACGTTAAGTAAAAACAAAGAACTAACAAACGAAGCTGGTTTTGTTGAAGTTAACAAGGATACTTTGCAGCATGTCAGGTTTCCAAACGTTTTTACAATAGGCGACTGCAGTTCAACACCGAACTCAAAAACTGCAGCTGCTGCAGCTGCTCAAGGTGAAGTTGTCTACAAAAATATGAAGGCTGTCATGAATAACGGAACTCTTCCAAAAATCTATGATGGATATGCATCGTGTCCACTGGTAACAGGATATAATAAATGCATCCTTGCTGAATTCGATTATAATCTTCAGCCTCTAGAAACGTTTCCATTTGATCAAGACAAAGAATTGTATTCAATGTACATCTTAAAAAAGAGCTTGATGCCTCACTTATATTGGCAATTAATGTTGAACGGGTATTGGAATGGTCCAGCCACATTCAGAAAACTGATGCATTTACAGCTGACAGATAAAAAACCGTCACAACTTCACAAATAAACAAATAATAATACTGTAGAGCACTTGAAGTAGGGAAATTCAAGTAATATCAATAGAAAGAGAGAGAGAGAGAATAAGCGTGTCGTTCCTGATTGGTCAGTGTCAGTGGTGACGCCTACTATTGGTAGGGTAGAGACATAGCAAGCGCTCCCTGGTATTTTCTTTCTCTTTCTATTGTTATTACACTGCCACTTACAGTAACGCCCATACCTAATTCACTCTACGTATTAAGCTCTTTGGTTGCACTTCATGTAGAATATTTTGAATCATAAATTAATATTGTAGCGAAATTCAAGTAATATCAATAGAAAGAGAGAGAGAGAGAATAAGCGTGTCGTTCCTGATTGGTCAGTGTCAGTGGTGACGCCTACTATTGGTAGGGTAGAGACATAGCAAGCCTCCCTGATATTTTCTTTCTCTTTCTATTGTTATTACACTGCCACTTACAGTAACGCCCATACCTAATTCACTCTACGTATTAAGCTCTTTGGTTGCACTTCATGTAGAATATTTTGAATCATAAATTAATGTTACATCATTATTAGGCTAAAATTAAAAATAGCAACCCTCGCCACACCTTCATAGTTTTAAAACTAAATTGTAAACATAACATTTGTTAACACCCCAAGAATCTTGTATGATTTCTACGGTTTAGACGAGACATTCTGTTGAAAATATACTGTAAAGTTTTATTTTTAACCTTCGAAAATGGAAAGTCACAATCTGGTTTTGAATGCAGCATATTTTGGCGATAAACTTCCAAGAATTTAAAGAGGATTAAGTCCATTTGTCACACGTAATATTTATCGCATAAATTCGCCATAAAAATAAAAAAAAAAATACGGCAACGGGTTTTTTAATGTGCAGTTTGAAATTCTATATAAGGTGAGTTCGTAAGAACTATGGTCCTCATGTCAATCTTTGACTTTCCTACCTATTAGAAATTTTAAATAGTAGATATACAAAAATATCAATAATTTATACCTCCATTGTAAATCTCTATTTTCTTTGTGAATCATTTTCTTATCTAACCTACTATTACAGTTAAGGATATTAGGAAAAGTTAGGGTTAAAAATCAAAGAAGTATTAATTTTTCTGCCAGTTAGAAGAAAACAAATGTATGTCTTTCCCATGCCACCAGCCTACTATAGTTTTTAGATAAAAATGTGGGGAATGGCATCACATTTTTAGTAAAGATTTGTTTTCACCTTTTATTGACGACTTGATAATAGCTTTATTCGCGGAACAAAATTATGAACCAATTCGTTATCAATCCAGTTCTACTCAAGAGCGCATGCCTGATTCAGAACTAGTAAAAGATACTTGTGTACCGCGAATGCCATTGCAACTAATTCAGTACACTAGAAATGATTTGCTTCCACCCTTTCACGACTAATCCGAAAATGAAACTCAAACTGATGATTATTAAATTGGGGCACAATATGTTCAAAATAATCAATTGTATTTGAAACACTTACAATTTCCAAAAAATGTTCCAAAATCTCCGTCACTTGAAATTAAGTGGTTCATCTCAACAAATATTGTAAACAATTTTAAAGTCCAAACGTAAACACAGTTAACAAATAAGTAAATTGCCCGATGTAGGCAACACAAAATAATTTACTAAATTATTCAAACGCGCATGTCAGTACGAGGAATCCTAGCTATAATGCAAGAACTGATTATCTGGTTAAGAATCAATAATGAATCGAATTTTCCTTCACCGCGAACACAAAATTATTACTGCCCGTTCAGTAATTTCTGTACCGCGAATGCTTTTATTGCAACTGCGCAAGCGATCAGTAATGAATCGATAACGAATTGTTACCGCGAATAAAGCTAATAGTTAGGATAAGAAGTGGTTCCGTTTTAAACGTTATCAGTCTGGTATCTTTTAGGCACTAAAATTTTGGAAAAAATAAAAATTTGAAGTTGGTATTAAAATGCGTAGAATACATAAGCCAGTAAATTTTTGTATTACTGCCATACTAGACGATTATTTCTGTATTTTGAACTGGCTAATTCAGTCACAATTAAAAATTACAATAAAGGACCGCGTACTATTGTTATAAAAATGGCTTTTGTCAAAATTTCCTGAAACATTACTGTTTGATAGCTCTGAACTTGGAAAACTCTTTTTTTTCGACATACTACCTCTCAAAGTGAATTTTTTAGCCCTTATGCATCATTGCATAAAGTGGCTTACACACGTTGAAAAAACTGTACTCTGTTATATGAATCTTTTTGACTATAGAATCCCGAATCACTACATCACTAAATGACTTCCTCCGCCCATAGAGTGTAAAGGTAAGGATGAGTTCATCGTAAAAACTTTCATTTTTGAAGGACTGTACATCGAAACAAAATACTTTTAAGAGTTTGTGCATCGAGACTTTTTATCCACGAGTTTAGAACGACCAAATGGCAAAATTTCAAAATAATGAGTCGAAAACCTTTCTTGGTGTCCGTTACATGGAGAAAAAAAAAATCAACTCTTTGGGTGCATATCGAAAACGAAAGACTTTAGAGACTTTTGGTCCATGATTAAAAAATTATATGATTAGCCCCAAGCCATTTTCGAGAACTACCTCGCACACAAAAAATACATAAAATAAAACGTTGTGTTCATAAAAAATCTAATATTCAAAAAAATAATTGTTTAAAGCACTATTTTTTAAGCTTCTTTATCAGAAGTATAAGCATGATTTCCACATGCAAAGTAATTCAAGGTTGAAGTTGAAGGGATTTCTGGTCCATGATTCTAACTAGTTGATAAATATAGCCATTATGCGGTTTGGTCATAAACAACAGCGCCATCAACTAGCTGGACAGTCAATTAAAACTGTTGCCCAATGATATGCGCTACCCCCGCAAGTATATACTTAAAGACTACATATACTTTTGGTTTTTTTTGCTCAAAATCCCACCGGTATTAACGAAATTTCGGCCTCTTTTAGTATCAGTCAGTCCAGAAAGTTAATTCCATTTTCCCTGGCAAAGAAAAAGCTACACTTTTTTGCTCATTTTGGTAAATGAGTATCTTTTTTTAAATTACGGTAGCACGAATCCCTTCATTTTTAAGTCATTTCTTTGCGCAGTTTCACAGGTCATTTATTGATCTTCTTGCTTATTGTCTGATTTTTAACAGAACCCAATTGAAACATTGAATTTAGTTTAAAAAGTTCGATATGTACGGTCTACAACAATTTATCTTGAATTTTTTCCTTATGTAACAATTATTTATATTTAGCATGCCATATGTAAACAGATTGTCTTTTGTAATTCTTAAAAGAAATTCATGGCATCATATGTTTTTCTTGACATGCAACCTTTATTTAATTTATCAATTTATCTGCTAGTTTACTAATCTACTCCTGTATATACTCCAAGTGCCATCTAAAAACGATACTGATTTTTATCCCACGCCTAGACTAGTTTTAGTAGTTTACCTATTCTACATCTTATTTAGACAACTTTGCTACCGTATTTCAGACTAGTAATCAATGTAATTTCCAAAGCAAATAATTGCTTTAAATTACCACATCAATTACGGCAACTAATTGGATATTATTGTTTCTGAAAACATATTCGCATATAACCGCAAAACAACGTGATTCATATCCTGTACCACAAAGAATTTAAAACATACAGTTCCCACCGGACAATTATAACGTTATTTACAAATATTATTTTTCAATGGTTTAATAATGTCATTCATTGTGCGACCTGTCGGACAAAGAACTGTTTCAACACATTTTTTCAAGTTAATGCAACAATATTTACGCGTTTTTTTTGAGGTCACTTTTCGAACGTAACCTGTTAAATCCGTTTCGTACCTTCGTACTTGAGGCAATGAGTAAATAAATTAATCAGAGTCAATAAAATACGTTGAACTTCATTCGTTTGAATATCTTTACGATCTTCAAGGTTGAATCTAACTATGTTTAATCCATCATGAACTATAATTGATGGAAATTGTGCGAGATTGTATAGATAGTGTTTTTGAAATTGCATGTGGATGCATCGTTTGTTGGCAGACAGACGTATTCCCCTTTTTTATTGATAGCGTGACCGTGTCTCAGTTTGAGCTTTTTTGAAGCACTAGCACATCGTTTATACATGTCAAGAAATAGCATCTTAAAGTTAGACAGTGTTGTTATTTTCACATCACTATTGGAAAAGACACAATGTTTTATAATCAAATCCCACACCTTTATATTTAACTCTCTTTTATGTCTCACTGTCGAGATTATAGCTGTCTCAGTATTCTCAAAAAAACTTATTTCTCTGACCCCTTCCGATAGACAGAGTCCAATCAGGTTTAAACACCCATACACATATCTCAATGAAAAGACTTTTTAATTGTGTATCATTGGTTGGTGTAAATGCCAATACCCAAAGCCATCCCCCTCAACCCAAATACACTGCACATCTCCAAAATTCCAAAATGATCCAAGCACTGCTTTTTTATTATAAACAACATAGCAAAATATGATCTTCGAGGAGGTTCAGCCATAGCAGTCACGAGGTATTCACCTAGTGACACAACTAATGACCCTCCAAATTTAATACTTCTGCACGCACACCAAAACCTGCAATCTATATGAATATATGAGATTGCAGTTGATATATCGTTAATTGCCTAACTCTTTTATGGACATGATTTCACTCAGTTTGCCTAACTGGATTCAAGTTACCAGCAGCTTCACCCTTATATTGCATATAAAATGATAAACAGAGCCATCTATGTTTTTTTACAACACGGACGACTAACTTAACGTGAGATCCGGGCAATATTGTATTAAAAACAATCGAAATAACATATTTTCCTGCGGTAAAATAGAGCCTATATTTTAAGTTACACCTTTAGCAATACATTTGTGGAAACTGCATTCAATTCCACGCAATAGTTTTTGCGTGATGCGTGAACAAACATGCAGGCAGACAGACGAAAATGATAAAACTGTTGTTTTGGGATTCTTTTGTCAGTCAAAAGTCCCCTCCCCTCCTCGTATCTTTTGAACGTTTAAACTTACACTAAAAACATTTGGAGGTGATTACCAGATGACGTAACTGTTTGTAAGGTATTGACAATACCTAATCACCCATATTATTAATTTTATTTTTTCCCATTTAATTAATGATGATTATTCACTCCGCCTCTGGTTAGATTTCAAAAAACTTTACGTTTTTTTTAATTTTGAGTAATTGTTAGTTTACAAAGTTTTTTTAAACGAGACGTTTAGGAGTTTACTTAGACAAAATGGTACATACTCAAGCCGACAAAGTAGGAGCTTGTCTTAATAATTATTTAATGAGCTTCTTCAGAACTTTGAAGCAACAGGTAGTGTTAAAGATACCAAACAATCTGGTCGACCAACAGTTACTGATGACAACAAAATTCACATAATTGCACAAATGGTAGTACTACAGCTACAGTTGTGTCTACCTGTGAAATTAGTCAAAATATAGTATGGTAAAAATCAAATTTCATCCATACAAATTAAAAATGGTACACCAAATTTTAGATGGCAACCAACACTACACAAAAATCACTGTACTATATTGGAGTAGCACAAATCCGCACATCTTTCGTGAATAACATTTCCAGAGAAAATGAATGTTTGGCCAGTCATTTTGGGAGCCGACATAGTTGGACATGTTTTCCTCAATAGAAACTTAACCAGTGAGGTGTATCTGGAGATCTTATAATATGTAATTGAGCACTAATTTCTTGAAATTCGGGAAGATTATACAGATGAATTTGACAGAATAGGGCTTCTAGGTATTATTATGGTACAGTAATGCTGGTGTCTCACTCATCCGTTGTCTGCAAAAGATGACCACCCACGTTGGGTCCGTACCCTTCTTTAAAATGTGTTTTATATTAATGGATATATCCATTGTATACCTTCAACTACCGAAACAGTTTGCGAAGTTTGGTATTAATATGACTGATTCATTTGTTTTTCGATCCATCAGTCCTATCTGCCAAAGGTCGGTAACTTCAAAAGGGCGACTCCATGCAAGGGATCGATGGTTTCGTGTCGTTTTCAGTAACTGCCTTAATGGTGCAATAAAAAGTAATTAAATAAAAATCTGCAAATGCCCAAAGAAAGAAAGAAAGCCTACCCAATAGTTCAGTCATTGGAGGTTTTTAAATAATATAACCCTTAACAACCGTTAAAATTTGTGTGTTGAAATGCCCGAAAATTTGCTCTTTTTCCTGGTAGCTTGAATCGTAATAAATTTCAACCATCAAGGTCGTCTCCGCGGATGTGTACATGTGAGACACCAGCATAAGATTGTTACCTGGATGAAGAATATCGGGATAGATGGATTTGGACGGCGAAATGGCCAATTCAGTTCGGGAGTTAACACTTTGATAACATTTTCTCCCATTTAAGAATATATTTTTAAATTTTCTGGATCTGTAATGGTTTTTCAGTAATTCACGAAAGTCGTATCTTTTTTTCAAAATTTCTCTACATATCATTCCCAATCGAAAGATCACCATGTGTTTCGAAGAACGGAAATTGGAATTCGTAAAAAGTGTCCTTGTTGCCTAGACTAGTAATACACCTGTGAAGATATAAAAGCCGATTTGCCGCGATCTACCGGTTATAATTGTTCCTAAATGGTTTGAACTAAACGCATTCTAGCGATTTCGGTTAATACCAATGACGTCACAAAACAGCCTTTTGTTACGTCATTGTTTGAAATATCTTCAACCAGTAATAACCCAAAGCAGTAGTTGTTTCTGATTGCCTGTCTCTTTCTTAAATGTCATTTGAGGTTAGGTATTTACTCTTTTCTTAGAGCATGTACTTTTTGGAGATAGCCGGCAGTGCACAAATGTCGTGGTAAGACTAAGGAGAAAGAGGGCAATAGAGAGGGCAAGAGGCTATTTCACTCGGTTGGGAGCTGCTTTCAATGAAATACGTTCAGCATGTTGTTCATTGGCTGCTTCCACCCACTATGTGAAATAGCCTCTTACTGTCTCTATTGCCCTCTCTTTCTAGCGTTGCTACGATCTTATTCTTGACAGGCTATGGCTATGGTAAATGATCTAAGACATCTTTTACATGTTTACGTATACATTTAACAATAAATTTTCATCAGTTTTGCGAAAATCACTTAAATGCCACTAAAGAACCACATAAATGAGAAATGTATTGTTGTGTACCAAATTTTAAATAAACAAAAATAAAACAAGGTAACATATGATTTTAACGTTTTCTGGTTCAACCACATGACATTCTAGGGAATTAGTTTTGGTTCTACTTCTGTGTTAAAAACAGAAATGTCAAAGTACAACCACTGTAAAAACCAAGGGTAGATCACTGCAAATCGGCTAAAATTAAAGTTGTTTTTTAGTGAGGGTATAATACGTCGTATTTATGTATCTGTTACACACCAAAGGTTCCATAGATTTACACATAATTGACAATTACTTATGAGATCACGATAACTATTAATGTCAGCAGTGTATCGTTTAAAGGCTTTCATAGTATCGATAGGTTAAAATGCCACAGCAATTATCGCTGTATTTTATCAGAATCGAATTACGCTCATACACACACATACTACATACATTCGCACAAACACTCACACCTGTGCGATTTACAAAATCACAACTGGAACGACAAAACGAGTCCGACATTCCTTCTTATGTACAGTTCTCAAAAGATATAATAATAACCTATTATAACATTATTCGCGATGGAACGTTTTCAAACAGCCTTGGGCAAGGTAGACGACTCCTTTCTTCTTTTACTGCTTGGGTTTTCTGCCATCAAGAGACACGGTCGTCGTTGGCACGAGTTGTGTTCGCCTAAATATATGCAGAAACGTATTTAAATGCAGTAGGAATGGTCGCATTTTCAATGGCGACAATTCCAGAACTGTCCAAAATGGCCCTGGTTAACAAAAAAATACATTTTATTGATTAGTTTAGCAACATGTCTTGGGATAGTCGACATAGTATTATATACTTTCAATTATATTTTTTCTTTTAAATCTGGAGTCTGTGACATGTAACCTAATCTTTCCTGGTGTCTTCACCAAAATCGAATATCTTACGTTTGCATTGAGGTCGAAAAGTAACGCCATCAACCCACTAAGTTAATAACTAACATTAAAAAAAACTTAAATGAAAAGGGGGGAGCGCGTGTTGCAGCGTTTAAAAGAGTTGTCAATTCTATATTCAGCTATACTGGACTTTCTGGACGTTGGTAAAAAAAAAATCAAATATCAGTTATTTACTTTGTAAATTAATTAATTTTGGCACAATAAGAAATGCTGTTGCAGTAATTAATCCTATTTACAATAATTATAATTTAAGCCTTATACTCAAACTGGGCACCATTAATTTCTTTAAAAAATGAGAATAAGGAATGTTTTTGCAACTACCAAGAAATCTTAATGAAAGTTTAGAATTCTTCGCCGAAGTGTTCATATTTGCGTTCAACAAGGAGGTCACCATTTTGAACATTTACTTTGAAGTCAGGTTGTCATGTATTATTTATTTATTGAACCATTCTGTTACTGGCAAGGTTATTGGTAATTCTTGTTCATTTATTTGGCTGTTTCATAAATATTTACAGTGAACCCTATATTTGTTTTTCATGGCCAACTTTATTTCTGAGTTTTGGACAAAACTCTATAGTAATATAGAATTGAGGATTAAAAGGAAAGTATTAGAAATACGTAAAGATAATGTATTATACCGTTCGATAGGTAATTAAATTTCTATTTAAAAAAATCAAGTCCTCCATTGGTTAAACCTTGCAACATTGGAGTCACGATATCTGGTACTATAAAAAGAGTTCATCATTGTCGTGTGGACTCTGGAGTATGGAGGGTGGTCAATAGTTTCCCCCAATTAAAGCCGCCTTTTATGCCAGAAGACTCTAATATTCACCTGTTTCTAGATGTCAACATTTTGACAAAATATCGAATAACCTCCCGCCCCAACCGGTACACTTTAGGTAACATGTAAAATATGGAATATACATGGTGTTCCATTTTAAAAATCTTCAGTATGAATGTATATGTCTCGGAATTTCAGTGAAATTATTATTTCTTTGTATCTCTCACTTTCAGAGTCTAGGTCAGGGAGTAGGCAGATCTGCAGAATCTGCCTACTCCCTAACCCTCAAGACTCGCTACTTAAATGATTTCCAGAGTTTAGCTCGAACTCGGGGTTTAAATCTGCCTATTTTCCAGATCTTACTAGATAGCTGAACTGAATGTGCCTAGTGCTTCCTGTATTTATATTGGTGATGGGATCATTCGAATAAATCGGTCATGCCATTATGCAAATCACTCGAACTGGGATCAAAGTATTCCTATATTTATAGTTGTCACTCGGTTGACAAGGGATGTCACGTGATGATCAGGTCGCTCGGTGATAGGTCTACCGGTGGCATAGGGCTGAGATGTCGTTAGAATCGGACCCAGTATCACTACGATCGGGACTAGGGATGTTGATCTCTACCATGCAGTAGGAAGACACCTGCCTTCGTCACGTTCGTTAAGGCAGAGAGGTCTGTTTTACGAATCGTAGAGACCCTAAGTGAATTGAGGAATATGATGGTTACGTTTCCAATAGTTATTTTTGGTAATTCATATGTATTTAAGGAACCCTTTTTTCTTTTTTGTGATTTACGTTTACTTCTTTAAAGAACCATGGTGTTTTCTTTTGATATTTTTTAGTCATATTTACTTGCCAAGGACTTCCTTTGCCGCGTTAGGGATATCCTCTGATTTTTAGTCACCTTTCATCTACTCTATCATCTCCTGTAATTCTATTTAATACGCTTTTATTAGCTCAATGTGGGCCGATGACAATACAATTCTTTAACTTAAAACGAATTATTCGACAAAACTTTTCCAGTGCGCCAATTGTAGAAACCCAAATCAGTGGTACGACGAATAAGTATTTTTTTACCTGCGAAAATAGGTTTCCAATCCCATTTTGATAACTTGTCAGCATAATCTATGTATCCCGATTTTGTTTTGCCATCAATATTCACGGTCAGGTGTATTATTGTCGAAATTTGACCCTCTTCATAACAGCTGTACTCAAGAGCCTTACGTTGTGAAGTACTTAACTCGCGCAATTTGAACTTCTTTCTGGTGTGATAAGATTTCATTTTTGTCTGTTGCCAAAAATTTCAAAATTTTGCAAGTAAATTTTATATCGATAAGGACCCCTCCCCCAAATAGATTTTTAATTGAAAGCTACATTAAAAATAATAGTATGAAAAAAAATTATTAATGTACGAAGAATGCATATTGAGTTATGCATTCTTCGTAACACCATATAAATTTTTTTCATAGTATTTTTTTTAATGTAGCTTTCAATTAAAAATCGATTTGGAAGTGGGGTCGTTATCGATACAAAATTTACTTGCAAAATTGTGGCAACAGATAAAAATGAGGAGAAGCAATTTAAGAACTTATGAGCAAGGTTGGTTATAACAGTCATGTACTTCCTCCTCATCAAGGAATTGAAGATCATTTCCTAAAAGCTCTAGCGATAAGGGAAAGGGCAAATCGAGTGGGTCAAATTTCGACAATAATACACCTCACCGTGAATATTGATGGCAAAACAAAATCGGGATACATACAATTCTTTCTTGCCTAAATACAAATTCGTCTATTAACTACTGCCATCTATTTGGAAGTAGTAGAACTTGTTGTAATGAAAGGTTACGCACACATGAAGTAAACTTTTTAATTATAAATACTAAAGACCTGCTGATGAGACTAAAAACTTTAATAGCAAACCGAACAAAAAACAAAATAATTTTTAATTATGAACAGTTTATATTACAGCAGTAGAAAGTCGAACAATCAATCATGATTAATTAAATTAATCAAAATAAAAATATAATAAAATTTAAGTTAATAACAGAATAATTCGATTCAGAGTAAAAAGCGTGGAGTTTTTGAAGTATTAAATTTTCCAATTATTCTATTGGCAACCATTTATAAGAGGAGAGTTATGCAAATATAGTGAAATGCACCCCACGCTTTTTACTCTGAATCGAATTATTCTGTTATTAACTTAAATTTTATTATATTTTTATTTTTGAGGTAATTAATCATCATCGATTGTTCGACTTTCTACTGCTGTGATATAAACTGTTCATAATTAAAAATTAGTTTCTGCTTTTTAGTTCGGTTTGCTACTAAAGCGTTTTTTTTTTAAATTTTTTGTACCATAATTATTTATGTATTATTTAAATTACTTAAATATATAGCCATGTATAATTACTTCAATTTTAGGAAATATAAAAACCGCGATGAAACACTTTTTGCATCTAATCTTTAAACCAACCAACGGAAGCTTCTTCAGTATATTTTTAGTTCATAAAGAAGCGAACATGAAGGTAATAGAAATACTCTCACTCAACAAATAATCCGACTCAATTACGGCTAGAAAAGTCGAGCTTAAATCCATAGAAATGCAAAAATCACATTTTCTCCTGTGAACTGTGTCGGTTTTGAACACGTGAACGCGGATCGTCGTCGATCGGCTTCGCTCATCCGCGTCGATTCCTTAAAACGTGCAATTACGTCGTTAGAAAGTCCAGACTTTTAAATCTCCACCGTTCTGATTCTTTTCAATTAAACGTATTAAGCTATTAAATTAAATAAAAGTGCTCAACAAAAACCATCTCATAATAAATCACGTCGACAATTAAAAGCGAGAGTATATAGAAAGTGTTTCCGTTGCCTTTGTGTTGCTCATTTGAATCTTCTACATTATTAAAAACTTGTTGTTTTAGTTGTTTCTTCATCGTTCTACGTGTTTGTAATAGTTGCAAAATTAACACGGATTTCTTATTTTGTAAGTGCTTTCGGAAATGAGTACTTACAGGTGTCAAAACTCTTAATGACAAAAAAACTAGAAGTTTTAAAAGACCAAAACTGTAGTATGTACAGATTTCACTTCAAATAATATGAGTTTTACGTAAATGTATCTTGTTTATAAACATTTAACTGTTCTGTATAGAGCAAATCGCCGAATAATAATTATTTTTTATTTCAAGCCTATAGATAATAGATGAGTAAATATATAAATATAGTGAATTGTCCTATATAGCGTGTAAGTAGTATGAGTGAGATAGTATACACCAAATTACAACAAAAAACTCTCATACCGCTATGGTCTATAGGTTTAATTACCAAGAAAATCCAATACATTTTAAATAGTGTTTACGAAGAGATTATTTTCCTTTTCAATCCGGCTCGAATCTGAACATGTTTACGAAGAGGTAGTTTCTACACCGTTTGCTAGTTCAAATCGGATTTGACTCTGACCATGTAAACAAATAGATATATCCGACTCGAAGGACCATGTTTACGAAGAGATTTTTTTCCGATTCAATCCGGCTCGAAGGACCATGTTTACAATGAGATTGTTATATAGTCTGACTGGTGACCATGTACACAAGGAGATTTATCTTGTAGTTCAGGATTGAATCTTACATTGAGGACACAGGGGAACTTCTTTTTTACTCCATTCGTAATTGCCGGTACATTAATAATACTTTTCCAACAATAACATAGTTTATTAAGTTATAATAATCACAATCTTCTCTATACAATATGGTGATTGAGCCTTACAAGATTCTGCATCATTACACTTTTCACCAATGTTCAAAAACTACAATGGCTGATTGACGCCATTTTTCTGTATTCGAAGAAAGTTATACATAAACAAGCTTTATGAATTTTCTTCACAATTTACTTCAACGTACTAACTAATACTGTTTCTTTCAACGGTCTATATTCCCAAAATGCTTTATGACCTGATTGAAAACCAAAAACTAAATAACTACCATTAAAACTACACTAGCAATCTAAAACTATGTTTCACGACGACATCATTCTCACTCTTCTTTACATTACTACTGCGCTACTAGTTCTGTGCACAGGTTTCTAGACTATTTTCATTGCTGCCAACTGAGCGTTGCTACCACCTGAGTAATATTTTTGATGTTACTGCCAGTTTACACTGTTGACTAAACCAACCCTTAGAGTGCGCCACTACGCATCTCTCTTTAGGTACTCGAGATTATTTAACCCTATTAAATTTTTCGAAGAAATAGATTATGGTCAATGCGGCATCATCGCGTCCTGAAGTAATACATAAATACCTAAAGGAATAACGTTGTCTACGAAAAAATTAACAGCTGTAATTTTTAATAAGTAATTAGAATTGCTTTTTCGAGAATTAGATATGTTTCAGTGATTTGTTACATATTTCTGCTATAGATTTCGTCTTAGCTATTACTATTTGAGGGAAAAGTTTGCCAAATTATGTTAAAAGACAGAAGGTTAAAGAGCCATTTACATATTATTTACAAATAACTGGATACAATGTAATTTAACAAATTAGATAACTTCATATTTTTCGGTGGTTAGACAAATGTAAGTCCTTATCTAATAATTAAACTCCAAAATTATTATATTCAATAGAAAAATTGCACCAAATTGCACGACTTAATTCACTTCTTGTAAAAATTTGGCATTTTTTCTATAGATAAACGCTTCACGAAAACTATACACGTCAAAGCTAGCCTTTAGATTGTAAACAAGACAAACCCCTACTATACAGAAAATACCATTCATATTCGGAGTGAACAACTGAGTTATTGCGATGTTGTTGTCAGTCGATTTGCTATGTGGTTGCGATTTAATTTTAATGATCAAAAAAGTGATTTGTCAATGTTAAAGTGATAAGTGAAGCCATATATATGATCTGTTTAATAGCTACACTTTAGAAGCGTTTTTGTTGCAGAATTATTTGTTTGTGACTATAAAAATAGGTGCGAAATTCCTAACATTTTTGACAAAAGTATAGCTCTTTTATAAACAAAAATATACGGATTTTTAATTTATTTTCCCCTAAACTGTTATTCCTCGAAATATTTGCACTCATACCGTTTACCCCCCCCCCCCCTTCCGTTTATCGACTAGAATCAATATCCTTAAATACTCTTTTAAACTTGCTGTGTATACATACATATAAACTAGTAACTTCATAATAAAAACAGTAATCAATTTTTAAAATCTGTATTCATGAACTAAACTTTGTCTTTGGAGAAATATCTCAGTTTCTATTTGTGTACATACATTTCTAGCTTCTGATAGCCAATAATTAGGGATGAAATTAGAACGCTACGATTTTTACTTCGCTTATGATTACTGGGATCACTGAAACATCAGAAAACTTTGAGTGAATTTTTGGCGGATGCACAATCTTAACCTCAGAACACCTCTTAAAATTCTGAAAATAACTTTCAAGTTATGCCAACTGGTAAAGAGCTT
Organism: Octodonta nipae; assembly: GCA_034190945.1. NCBI lineage: Eukaryota > Metazoa > Arthropoda > Insecta > Coleoptera > Chrysomelidae > Octodonta > Octodonta nipae. The sequence goes on from CM067217.1 coordinate 16,418,934, forward strand.
TACTATTGGTTTGCTCTATAGAATTGTTTGCTTTCCTTAGGAGCTGAGATCTGAATGATCTCAACTCAGGAGCCGATCCAAAAGGGGCGATGGGGTAAACCTCGAAGAGTTTAAAATAATGTCAGTGGATTTAAATAGATAATCGACTATTTTTAATGCAATAGACCGGGAAATATAAAGTATCTAAAACTGCAGAGAAATCATCTGCTGTACCTAGGAAAATTACGTACGAGGTCGCCCTCCCCTGACACTAGATAACGCCCCCCCCTCGAAGCTTGTCCCTGGATCCGCCCCTACCTCTACTGAACTCAAAAGGGGTGAGGAAACATAATTATCACGTCAAAACCAAAGCCCACTCATCCCAATGGAAACGACCAGAAGAGCTCAGAAGTTGGCTCACTGTTTTCTTCGATTACAGTGGCGTAGTGCACTGTGAGCTCTTGTCGCACGGTCAATAAGGAATATAGCTTTTCACAGTTCCCAAATATGAACAGACCTATGCCAGGATTGAGATTAGGACCGCATCGCTGGAAGAACTCAAGGCTATACCAAAAAGTGTATTCCACAAATGTTTCGAAGCTTGGAAAAGCACGAGCACAAGTGTATTACATCTGGGGGAGGAGGTACTTTAAAGGGAACCAAATAAATATTTGACGAATAAATGAATATTTTTGGATAAATATTAAGTCAAAATCATCAAGGTATACTTTAGGAAAAAGTTCCATCCATTTTTATGTCAAATTTACGTAATTTTTACATACTTTTAATATAAAATTTCTAAAATGTTGACCTATTTATGAGTCGCATTTTCTGCGAGTGTCAATTAACATTTTTTAAATTAATCATAAATATTAAAATCTTACACAAATTTAATAAATTTAAAAAGAATCTATTGCTGTACATATCATAAATTAACTTTTAGATTATCGTTGACACGTTGTTCAAGAATTTATATAAACTTTTTAAATAATTCCATAAACAATCGGAACACTGTTTCGAAACAATTGCCGCCAATTTGACTTCGCTTTTATCGAACAATCAATCGATTGAAAACGCATTCGACATCTCATATCCCCTGAGAAAAGTCACAAACCAGATGCCCCAACATCAAGAATGTGCTTCTTTTGTAACGGTTCATTAGACGACCGTTTCATTTTTAAATTCTACCTAACCTATCCCAAGAAAGACCGAACCGACTTTACGGCCGCCATCCTCGGTACTTGAACACACATTTCTCGCAAGATGTAATAGAGAAGAGCCGTACGTGCACATGGCCCTAGAACACGAACATGAAACTTGATGAAACGTTCACATATACCCGGGCAGTCAGTCACTCACTCAGTCGATGTGAGAGAAATTTTACAGTCCACAATTTATTTTTAGTTTTCCATAAGGTCATCACGTTCCTCACTTGCAAACGCAGGTCGCATTTCGCCAAGCATTTGACGAAACTTTTCTCAAAAACGCAGCGTCCGCGACCCGTTCCGCACATATCGCAAGTTCATTAAAAGGATTTTTTGCCGTACCGGGGAAAATCGCGCTCTCAGTTCTCGCTTCTCTCTCATTGTATCGTCATTATCACTAACATTCTTACTTGTGTTAATAAATACTAGCTAATGGGAGATAACTGACGACAACTGTAACAACATCGTGCCTTTTATTATCAGTTTTTATTATGAGTTGTTGAGTTGTGTTTTGAAACGCTTTCAGGCCGGCAGATTTTATTTATAAGTGCGATGTGAAAGAACTTGTGAGATACCAAGAACTTGAGGAAATTTTGTAATAGTGTTTGGCATTTAAGGATTTGTTTTATGTTTGATGTTAGGTATGTTCATTGCAATTTTTATATAATAATTGCGTGATTAAAAAAGTTCATTGCAATTGTATGTATCATATTTTAATTTTTTGAATTCTGCAACCGAGTTATAAATTGAGTTACACGGGAGCTTCAGCACAATTACTCATCAAATTAACATTAGTTGAAGTGTGAATGTCACGCTGGAAAATTGCTTGAGCCTTGATTTAAGAAAAATATGATATTTATAACGATTATTAAAAAAAATTGTAGAAATTCACTTCACTTTTAAATTGATAATGGTTTGGGTTATCATTATTAAGCTTTTCTCTAATTGCAATGGTCTGAAAAACATGTACATACTTAGAAATATTCTACTTTAAAGTGCAGTAGGGAATAAATGATGGAAATTGCCCAAATAACTTTCCTCCTCACAGAAAAACTTAATCGTATGACAACAGAAACAGGCTTTATGGTTTTTATCAACTGGTTTTACTATGTTTGGACTCCTCTACAATCATTTTCGAACAATAGTTAAATTTTCTTTGCTTGTTTTCAAAAATAGTTCGTGTTTTTATGTCTTGACTCCTTGACGGCCAATAATATATGGGGGTTTTTAACTTATATTTTGAAGATCCAGCTTTGGGCCTTTCTTCCATAACGTATTCCTATCTATAGAGGTAATTAAATTTCTTCGTTAATTAACAACCAAACACATTCTTAATTATCCTTTTTTTCAGTATTTGACCACCTTGAATTTTTAGTCGATGGCCAGCTGCATTTGAAGTTTTCTTTTTGATATTTCTTCTATAGAATTTGTTTCAATAACTCTTTATAGAAAATCTTATTTATTTAACAACTGACGGTTTCCTTAACACTCTTTTTTGTGTTTTCTTTTGTTAATAATATTTGAGAACTTGGAATGTTTGATCGGTGATTACTGCATTCTCTAGTTTGTTTTTTGGTTTACTTTACTATAGAGGAAAATCAATTTTGTGTTTTTATGTTATTTTGTCTATAATATTTGACTGTTTCGAATGTTTGGGCTGGCTTGCAAATACCAAACGTGAATTTTAAAGCCATTTCGTTGTTTCTGCAATTTGGCCAATGATTTTCGAACAGAACCTAGAGATTCATTTTTCATATTCCTTGTAAAGAATTTTTTCCCATAACATTCTCTCTATAAAGCTGATCCAATTTCTTTGAGTTTTATAAAAATAACTAACTTATTCCTTAATATTTCCTTTTTCTGTGTTTTTTATCAATAATATTGACAGTTTTGCATATTCTGCAAATGATTAACTAAATTTGAAGTATCCTTTTTCTTCAATACAAGCTCCATCTCTCTGTCGTTACATAGATCTTCTAGTTTCGCTCTTCTTTGTCTATATGTATTCTCTCTCTCCAGTTGTTTCGTGGTCTGCCTTGTCATATTTTGCCATTGTTTTTTTTTTCGATGTTAAATAAGTGGTACCGAAAATAGACTCAGTGACACTCATAATTTCCTTTATCCTATCGTTAATTCTTCGTACTCTTTTGGCTCTACCTGCCATCCTCAATGTCTTTTTAGGTCGTTCTTTCGATGGTTTTACCTCAAAACAATAGGCATCGATATTTTTAATGGTGGTATTATCCAACTTCCTTTAATGTATCGTTTTTTGAGTCTTTTTAAATGGCCTGTCCTATGAAATCTGTATTCCCAAGTACTTACACTTACTCCATGCTGCAGGATTTTATCCTTTAGTATATTTGTTGCACATCTCTTACGCATATTTACTCTCTTTTGTCAATATTTATTTCCAAACTCCCTGTTTCGATATTCTTTTATAACTTTTCTGGTCATATAGTTAATATCTTCATAGCTCTAGGCCATCGGTACTTTATCACCAACAAAGCATAGATAGAGTATGTAGCTTCTCTGACGCCATACATTTGGTTGATCTGCTGACAGTGTAAGCTTTACGCATTTTCAGATTGTGGCAAAATCTCATGAGTTATTAAAAAAAAAATGTAAAGTATTTATATGAAAAAGGTAGCACAGCTTCTAATAAATCATTGCAATGAACTTTAATCATTCTGCTTGTTGATAATATTTAGTAATGTAAAAATTCCCTTGAAAGCTGGTCTGATATATAAACTTTTCTCGAGGATGATGGTAATTGAACAAATTAATCGAATAATATCTCATTTAAGTACCTATTTGCTCTTAACGAACCACAACTTGAGACTATTCGAGTGTAATTCTAATTTACAGTGGCAGAGATGTGACATTGTATAGATCAAAATAGAGATTATTTTAATATTTTATAAATTGTGTTATTGCAAAGTTGCAATATCTATAATGATATTCTTTTAGATATGGAAGCTGATAGTTGGGTCAGCACCGATCTTTTGCTGGAGATTTTATGTATTTTTAGCCCCACCTCATTCCTATAATCATACTTTTCGTCTGTTCTAAAACTGGGAGAATTGCAGTTTCGTCTTTATCAGCTTCATTTCAAAAATTTTTGTTTCGATTTGCAAAAATCTAATTTTTCGTCGTAAAGTAGTGAACATTAACTATAAAAAGTTCAAAATGAGTTTTTGGAAAATTAAGAAAAGATTTTCAGCTTTCTCCGAAAATTCTGCAAAATTTTCTTTTTTTTTTTTCGCAGAGTCTCAGTACTCTATTAATTGCTTATTTTTTTACTTATGCTTACAAATTCATTTGAAAAATGCAACTCGGCTAATGAGGAAAACTAGGGAAAGTTTTAAAATTTTCAACTTATCAGCGTCATAGAAAATTTGTCTGAGAAATATTTGTTTTAATTGGGATCTCGTTTGTCGAAGAACCCACATATGGTAATTGCAGTAGACAATTGTTATAACAATTGAAGAGTTTTGAAGAGAGTCTAATAGTTACCACTTTTATTTAATACATACTCAAAACGCAATTTTTAGAGAAGCACTTCAAGAAGAAATAAATGGTATTAAGATAAAAGGAAGTCCTATAAACAATATTAGATATGCAGATGATACAGCTCTACACTCTGAAAATCTGTTGGATCTGCAAAACATGATGAACCCCATTACATACCATTGTGGACAATTTGAACTACAAATACATATCTCGAAGATAGTAGTTTTCTCAAAGTACATATGGAAATAAATAACCCGTTGTTATATATTTGCTGTGTTACATATGGCTCCGAAAGTTGGACTCTTGGACCAGTTTGATATCCAAAAAAGAAAGGCATCCTACCTTGGGTATATGGGAACAGGTGCTCGATATGGATTACTAAGCTTAATCGAAGGAAAGATCCAAGGGAAGCAATCACTTGGAGATGCCAAAACTGTTGCCTGGATGGTTAAGTCATATATCGACTTCCATCTTCAGAGCAGAAGCATCAAAAACAATGTTATTCATCTGGATTTGGTGTAAAAAGAATAATAATAGTTACATCTATCCCATTCTTCAATTTTTTTTTGTACCATAGAATTATATGCTGTTAAATATGCACCTTTTATAACTCTTACAAAATCGTTATAACAATGGAATACTGAAATTACCATATTTGGACTCGCTGACAAACGAACCCCAATTTAAAAAACTGCAAATTTTCTGTGATGCCAAAGTTTGCGAATTTTCACTGCACTGTACTTAGGAAATTTAGATTTTTCCTAATTGTAAAAAATATTTTATTCAAAATTTTATTGCAGACATATAAATCAATCTATTTTCATTTGTAAGATATAATAGTTGGTTGTGGTACTGCGAAAACACTTCTAAAACTGACCTTTTTTTACTGGAGCATATGGAAATTTTCGTACCTAAGAACCTCCTTCAGGAATTCCCATTAATATTTGAGCAATCTACCATTTGAGAAGAGTACGCTACAAAAAATGTATTGCCTATAAAATTATAAAAGATTTAAAAGAAATTACACTTTTTAATTTAATTTAATTAAAGTTGAGATAATTTTCAGCACCATTAAGAACTATGTCCAATTTGGCAAACGTGATTTTTACCAAAATATTTAGCATAGATTTTCCGAAGCTAATTTATCATAATCGAGCAAGACTAAACAAAGTCAGCTCACCATTCCGAATCAGATTACCGTTAACTATTTTCTGGAACAGACTTCATTCTTTTTTTTTTAATCTCGATTCTACGAATGTACAAATACGCAATCAAATTTTAGTATGCTCAGCTTTCAAGTTTAGCAGGATTTTTATTTTTACTAAGCAAAACGGCAATCTAATAACCCCGTTACCCGAAACCTCTTATCTGTATATTTTTCTTATCTAGATTACCGAGCACCCGACTCCAGTGATCAAATAGTGCCCTCGAAATTCGCCAAATCCCCATGCGGCCGTTCGGTGCTGGTGATAATTTTGTGTTTTGTGATATATTTGTTTTTTAACGATCGAATCGTATATATATAGTGTAGTGCCATACGTGATGATGCCGTATTATAACAGTTTAGGAAGGACAAGATCGGATTCGTTGACTTCTATCGTAGTGCCGAATTGGTTTTTTTCGTTGAAAAGGACTAAAAAATCGAAACAGAAGAACGACAGATCAACGAGGAGCGCTTGGGATTTGTCAACCTTAACCAGCACCGTTAGAAAATTGGTAGGCAATATTTTTTAATTTTTTTCTTTTTTGTATTGTTTTTCAGCCATATGGGTGGTTTTTCCGCAATTTGGGTTTTGTAATTTACTAATTTGGCTCATAATATTATTAAACAATTGACCGAATGAACATTACAATTGCTGGTAGATATATGAGTTGGGCGCCATCTATTAATGCAATTCCAATTTTTGTTAGTATTGGTTTACTGATTATTTTGGTTTATGGCTCCATATTTACTATTTGGTTAGTAACATCATTTATTATTATATAATTTTGAAATTTTCTAAATCAGAAAATATTTCAAACGCTTTGAAAATATTTAAATTGACATGTAATCAAGTCAAGATGATTGATTGAGTTTATGTAAATCTACTGATTCTGCTGTTTCCGGCTTTGGACCGCGTCATTTCTTCGAATTAATTTATCTATATGTCTGAACCAACAAATAAACAAATTTTTCCGACGTTTCGCACACACATTCAATCCGTCTTTTTCTCACAAACACAGTTTGAAACTTCACGTATGGTCGTGATGATATTTTTTGAATACATTAAAAAAATATCGTCACAACTATAAAACAAACCAAAATAATATTCTTCCTCCTACCCTTCTTTTGCTTGGAATTTCCGGGTGTCAATTATTATTTCCTCATTTGATAGATTCAAAGTTTGTGTGCTTCACTGTGACAAATTCAACAAAGTGAAGACGGAACGAATGTGTTCGCCGTAAGTAGAATTTGTATTTTCTCACCCTTGAAAAAGTCCCTTATAAGTGTAACGAAACGTCGGAAAACTTGTTTATATGTTAATTGAGATATATAAATAAATTAATTCGAAAAAAATGACGCGGTCCAAAGCCGGAACAGCAGAATCAGCTAGGAAAACCTACGTTATTCTAGTTAGGTTTCACCGAAAATTATGATCTAGGTGTCACTCCATTCGTAATTTCATCTATAAAGTTTTTGAAAAAATTCTAGTGCCGCAAAAAAATAGCAAGCGTTTATAATTATTTAGTAAAAAATAAGGGTGGAAAGGGGTTTTGTTTTTCGAAAATATCTGAAATTTATTGCAAATATTCTAAATCTACAGAAAAGATTTCTTAAATAGCGTTTAATTTACTAACCAAAAATACTACTTTTGGTCCTCCTTTCTACGACCACGTCCTCTACCACGGCCTCTTCCTCGTCCTCTAAGATCCCCACGGCCACTAAAATTTCGAATTTTAAATAAGAGATGAAAATAGAGCTAAAAACATGTAATCTGATTTACGCACCTGTCACGCAATGGATTGAAACAAAAAAGGATACAAACCAAATATGTATAGATAGAACAAAAAAAATTAAATCCATTTAAAGAAACGTATTTTTTCAATTATTTGTGCTTTTGTTAAGTCATTTTCCAAGCCGGAAATTAAAAAAAAATCAACTTCTTGAATCTATTCTTAGTAGCTGTAGAAAAGATCCCCTTTACTTTTTAATTTTACCTTTACCTGAGTTTTTCATTTCTTAATGTTAATTAAAAAAGTAACATATGCAATTTTTATTTTTTATTTACTTGGATCTGTAACTATCTAAAAGTAGGCTTTGAAGGTTTTTAATTTAGAAGTTATCTGGTTAAAGAAATTTGCAACTTTGAAAAATCCCTTAATTAACAAAAGCATAACAATTGAGAAACTGCTAAAAACCCCTTTAACGGATTATTGTTCATTCATGTTTCTAAGTAGAATCTATTTTTTTATTCCTTAGTAGTAAAAGCTGATGCACTCGTTTTTAGCCCTATTATCAACCCCAATTTAAAATTATAAATATTGGTGGTAGATTTCCAAGATTATTTGTTTAAGTAGTTTCCTGCCCTTTAAGATTCAATTTTTGATTTCTGATATCTGCAATGGTTTTCTTGAAACTCGAGAAAAACGAACCGCGTCCCCCCCTTTATTTTTTAGTAAGTTGTTGATAATTTTTTGCGGAACTTGATTTTTCTAAAACTTTCGAGATGCAATTAGGAACCTTAATAATTTTCAGTGAAAGTTAATTGGAATTCAATAATATTAAACATGTTTAATAGCCTAATATTGGCGTGTCTAGTAAGAGGCAGAAGATAACTCCCCTAGCCCTAGTCTACCGACTCTTTCGTTGCCTTTCCAGTATTATAGTTACTACCTAATTTATTATTTATCATAAGTAAATGTATATTCGCTTTCTCAGGCCAAAACCTAACAACTCCCCTCATCGGAAAAAAGTGTGTACACTTATGTATATTGATTATAGCGAACTTAGGAAATCAAATAAGAAATCTTTGTCTGTGCTGGGAATTAGCCTTGTGATAACCTTCAAAGTCATATCAAGATCAAGTCCAAGAGCAAATACATATTTCGTATTTGGAAGCGGAAAGATCTAGACATTTTACGCGCAATTATGACGTATTAGTAAAAATCCCTGATTTTCCTCAAATTGAAATATTAAACTCAGGATTTTAGAACAACTTCTTCATAGATTACTGTTTTCATTTCTAACATGAACGAAATGTTGCCTAAAACGATTCCTTGACCATGAGCGAGGTTAGAAGATATGCCAAAGCGTGAATTGCTTTTTTAACTTTGACCAAATTGGCTGGATCAAATCTGAAACATTTCCCAAACTCATAGTTTTCGTTATTTTCATGGATTTATGTAATTTCAAAATATACATGAGAGTCCTCGTGAATGTTGTTATTTACTTATCTATTGAGAAGGCGTTATCAAATTTGAAGGGGATTATCAATCACTGTCGCCAATAAACTGATAATTATTGTATGATTTTTATCTTGAAATTTTTGCAGTTTCTTATTTAAAAAAGAGCCGTTCACTCAGGTATTCTAAGAAATGGAGCCCACTCTATCAGTACTATTGATAATCTTTTTTCAAGATTTTACAATTTTTCAACTCCAGATCTAAAGTGACAAAAATAATTTTTAATTGTATTAATTTCACAGACCAACTGGTGTTATGGTCTATTTGGGTGTCCACTCCACTACATTTCTTCTTCCAATTCGTCCAAGTTTTCGAGACATATTTCTTAAAAGGAGATGCAGTATTCTTATCTCGGGCACGTGTTTACTGTATAGGCCTTTGATATTTTATTCCCCAATTTTGCTGTATAATTTTGGGTAGCTCCTGAAATATTCTGGTGAGTATTTGTGAATATTTGGCCACGGCAGAGAAGATGGCTAATCACCAGAGTCAGGCAGAGGCGAATCCAGATGGGAGGCTATCGCCCCCTCCAATATTAAAAGTCTCTAAACTATAAAATGGAAATTTTTCAAAAAAAACCCTAGGAAAGTCACTTATCTGTTTTTAAACCGTAGATCGACTACGTTCAATGCAATAAAACCACAAAACAATTAAAAATTAGTATAAGATCGCCGCTGGTGCCATATGGCTATGGGGCTTTGCAAAGAGTGAAGATGACCCATTCTCGAACAACGTTTGAGTTTAGTTTACAGATTTTTGTATAGTGATCTGGTTCACTAATGTTTACTGCTTCACAATAACATTGAATGGGATAAACACCTTAGAATGGGATTTTGTATGTTCTTCTGAAGTGTGCCGTGAAAAAAATATACCTACTCTATGGTAAATGCTCTATAGTCTATATTTCATCCTTGAGAATGATCTTTACACCTATGGACGAAACGTCGGATATTTGGTTCGTGGGTTCAAAACAATTAATTATCACTCCAAGTAAACCTTCTTTTGTATCACACAAATTTACAATAAATATATTTCTTAAAAATCACGATTCTCGACTATACTATTGTCACGATGATTCACATCTTCGGTGTCAACTGAACTGAACTCCACTCACCAATCGTCTCCCATATTTAGAGCTCTGAAAGTTGCTCTAGAATGTTTCTGTAATAATTATATCTTGATTTCTTGAATGTACTGCAATTTTTTTATCACGAATCCTGCGTTTCGGGGAATAGTTTTTTCCGTAATTGTTTATTTCGGAGAGAGGGTTTTTGTTATAGATGATTAATTTACACTTTTCTAAATTCATTTTCAAGAAAACACTGAATAGGAAACAATCATTCCAAATTAATATATGGATTGACGTTCCATATATAAATTACATTTTAATCCGGAACTTGTTATTTCCAACTTTTCCCTCGGACTTGCTTACAAATGAGTTTGGCTTCCTCAACGGTAATTTATCTTATGCCGATGCTCAATGACACAAATCTTACATTATGAAACTCCAATCATTCGAAGTCTCGATCCACGTGCCAAATTTAATTCAAAAAGAACGATATCGGCGAACGGGAGCCAAAAAATCTAAATTAAGAATCAATAACGATTCAACATGAACTCCACACGAAATTCGACTGGATTTTCTCCTCTATAAATAAACGGGGTTTAATTAGTGCTATCGCGCCCACTTGATGACAATGAATTCAAGTCTGTTGTTTGATGTTTTAATTTCAAGATGTTTTTTTAATGTACTCACTTGAAGTTAAAAATAAAACACCGATGACCCTGAACGGGACGTTTGTTATTTTGGTGCTGGATAATTGTTTCCTTGTTTTAAAAGTTCGAGAAATTAAGCTTGATACTTAAATTAGTAGTGCTTTCTATTCGTTCATTTTCAGTTGTGAATGTATTGCACAACAAATATCTGAAGGTTCAACATAAATTTTAAGGAATCCTTTTCACTCATTTTCTACTGGAAGTAGTAATTAAAAGTAGGGTAATTAGAAGTTCTTTGTAGGGACTGATGTCCTGCTATATATTTTCTGTCCGGTATTTGGAGAATACAAAGCAGTATGCCATGGGTAGTATCGCTCAATATATTCGTGTATCCAAGGTTCATGATATCAGTATTTTCTTTTTTTTTAATACTACCTGTTTGCAATACCAATTAGCTCATTGGTATTAACTAGTGGTCGCCCACTGGTCGAAATTCGACCCTATTTCATGAAATTGTAAAAAAACTCACATTTTATATTATCTACATAGCCAAACCAAACCAAATAAATGATATTTCAGTTTTTCCGTTTGTGCTAGCATTACAAGTAAAAGATCTCGATTGGAAATTCCTATTTCATATCCACTGAAATTAACCTCAGAATCTCTAAAATAATTGTACCTATGTTTAACAAACTGTACACAGGAAAGACAGCTTTTTGAATGATGACACTCTGCAGATGACTTACGTTTACTCAAAAAAAAAAAAATAAAAAAATAATCAAACTAGATTAAACCTGCCCGAGTATGATGCACCTTGTGTTGATGAAATTGCATCTTCATTACATGGAGAAATGCAACGGAAGAAGGCAGATGCGAATGTAAGAACGAAGGAATATTATGGTGTGTGTATGTGCGATTATAATAAACACGGCGTTAACGAGCGAAAGAACCGGCCAAGTTACCATTCACCGAAGGCGAAAGCATATGCTTGCAATTTATTTTCGATATTATAGGGGCAGTATACCCACATATCATTTTCTTTATTTAACATCTCTGTAATATGTTTCAGTGTCATTTTAAATTGTTAAGGAAATTGAATCGAACTGTTGAGGGGATGGAAAATAATCGAAGTCATTTCAATATTAAATCGAATGTAATATTTAACGGAATACTTCTTCGTTCGTTATGTAAATATTAAATTTAAGAGTTTTTTGATCTTGATAAAACAAACTATATTGTAAAAATAATTTATATTTAAAAAGAACCGACTTCAGCTGACTTAAAATAAAAACCGTTTAAAAACCGTGTGCAATCAATCACTATTTTCAGACGTACCTTCTTTTTTATCTGATTTAAGGTACAATCCAATTGAAAATTTTAGCGTATTTTTATCTCTCTTTCTCCCTGTCTCATTCTCCCTCTCTATATTTTCCAAATATATTATAACTTTTTTATTTGTTTTATTATTTGGACCACTATGTATAAATGTAACTGTAATTCACTCTATATTGCATCCACACTGTATATTTTTCTCTGTATCTATATGACTTATTGGTCAATCATTTTCTGAATCACCATGTACAACTATAATTCAACTCAACGCAATATTACAACGAACGGTCCTGATATCTTTAAAACTGCCCTGTATAAGTATAAATCCTCTCTACACTATTAATTCTTTCTATTTTTCTATTGTTTAAATTATTACTGTATACCAATGATTTTACTTCGCCTCATATGTCTGGTACTCCATTTATGCAACTGCTCATCTACCCTATATAACAAAATTCACCTTTTTGAACCACATTTTATGGCTATAATTTTACTCTACCATTTATTTCAACCATCCTGTATATGCACCTGCTTCTAAAATTTTTTGACCCTCAGGTCTATAATTGTACCCCATCCTACGTCCTATAATTCAAATATCCTGACTGCTTATATAATCAATGTTTGATACACCCTGAATAACAATTATTTTACCCACCGTTACTTCAAACACCTTGTATAAGCAACTACTTATGTTCCAAACTATATAACTTTTTAAGCCGCCCTATATAACTGTAATTCTACTCCACCTTATATTTAAACCATCCTGTATATTCAACTGCTTCTGACAATTTTTAAAGCCTTTTGTATAACTGTAATTATTCTCCGTGCTATAACGCAAATATCCACTCTGTATAACTATAGTTTTGCTCCACTCTTATTTCAACCACCTTGTATACGCAACTACTCATGTGCCACCCAATACAATATTTTTAGAAACACCCTGTATAACTAATTCAATTCTAACTTATATTTCAATCATCCTATGTGTACAACTGCTTACATACCATCTAATATCACATGCAAGCACGCAAACACCTACAACCGTATACCGTATAGAAGAGTTCGCCGACATAACAAATTTTAGTTTCGATAAAATAACGGAATATTTACTGCCATTTCACGCGACAATAAGCCCCCCTAACTTAACATCAAACGAATCAAAATGAAAACAATTACAAACACCCTGTACGACATACTTTCATGGCATATCTTGACATTTAAACTAGATATTTATGATGAAAATTTGACATTTACCATGATTGTCTTCTAAACGTTGTTTGTGGCATATTCTTGATTACTTTTATGTTTTTTTGTTCAATAACACCACAATTGAAATAAAACGACGTATATTGCAGGAATACCAAACGTTTCAAAGTCTATTCTGACTTCGTTGTCAATGGCTTTATATTTATTGATGTAAATTGCGAAACGAAAATTATTATGATAATCGCTGGACATACATAAAAATAAGTTGCAGACGAATTGATAACCTCCTCCTTTTTGGAAGTCGGTAATGAGTTTAGACAAATTTGTTTTACAAGTTTTATCAATATGTGATAAAAGTATACCGACGCTTAAGACTAGCCCCTCCACTTTTCGTGACTTCATTAAGCCACACCCATTTTAGGGCTCTGACTGGTTGGTTCAAATCCGACTCTGTGTTTCTCGAATTCGAGTGCTGACTCGCTTTGGTAGCGGGTTTATATTGAGATGTTGTGGTTGGGCGGTCCAAAAGTTTACTGCCTGAGTCTCGCGCATGCGTTTATGTATTTTGGTCATTATTTTGTTTGTAATGATATTACATTTGCTCCGCAATTTCCAAGAGCCTGGAATCTCTGCCGCAATATGACCTGCGGTATCTTAGATCTGCATATGACGTTTAGAATTCACGATGTTTTCCGTTATAATCATTATAACTCAGTCAATAGCGGTTTCTTATGCAAAAAAAAATAACAGAAAACTGCCTATACCATGATTTAAATAGCAGTCTTATCAACCTTTTTCTGTCAGTAATAAAAAATCGTGACACCCTTGATAAACGGTGGATCTAGAATCTTGATAAGGGTGGATGTGGTGGGGGTAATGAACCAGATGATTTTTTTGGGAAAACGAATATCACATCCAACGTTGGGGTGCAAAAAATTACACTTGAAAGTTAATATGCAATTAGTCATTGCGCTTCCTTTCTACTAGATAGTATCATAGCAAAATGACGACGAGTTGTCGCAAACTATGCTAACTTAAATTTCCAAGAAAATCCCTAAACTTTGCCACGATCCAATAGTGTCGCTGTGGCACCCCAAAGTACCGCGGCACCCAAGTTGAAAAACAGTGATTTAGAAGGTTAATCTATAATTTATTAACTCCAGCGAGGTCAACTATTTTAAACAAAAAAATGTCAAAAAATTATGATTTATGTACAACTAAATAACCAACAGAGTGTGTTTAAAAACCCCAATCGGACATTCAATAACTGAGAAATTTTAAATTTTTTTAGAGAAATTGTAATTTAATTATGTTGCCTGTTCATTTGTTCCTTGGATTTTTTAAGTATTTTAAATTGTGAATGGAGAATAAAATGTAGTTTGGAAATTAAAAAAAAATGGCCAGATTACTGATTGTCTATACAGAAATTCTTCCCCACAAATATTTTGAAAGAAAGAGATGTCTAGATAATGATCAACCAGTATTCCTGTATATTAATAGTGTTTTGTACTTTGTCTGATGTGTTTGGAGACGTTGCAACTCGTTTTGATAATTTTTTTTTGTTTGACAAATAAATTTTTACAGTGACAAATTTGGCGGTTGGTAAGTACTTGATACTGAGGGTGCCGTTTTTTGCTGTTCCATCCCAAATCAAGGTCAGTTGAAGGTGTTCTGATTTCCAAGTTGTTTACCATCATGCAGCTTTTCTTCTTTCAACAAGATCTTTGTTTTATCGCTGTCAATACTATGGTACCGGTGTTGGTTAATACGTTGGCCACATTTATTTGCCCACATGTGTTCTGAAAATGTTATATTGGTGTTACTTTTCCGTACTTTTAAAGGTCTTTAAGTTTTACCCGTAGGACTATGTATGACCACGGCCACAACCAATACTGTACACACAATTTTTGGAATTCTGAGCTTCTCTTAATTGTTCGGTATGTATAAATAAGGATAGAGTATTATTTGTTTTACAACCAATTTTAACATCGTATTTATTTCCTAAACGCTTGATTTCTACCAATAAACCCGGAACATATGGAATTATGCTCAAAATTTTGTTTTCTGTTTTCTGTTTGTGTTTGGTTAGTATTAGTGGTGTGTTAGTTTTATGTATACTTAAAACAGGCTTAAGACGTCACCCTTTTTGGGTCACTGTCGAATGTGACACCAAATTTCTGAAAACTTTATTTAGTATCAAATCGACTAGATATTTTCCGGAAATTATTGATTTAAATTATAAACACTAATAAACCGTCATACACTAAACAATCATGAAAATAATATTTACTATTTGTTTATTGTATGAAGGTCGTATAGGACTTCGTTCGCAATGGATATAAATGATTTCGCAATTTTTATCAAATATTTTATGCTTGTGTTATTTGTTTCCAATAAAAATTATATATTTTGTGTACAGAGTAACAACAAAAGTCACTTTTATATAATATTACTTCGCACAGACCGACACATCTAAATTGCATTCTGTATTTTTAACAAAGGAATCAGTACAATATATGATTTTATTAAACTTCCCCACAATGCATGTCTATTAGTTGTTTTAGCAGTACTGGTAGATAAAGATCCTATCTCGGGAGAATATTGTCTAATAAGTATTTATTGGTGATACTGCTAAGTGTTCCATTTGTTCTTAAAAGTTAATAACTTTCATGGGAAAAGTTAAGAAAATCCTTATGAATTAATCCAAAATAGGGACAAAAGAAAAATTAACTTCATTTATAAGTCAACAAATCTAGATGCTAAATAATGATTTTGATTGAACCCAATTAGTTAGTATTTAATTTTTACGGATTTGAAGTTATTCTGTATAAATTATTTTTACATCTGGATTTATATGTTGACTCACATATGTTCGAATATCCTAATTATATTTTTCTTTTACTTTTATATAATTTATGTGTTCATTTATACAAACATTCAATGTTGCATATCTTTCTCCAATATAAAATGTATTTCATTCGAATATAATTTTATAGATGACTTGTTAACAAGCTTTTTAGACGTTTTCATTCTTGATACCTTTGAATACACTTTTGACATTCAAAATATTACCTACATTTCTTAATATTTCAGATTATTTATATATGACATATTTGTTGTGTTGGCGTAACTGCCTTTTTTGTTTCGTTTTTTATAAAATCTACTAGACAATTGTTTGCTTAGAGCACATTTTTTATAGTACGTTATAAACTTATATATATATTAAACGTTGAATCTAGCAATTTTTTGCTTAAATAATTGATATTTATCAGTTTGCATATTTTTTTAAACAACAGAAACTAATTTCTAAAAAGTATTTCCACAACTTAATTCTATAAACTAATCAACAATCGACATTATCTATTAACAAATCTTTTTTTTTCAAATCCATGTTTATTATTATTTCGAGAAAATATAAAAGTGTAAATTTGGGAATATTTAATAGTAACGCAAACAATTCGAATAAATTTATTATCTTCGCAATTTAAGTGTACATAACACTAATTAATTTCATGCAATTGTTAATTATTTTTATTGGAATTCTTATCTAAACTTCAAAGAAATCTTTGAAGGTCAATGATATTAGGGTAACTCAAATTTTCCCAAGAGACATCGTCGATACTCGTTAGTATGTATTGCCAATAATTGTGTTTACTGCGAACTTTGACTTTCTATTATACGCTACGCAGTTGTTTGTTTATATTTATTAGCAGATATATTAATTCAAAACGATTGTAAACGTCAGCACAATTGATGTGATATTTTTATTAGCAATGTGAAGATCATTAACACATTTAAATTTCTTCAAACATGCAAATTTGGAAACAAATGCGTTGTATGGAATATGGGTAAAATATTAAGAGGTGAAGTATCCATAATGTGTCGAAAAAAAAAAACAAAGAAAAAAAAATACACTAATATATTTCGAGCAAAAAAATATATTAGGCAAAAGTGAAATATGAGAACAAAAAATAGAATTTAGAAAGGTTCTTGAGAGAACCCATTGAGATATAAAAACGAAAAAACCCTCAAGAATGGGAAGATGTTCAGCCCTTTCGCCGACGTGGAGAGTCGCACTGGTAGGCGCTATATCAAATCAAATCTCCAATTAAACGGTACAATAACAAAAGTATACTTCTGAGACTACATAATAGCGCTGCGACGAGCGCCCCGATAACCGGCTAAAAGTCGAGAACTCTGGTAGGCCGTCACTTTAAAGTCAAAGGAATTTTTCAGAATAGGAAATCAGAACAGAAACTTTTTTCTTGTGGTTTAGAAAAAAACTGGATTCTAAATCTTAATAACCGTCATTCATGAACATTTTGATTAACAAACTAACTTTTGTGGGCCCATCCACGGATATTGAAATGACCTTGAAGATCAAGGTCAGAACCAAGGTTCCCACCGAGTAGCCACGGAAAAATCCTAAAACTATTGTTTCTAACATTTATCTCCAAAATACAATCCGAGTGAGATTACTGAAAGAAATTATCATGACCATGACGTCCAAGGTCATGGTCAAGATCATATCGAACGTATAATTTTCCACTCTTTCCAAATTCGTAATCAAAAATGACCTCGGAGGTCAAAACCAAGGTTACCACCGAATACCCGAGCGAGATATTTCGCTGATCCGGTGTTTTCAGGACACCCTTTATATGAAATTTACCGTTTCATAGCTGCATCATTATACGCATGACCGTCCGTTTCGAACTGTGAGTTCTCATCAGGTACGCTTCCCTAAATAACATAGATATGATTGAAAGCACCTTATACGACGAATGTCAGCGAAATTTACCTCTAGACATCAACGACATCTAACATCATGCTGTGTATGTATAAGTTATAAGAATGCAATCTCATGGTATTTACATATACCAAATATGAAATTTGCGTTTTTGTCCATTTTGGCGAAACGTCAAGAAATATTTCAAGAACCTTTTTAGCTTTAACTTTGATCTGAACGTACAATTTTCAACTCAAAATAACCTTGATACACACTAGATTGCCAGGCGAAAATTAAACTGGTACGAGTCAAAACTATTCCAAAGTTCCAAATTGGAAACAAATCATGATACCTGAGTGTAAAATTTTCCTCTTCTATCCGTTTCGGTGGAGAGTATTGTTGCTTGCTTTCCAGTGGTTTAGTTCAACTATTAATTTCCTGATCCTATCCAGAAAAAATAAAGCATTTGTATATATTTCGTTTGTTTTTGGAAATATTTTTTTAATATTATTAGACTATCTAACGGTACCAAGACCAATTATAGGACAGGGACAAACATAGAAATATCAAAAATAAAGACAATTCTTTACTAAACATTTTACGGAAGATTAATAGAAAAGGTGATAACTTTTTTTTATTACACTTATGGAGGAATTAAAAATGTTTAGTTTTAGGGAGTTACAATTTTCGCACATGAAATAGTGAGTTGAAAACTTTAAAATATTAGTTCTTGGTTTTGGTAAATAAAATATATTATCAGTACGCGAGCTAGGTCGAGGAACATGCAGAGGTAATGTTATTGCAGTCTATTAGGCTTCTAAACAACTTATATAGAAAGACAACTGAGTGAACTCTGCTCCAGTCGTACAGACTAAGAAGCGAGAATCTCTTCAGTAGCTTCGATTGAAGAAAACCTCACAGAGGAGATGAACCGTCAATTTTAAAAGCTAGAAAATTCAAATACTGCCTCTGAATATTTTCGATCAACTCGCTGTACTTACTACGAGTATACCCTGGGTGCCAAACCCAAACAGCGTATTCAAGCCGAGATTTCACAAAGACGTTGTAAAGTATAATCAGAGTGCTTGGGTCTGAGAAGCCCTCAGAGCTTCGAATTATAAAACCAAGACTTTTATAAGCTGCTTGTACAGTATTTTCAACATGCATATTAAACTTTAATTTGCCATCAAAACTAACACCAAGATCACTAATATTGTTCGGTCTTGACAAAGTAACACCCTCTATCTTGTAGTCTAACAAAATAGGAGTCTGCTGTCTGGTAAAAGTCATGGCGTGACACTTTGATGCATTTAATGGCGTATCGTTTCTTTTACACCTAGCATTCACATTGTCAAGACTTGTCTGTAGCCTAAACCATTTACATTTTCAACACCAACAATGTCATTTATAAACAAAACAAATAATAGTGGCCCCAATACGGAGCCTTGCGGAACCCCCGATGTGGACATAATTTCTGATGACTTGAAACTACGGCACTCAACGTATTATCTTCTGTTCGTAAAATATGATTCTAACAATATAATAAGTGAGGGAGATACACCAAAATCTTTTAGTTTGGCAAGCAGAATGTCATGATTAAATATTGCCAAGTGGAGTTTTTAAATTGATACCATGTATATTTCGTACACATACAAATTCACTTTGTGTTTCTTATGAAATAAAATGTATCGTTAAAATCTCTCCTGGATTATCAACATTCAACATTTTCTACATTGTGACACAAATGACAAACTTGCTATAATAATCGTTTCTATTTTCGCGATAAAATCAGTTTTTTTCTAAAAATAATCTCAACATATAATAATTTACGATGACACACGATAAGATTACGAACAATAGTTCTTCTTTGCTGAATTACATAAAACAGTTTTTGTTATGCAAAAACCCACGTACAATCATCGGCGAATCGATTTTTCAAACAAAAAACTGTATCATGTCCTAACAATGTGCATTTAGAAGTTAGTCAGCAATGATTTCGTCGAAGAATTTCACCTCAGTTTGCACTTTGCTGACTTAACGATACGGCGTGGCGTGTGCAACTAATTATATTGTGCTTTAGTGTTTGTAATTAATCGAACGCTATCTCTTTTGGAACTTTTTTAACATTTTTTGTGTGTTGTGATCTATTTAATAGTGTGTATTTTTTAAAACGTATATTCTCTCTATTTTCTTTACTATTTTTTCCGTAGTTGATCACTATCAGCCCTTCGATGTGCTCGTGCGTACGCGTATGTGCTTCGTTTATCGTACACAATTTGGTGCAATCTTGTTGTCCTTGTTCGAACAGTGGTGGGGTAAGATTTGCACTATACATGTTTTGATTTTTGGTTGATTTTTTTATTCAGATGATTTGCGCTGTTGATAGAAAAAGTGTTGTTTCTATATAAACGTGTTAGAGGTAAGCTTGCTATATTTACAAATGATCGGCTTTGATTGAGATTGGTCTAGCTCAGAAATTAAATTCTTACTGTTGATAATAAGTGGAGGTTCATTAAAATTGGAATGACATTAACCAATTACAAAAAACGTTTACTTTGTTTATAAACTCAAAACCATTTAAAATTTTATTTAAATTTTATGTTATTAATATTTAAAATAGAGCTCCGAACAAAAGACAATAAACCTTTGGATTGTTCCAAAACGACCTTAACGAGTAAAATAATTTTTTAGTGCGAAAAAGTATTAATTTGAAAATGTTTAAAAACTATGATTTTATCCATAAGTAAGGGCAATAACTAGATGTAATAAAATATCAAAGTTTCTGAATAAAAGTAGCCAATTGATTAATTAAAAATTTCTTACTTTTCGTCTAGTGGGATGATGTTCAACCAAACCACTAAAGTTATTCCGTTTCATAGAGTATTGATTTTTAACGTGTCATCAGCAAATTACTTGATTGATTGATTGATTGATTTTTAAAATGGCTAGAGTACGTGTACGCCGAATGTATCGCCAGCTACCTGAATTTGAAAGAGATCGAATTATTGGTGTACGGGTTTTTCATTTCGAGAAATCGCTAACACCACGAACAAAAATCCAACTATTGTTATGAGACGTTGACAAACGTGGTTTGTTAATATCCCAAAATAGAGAAGAGTAGGCACGGACGTCAAAGGGGCACAACTGCAGTTCAAGGTCGACGTCAAAGACTTACGGCTGGTGAGTGGTTAGGAGAATTAGACCATTTTATAAGTTTCCGAATGTTTTACCGCCATATAAGGTCTTTTGGACTGTATCGATCCCATTGACCTTTGACCGCTGAACATCGACGAGAACGACTACAATGGTGCAGACAAAAACAACAGTCGAATGTGGCATCAAAGCGTCTTCTCTGATGAATCTCGATTCTGCCTGGGTAGACATGATGGCCAAAGAAGGGTTATGCTACATCGTAGAACAAAACGTCAACCTCAATTTGATGTTAAGCGACATGTACACCGAACAGTAGGCGTTTTGGTATGGAGTGCTGTCGCATATGAAAGTAGTCTTTGTTCGAGGCAAAAGGGCCATTGTTTCGTTAGCTTTAGGTCAAGGGGCACCATCTTGTTGGAACCACATATCGTCCAGATTCCTATTTTCCAATTCAGGCCAGCATCTTGTTGAAACCAAATATCGTCCAGATCCATATTTTCCAATTCAGGCCACAAAAAGTTTGTTATGATCTCGCGAGAGCGAACATCATTAACAATAATAACTGTTTGCCCGAACTCATTTTCGAAGAAGTACGGACCAATTATACCGCCAGCCCATAAACCCCACCAGTCATGCATTTTGATTTGAACGCCCATTTTCAGCAATCTTCAATCACCTTAACGTACTGGTCAATGTATGTACTAGATGCATTGTTGCAAAAAATGTCAAACCAAATTGACGTGAACGTGTGATTCACCATTAACATTGGACCTTAAGCTTGGTTCACCCGTTAAAATAGTTAGGCTTAGGCCGGCTCCATACGTTGGCCCGAACATTGGAGTCAACGTTGGCTGGTTAATTTGCTTGGCATCCACACCTTGGGACTTGCACCAGTTTACCCTCCACATGGCCAACGAAATTGTTTTCCGCCTTTTTACACTTAGTACATACATTCCATTGAAACCGATTATGAATAAGTTAATTTAAGCTCCTTCAAGAGAGTTTGATAAATGTTGTCGGACGTCATTGATTTATTTTAAATATCTTCGCATTCAACCATAACCAACGTGTGAACGGATCACGAACGTTAGCGCAGATTCCTTTGATAAAACCGACTCTGAACGGTCAACTGCTAACCTTAGGACCAATGCCAATGTTTTCCAGGCCCACACTTTGGACGAGTGTCGTTGGCGCCAACGTTCGGACCAACGTGTGGAGCTGGCGTTAGAGCATACACTTCTGGAGTTAGCCTGGAATGCACAATTATAGAAAGAGCAAGAAGCTATTTCACTCGATTGGTAGGTGCAGTCAATGAACTACATACCCCACAGAGCTCATTGAATACTGCGCCAATCGAGTCAAATAGCCTCTTTCCCTCTTTCTAGCCTTGGCACAATATTTCTGCATTAAAGGCTACCTCCAGAACTGTATGACGTAATTTATGGATGATACCCTTCTCCAACTATATTTTGAGATTATGGCAAAACCATATTTTGAATTTTTATAAAGTAGTTTTAATTATAAAGAGCAATAATTTTAAAATTTTAGTGCTATTTGTTTAAACAAATTTAGTAAATAAGTAGATTGATTAAATAATCATTTTGGAGTACTTTTTGTAATTTTATTTGTTGCAAAATGTTTTTAATCACTCCATATATTTAATTTTTTGTAATCATTCATTTGTCTTTTCACTTTTAAACAAAACCACAAAAAATGATATTCTCTAAAAGGTGGTGTTATTTTTATTTTTCTGTAATGTATTTGTTTATTTATCAAAGAATTTGTTACAAACAATCACCAACAACCTATAGAAAACGTACATTGTAGCGTTGTTCTAATAATTCCATAATTTGAATAACAATATTATTTTTAATAGTGAAATGGTGAGAAAGATTATAAATAATTAGAATCTTTTATATTCATAGTCTCATAAAGTATTGTTGTTATAATGTCTTCACGAAATGGAATAAATTTATAATAATAAATATAAACTCTCAAAATGATAATTGATAATTAACAATAATCTCGCTTTATAGAAAATCAGGGAATTTGTTTTCACGGGATATTGTTTCTTGGGTTTTTTTTATGCTAAAAACATATTTAAGTTGTTATGGCCGCTTTTGGAGCTCTTGCTTAAGGGAATTCTGTTTTCATTCATATTATCATTATTAATAATAATAGAGATACAGTTCCAGTAATTTTTTTTTTAATTTAGAGAAATCTTTTTTAAAATTCATAATTATTGATAGTTTTCTAGTTATTTGCTAAAAACTAAACTATACAATTTTTAAAGTTTAGTTTGTTAATAACTTAACTTAATCATTAATGCACGGGATTTGTTGTATTTTTTTCTGGACTTCTGAATCCAAAGAATCTTCAGTCAAATTTTGACTAGCAATAGAAATGTGAACATTAGGTCCCTGAAATAATTTTGAAGGGTCTTTAAAAGTAACGCGTTTTATTTGTATATATTAACATTTATACTTTAATAACAAAACAATGAATCTCATTCCACTACGAATATAACCTATAATAAAATGATTTTACGTAATTCATTGTAGTCCGAATAATTCAATTCAAGTCATGCTTTTTCTAACAATTCAGTAAACATTTCACATTTACAAATATATCAAAACATTTGAAACGTTTGTGCATTAAAGTGTGTTCAAATCGTTGGTTTTTTGTTATTTTTTGGTATCATTAATTTTTTTTCGTACAAGCTCCTCTTTAAGTTGTCTATTATAGCTAGAATAGGAAGAAACGCAAATTCCCATCAAGTAAGGGAGTTTGATAGGAGGGAAATGTACGAAGAGATAATGGTATATGATGTCATCCTAGGACACCAGATCTTGAAGATCGTTGCCTTAGGCAGGCTTAACACGTTGGCCCTAATATTAGGCTCATCCAGGAGCGGATCTAAAAATGTCCTAAGGGAGGGGCGTAAAATGAAAATTGTGATAATAAGTGTTACCAAGGATTATTACTTGGACCTATAATCCTTCAGTTTAACAAGTTATTGCTTTTCTGCCTACTGTTTACGATCATATAACTAACTCTTTCAGTTTATTAATCTACAATCTAGTGCGTACTATTATCAATATTTTTTTTTCCATTTTTACAAAGTCCCAACTTTGGTGCGACTTTAAAAGAATCTGCGCCACTGCTCACGATTCTTCTACATATTGATTCTAGAAGACTGTAGAAGTAGTCTATCTATGACATACGACCTTGGCTCTAACGGGACTAAACTCGCACTTGTGGATGCCAAACAAATTAACCAGCCAATATTAGCACCGATGTTGGAAACAATGTCTACATCTAGCTTTAGTGTTTTTGCTTTACGGGACAGTTCCATATAAGAGAGAGGATAGGGGGCGATCACCTCGCCCACCCAAATCACAGTCACTTGACAACTAAACTGACGAACTTACATCCAAGAGCACAGCAGAAAATAACTTGTATCTACAATCCAATGTCCAAAACCAAAACCTCTCTAGTCATATAAATTTACTGCGATATCCTCTAAAATCACGATATCCCTACTTCCAGATGATATTTCCTTAAACCACTTCTGCTTGGTTTTCAGTGTAAAATGTTATATCTCCTAAAATGTGAATCTGTGTTCAGCAAGCTTTACGAACTTTTTGCAGAGTTCTTAATTATATTCCTTACTTTCTCTCAGATGTCCAATTTCTTCCTTGAGCCTGATTTCCTTATTGACCTTTAAAATCAAAATTATTGATCTCTGGATATTCAAAGCTTTTGATGTCCAATATTCGATAACGCTATAAAAGTGCAACTAATGTGTTTTAGAGCCAATTACCATTTTATTCAAAGGAATAACAACTTACACGCGTTTACGGTTTCATATAAATTCACCACAGTTCCCCCTGTAGTTTATTTTTACTTTCGGGCCATAGCTTGTTAGTGTAGCATGAAGATTTTTTAATTTCGTGAACTCCTGCGGAAAAATATGTTATATATAGTAACGGAAATTTATATAGAAACAACACACAATTTTTGTCAGTTTGTATACCGAACGCATTCTTTTATTCTCTTAGCTTTTCGCCTTATTGGTCTTGTTTTGCTTACATGAATTGCATGATTTTTTTTAGTGATTTATTTTTTTATTATAATAAATCTTGCTAGTTTCGTGTTCTGTGGCTTCTATTCTATTCATAAAATATAGATTTTAGTAAAATAACCGAAATTGGATGCAAAATGATGTGCTATTTTGGGGAGATTGGTTCGAAATATCAAATAGAATTTATATATGCGCATAATCACAAATTTAGTCGTTCTTCAAAATAAAATTTTTACAAAACAATCATAGTCAGAATGTTTTTCGATCAGTGTTTTAGCGATTAAAATTGTTTTCACCGATTTTATTGAAAAATCATGAACGGGTACTTCTAATATAGCGCTTCGATCTTCATAAAGCGGAAGAAAGACAATACATAGTATCATAAAATTGATAAAGCTGACAAAGAAAGTGCCTTTTGTGGATATACAATTTAAAAATCATCTTTTTAGTATTTGGGATACAAACCGAGAAATCCAGTAATTTCTAGAGTTAGGATTATATTTAATTCCGTAGGGAAATATCCGAACTTGTAAGAACTATCAATATCGGGAATTTTAAAAAGAATCGAGGAATTTAATTGCCAGAACTCAAAATTTCGAAAATTTTAAATAACATTAATTTTGTTGTAATTATGAAACTAAATATGTTAAATTCAACATAGCATAATCAACAATAAGGTATATAACATTTAGTTTATTGATTGTTAACTCTATTTTTTTTGTTTTTCGCAATGAGAATTAACAATATCATAATTTTGGTGACAATACATACTTTTTCTTTTTATATATAAATTTTTTATTCTTCATATGTACATAGACAATATTATTATTAAAACAGGATTAGAGTTGCATATATACCGAGAGCATCTAAAATCGTTTCGTTCTTTAAGTATACAGGGTGTTCAAAAAGTACCCGACCCTCCCCTGTCTTGAAAATTACTTATCTCAGAAAAAAATGACAAGCAAAAAATTCCCGCCCAATCTGTAGGTGTTGACCTTTAACCTGAATGTCATTTCAAGGTCAGCACTTCAAACTCAGATTTCTGGTAATTTTTAGCCACAACAAAGTTCTAATTTAACATTTTTCAGAGGCAATAGCAACAAAGAGAGAACAAAAATTAAAAAATGTTGATTTTACGAGTTGAGTTTCATAATAAAAAATAGTCTCTTGAACAGCAGCAAAATGCCATAAAAGTTGTAGTGAAGTTGAAAATATTAATGTATATATTTTTTTATCACCTCTCTATTTTGATCTAAAGATAAATATCCACTATGATGTACGGATTTATCAAAATATGTTTCATATCTCAATATATTTAAAAAATGAAATGAAATAACAACACTTGATCTGTTGAAGTTCAAACACCGTTTTAAAGTAGGAATGTAAATATAATTTATAAATTGTAAGTTTTACACGCTTTGTTTGTCTTATTCATGCTTCACTTTAAATTCAAATTATTAAATTCCTGTAGTGTTAGGAAATTAACATTTTTACAGAGTAGTTAGATGGATATATTTTGGGCATTTACAATTCTACTTACATATTATTCCTGTGATAATTGATAAGTTCAAGTCGTTTAAATTCTGAATTTTTTGGATCACACAGTATGTTTGCAAATTACGTGTATGTTTTTGCATAATATCACAAGTAAACTATGGAAAAACACTCTAAACATGAATATTTACATGTCAAATAAACGTGGAGTTCCTTATCTATTATGTATTCAATATACAATTTAAAATTATGATCAACAATTTTTTTTGTGTCGCTACCGAACTTTATACTTAATGAATAACTATTTTTGGCGACAGCAAACAAAGCTATGGGTTTCACAAGGTTCATTAACACATTTAGAATTTTTTATCATAATTGTTGGTGGCTAAGATTGTCTTGCACTAGCTCAATATTTACTTTTATTGTTGGTACAGAACGTTTAATATTTTCATTGTTTATCGAGATTTCGTTTACGAAATTTTAATGACAAAACTGATTAGAACGTAAGAAAATTAAACAAACATTTATTGAAGCAATCTGCAATTGCCTGAGTAGGTGTAAATTGTTTTTGGGGATAATAGGAATACTCATTTAGTGCCTTATGGAATAAGAAGACGCAACTATTTATTAAACAAGGAAATACTAATCAAATCTCTAGATGACAACCCGATGAGAAAATATAACATCATGTCAAAAGTAAAATGGGCAAATTATGGGGTTTGTAATTTTTTATATGTATAGTCTGAATCTGGAATTTAAATATCTTTAACATGTTTTGTTCAAATTTCATGAAGTTCATCCCTTTTACATATGGCATTAATTTAAATCGAGCACATTAAAATAAATTTCACAAAAACAATACATCTTTGTCATTTAATGAAAGAAAATAAATTCAAAATATATCAGTATTATAAAGCACCTGAAGATTCTGAAAACCATGTTAACGACCCAATAAACTACAACGTATCTTCAGGTTGGGAAGCTATAAATTAACAAGTATTTACCTAACTGAAGTAAGGATAGAGAAAAAACAATGGCGAAGTTCATTTGACACTCTTAATAATCATTTGGATTACAGGTTTTCACAAACACTTCAATTCCAATTCTTTGTGAATCCTTAGTTCACTGTCCTTAAAGGGTTCCTGGTGTGCTTTCTACGCTTTGTCGATTTTCAGTCTTTCTCCATAATCGGACTAATTCCAATTTAATATTTAAATTTGCTCAATCGCATAATATAGAGACCGTGAAATATGAGCTTCTGTACAAGTCTTAAAGCTCATATTTCTGGAGCGAGCCTGCAATTCTCAAATATTATGCCAAGACTAGAAAGAGAGGACAATAGATAGAGCAAGAGGCTATTTTACTCGATTGGGACTTCCAATGAGCTACGTCCAGTATGAAGTTCATTGGCTGCTTTCACCTACTAAGTGAGGATGCATTCTTTATTGTCCTCTCATTCTAGTCTTGCCACGATATTTGTGCATTGCAGGCTACCTCCAGAAGTATATGCTCTAAGGTACAAGTAGTGTTTCAAGCTTAGAGCATGTACCTTCTGAAGATAGCCTGCAATGCACAAAATTGTATCAAGGGTAGAAAGAGAGGGCAATAGAGAGGGTAACAGGCTTCTTCATTCTATTCGGAGCTGCTTCCAATGAAATTCGTCCAGCATGTAGTTCATTGGCTGCTTCAACCCAGCAAGTGAAGTAGGCTGTTACCCTCTCTATTGCCCTCTCGTTCTAATCGTGGACAAGAGTTTTTTTTGCATTACAAGTTACTGCTGTTGTCCAATTAGTAGAGCACAAAGTGTTTTTGTGTCGCTCTGTGCCGTAATTTTCGAGCGTTAATTGGAACATACTTCATGTTTTATGATAAAGTTTAAGTTTACTTAGTAAACTTACATAAAACATCCCAAAGGCACAGTTATTTCTTGTGCCCATTTGTGCGAACCAGTGCTGTAAGTGGAACACTTTGTGCTTAGCACTGTGCGCATTTGTGCGGTAATTGGAAAACAGCCTACATCTAGAAGTAAATGATCTAAAGTTGCAGTGCACAAATTTGGTGGTAAGATCAAAGAGAGAGTGGACAATAGAGAAGGCAAGAGGCTATTTCACTCGGTTGCGAGCTGCTCCCAATAAAATACGTTCAGCATGTTGTTAATTGGCTGCTTCCTTCCACCCACCAACTGAAATAGCCTGTTACTGTCTCTATTGCCCCCTCTCTCTAGCGTTGCCACGATTTTGTGCATGACAGGCTATATCTAGAAGGTACATGATCTAAGGTTTCAAACGATGACTATATGTCAATTGATTGACGTCCACGTGGTTTTCTCAGAGTGGGTATAATGAGTGTGAAACCATTTTCCGCTCTTTTTCCACTAATAAGAATCAACTTTGAAATCGACAACACGGCGCCTTGTGTGTTATGCAACCGTGTAGATTTTTAAAAATCACACAGGGTTGCCAGATTACTTAAAGAGAAAATTCCTTAAATCAATAATATCTTTTACGCATTCGACTCAACGAAAAATATCATTCAAGAGATCAGCCCGAATCTTAAAAGTTGATATTAAAATTAATTACCTTCAAAGTAAAAAATAGCTAATAAACAATTTCATGTACCTACCAATTTTCTCTTTAAAAAAATAAAATATTGATAATAGAGTTATTAAAATTTTTCTGAAACCTATCGTAAGTAGGCAAACAATAACTTTCAATACTTTATAATAAGCCATTTGACAACTAAAATCAGGTGGATGCTGCAATCTTTCGATAACCATTGACTATTGTTATCAACCTTTTATAATTTAGGTGGTTTATATTTTGGCCACTTAAATTTAATAAAATTAACTAAGAATAACAAAATGATAAAATTATACAGATATCGTGAGATTTACTTTAAATCATCAGATCTGGCAACAAAGCGACAAACACTAAACATCTGTTCTCTCGTTGCTATGGTCAACCGGAAATAAGTGCAAAAAATGGCGGAACCAATCAGTATTTAACCTGTATCTTGGCAACACTTTTCTTGTACGCACTCCGAGTTTTCTTTCTTTACTACCGTGCGTTATTTTTTTCTCGCGGTTTGATATACTCTATATTAAGTATCTCTGCAATCTTTCATTTCTCAATAAGATATTTTCTCGTGAGTGGCAGAGTCTCTGATTCATAACTAGGGAAATCGAAGGCACATAGACTGAACTGGAAAGATAGGTATCGTTGATCTAAGGAAGGGTCCCTCTCGTGTGGAACTCAGAATAATCTCTGGTAATTCACAGGACATCGATTTTGATTCTTAGCAATCGTTATTTCTGACTGAGTCTACCTAGATTGGCTCTTTGAGTATTTATCCAAAACCATTTATTTTTGAATGATAAAATGGAGACAAGTTGTAGAGAGCAAAAAGTGATTTACGAGGGTCACGCTGTATATTTTGATCCCATCCCATCCCCCTTTTGGAATGCTCTCAAAAAAATGTACGAATTGTTTCATCTATTAGATCCTCAGTCGTGATTCTTCGATTACTCCTCAGTACTTTCAGCAGTAACTGGTGGTAACTTTTGTTAAATTGACTGTATGAGAGAAAGGCTATAAATAACAATTACGGCTTCAATTTTCTTTCTTGACATACTCTGTATATTTCAGACTCACGCAATAAAACTGTAAAACACACATAAAACTCGACGAGCTAGAGTATTTTTTTAACACCCAATGTAACTTTTATTTTATGTAACCGCTACTCGACAAATTCATTGTGTGCATTCTGTAGTGCTTAAATTTTGTTTGGCGAGAAGTTTTAAGGTTTAATTTTTTTGAATTTATTTCTTTCAAAATTAAAATGTTAATGAGATTACCAGTTTATATTTGCATATAGATTCACTCTTATACATCACACTGATGCTTCAAATATTGTGTCTCCTTGAATATGAATCAGAGAGAAACTTATATTAATAATATAAGACCTGTGCAAAATTCCAAACCATGTTAGTACAACTTTTTAATATGAAACGATTTTCGCATATGGCGATGCACTTACTTACCTTATGCAATACTTTCGTAATTATCATAATTGAAACATCCATTAAGACCAGCATTAAAAACGATTAGACAAGTTGTTGTTGAACGGTTAACAGGAAATGTTATGTTCACATTTTGCTAATTTCAATTTCTTAAGAAAAATGATTATATTAATTATTTTGTTGTGTAGTGTAATCCAGGACCGGTCTTGTTTACTATAACTTTCTATCAAACAAGGTTCATCTAAATATTTTGCAAATTCTGAATATTCAAAATGTTCGGTTTGTTATTTGTGGATAGTATTTTGATTTTTTTTAGGCTACATTAGTTTTCTAAATAATTACTTAAAGTAAAATCCCAAATAAAATGTCCGAAAAAATATATAACATCGTTAGAAAGTAAGATATTATTTACGAATTATTAAAATGACCGATTGCTTGTACTGGGTCTTTTTTTGAAGATTTGTTATCTGCAGAATTCATTCATTCATTGAATATTTGAACATCAGAAAGCCCTATGCAAGATGGGTGCCGCGATTATTTAGAATGGAAGATGATTCACTAGAGTGTTATACGAAGTTTTATAGCAATAAAATAATCATCAATCACTTTACACTTAAGACGAAGTAACAATCAAACAATGTAGTGAGAGAAGGATATTAGCTTCAGAGATAGGAAAGATATTTCGTGTTGTAGAGAAGCCAATAGAATCAGATAATGTTCAGTAATTATCGTCAGAAGGAGAAACTATCATCAGGGTGTATTTTCCGAACTTATTGAGTGATGAAATAGAAAGAAAAGCGGCCACATTTATCTGGAAAATAATTGGTCAACACACCAGTACAGCAGTTCACATATCTCTTAAGCGATAGCAAAAATCATTGTTTGTAGTTCGAATAGCTTTCTCACGCATCCTATTCGCTGGATTTAAATTAAAAGTTTGCCAGCGATGTTGAGGTGGAGTCTAGGAGTCTAGAATTAATAGAGTATCCAGCTATTCAACATCACTGGGATGTAAAAGGAGGCTATATAAAAAAATAAAAAAAATTGGTGTATTCTTTGTTAGATCGAATTCTTCGGGGACCACTCTCGTAGATGAACATATTGCGCAATGCTTGGGTTTCATTTAATTAACTCACTATAGACTATCTAAATCTATTGTTTCGACTATATTTATAGGGAACATAAAGATCTTTCGTGAACCTTCTTGACGTTGCTAGAATTTTCTATTGGCATTTCTAGTGACACTAGTGTATATTCCCAAAAACTGCCATCTATCAGCTAGTCTTCCCTTTAGTTCTGTCGACAGTGACGTATCATACGAATACATAACAATATATTTTAATCAGTGTCATTTTTAAAGAGTGGTTGAAATCATAATTAGATCTCTATCTAATGTCGCTTGTTGTTTTGATGGATACTGATAGTCGGCCGTTTATCGATATTTGAGTCTTCCAATCTTATTATATCGAATAGCCTTTCCAGTGATTGTTTCATCTATTGTTTTCTGAATCCTTGTTGCTCTTCTCAATTATTTGTTGCTTTGGATATGTAGATTGTTAATAACTTTATAACTCTATATTTAACTGGCATTTTTTTCCCTTTTGAATACTGATTATCATTATTTTGTTGTACAATTTAGCCCTTACCGTTAATACTGGACCTCCATAGTTTAGAAGTTCGTTTGTAATGTCATCTATACCAGCAGTTTACCTGTTTTTGATTTTGCGCGGTAGTTTTGTTGTCATTTCGAAAGATAGTTTCTCTCTTTAGTCCGTTTCTTGTTCACTATTTTTTCATTGCATAAAGTTTAGTGATTCGTCAGCTGCATTTATGCGTACTCAGTAATTTATTTATCTCTTATATCTTTATATATAAATGAGAATGTTTGTCTGTATGTGCTGTATAGAACCCTAAACGACCGATTTTGACGAAATTTTTTGTGTATGTTTGGGTGGGTCTCTGGATGGTTTAGATTCACAATTGGACCCGATAGGTGGTACTAAGATCGGTTTCTAACTCCTCCTAAACGGCTGGACGAATTTTAATGAATTTTTTTGTGTATGTTTGGTTGGGTTTTTGGACGGTTTAGATTCCCAATTGAACCCGGCAGATGGCACTAAGATCGGGTTCTAACTCCTAAACGACTGGACGGATTTTAAAGAATTTTTTGCTTATGTTTGGGTGGGGCTTTGAACAGTTTAGATTCACAATTGGACCCGGTGTACCGGCACAAAGATCGGGTTCTAGGAATTGCTTTTATTTTTGGCGAATTTTTTTTCGCACATTACTACACAGTTTATCGATTTCTAATATCAAAAAACATTTGCTGAACCTGGTAATAGCTCCGAGCCACATTTGGACAGAACAACGTCTGTCGGATCCCTCGGGTAATAGGATACGAAACTTTCCCGAAAAAGCGTTGTTCTCGACTTTATCTGTTGATATCTCACAACATAAGACATTCATGAACACTTCTTGCCTAAATGAATGAGTAAAAAAAATGGCTAACTGGAATTTTTGCCGTAGTGTAGATGTTCTTTAGCTAAACTGACTAGGCTATTATTTAGTTAAAGATGTATATTTATTCTATTTTGATCTTTTAAATTGCTACTTTAACTTCGCGTACTGTCCTTATACAACATAATGAATCTTTGCGATTTACGTCATCCAGATCATTATGCACTATGCATTCAGTGCCCATACGGACAAGCCAATAACAAATGTTTTTATTGGCCAGGAACACTATTTTTAGATGCGCTCTATTAATGGATCACAAAAGACTCTGAAACTCGCTTATATCTATAGGTCACTCGTAAATTCTTTAACGGCAGTAAATGAATGCATTTCACGACAAAAAAGACATATCGAAAGCAGATGTTTGGGATTCGACGGGGCAGTAAAATTGGACGGCAATGGGTTTTTGCAATTGGATATTTTCAGATCGGTATCGGTGGAGTTGCCGATGGGGTGGTGTGAAGGTTACTTAGACAAATTATGTCTGCATTCTTATTGATTTATGGGGTAACATGAAACTAGGGTTGACTTCTGTTTGGAATAGAAATAATACCAACACATAAGATTTATTAAGTATGTATCTGAATAACCTGTTTTCATACTTCCTGTCAGACCACTATAAAAATAGAAAAATATTATTTTAGAAATGCCACGTTATTGAAAACGAAAACAAAACTAAAAATATCTTTCACTTTTCTAGGATTCCGACGAGAGTTCCCGCTATTTTACAAAAAATGGCCGATATAGAGCTATAATAATTGTTTTACAGGTTTTCAAATTCTATACAAGTGTTTCATTGTTAAGTAAAGGGATTTATTCAATTCTTTTCATAACGTAATATCCGAAACAGATTATTTTTAAATAGTATAAAACAAAGTCGCTTCCCGCTGCCTCTCTTTCTGTACGCTTGGATCTTTTAAACTACACAATGGATTTTATACGGTTTTCTTCAATAGATGAAGTGTTTTCATATTATTTTGGTGTTAATTTGTTAAAACATGATTATAATCGTACAATCAACACGTCGCTGCTATACTCGCTCGGTAACCGTTACACTAGAGAGCATGTTAGCAAAGTTGGTTAGAGCGTATTGCTAGTAATGGGAAGGTTTCGGATTCAATCCCCAGAGGGGCAACTTTTTCTAAAACTATTTTTTGTTAATTTTCATTGAATTTGTTGTGGGTATCCCTGGAGGATTTAGATTTACACTTCGACCCGGTTGGTGGCGCTGCGATCGAGTTGTAGGAATTCTTTTTTGAACTGTTGATGAAACTTTTGTGTGTATTAGGGTGGGATAGATTTGTTATTTAATCCGGTAGGTGGCGATGTGACCGGGCTGTAGGAAAACAAATTCAACTCCTAAACGGTTCACCCAATTGTGATGAAATTTTTTGTGGGTATTTGAGCGGTTGAGATTTACAATTTGACCCGGTAGGGGCGCTGCGATTGGATTCTAGGAAAATATTGTAAACAATATTTTTTGTATAATAATCCGTGTATGTTGTTTTCTGAATAAAAATTGTTACATCTTTACTTTGTATTTATAGTTTTTTTGGGAATAATCACTTTATTAAACCACAAATGTAAAAAGTATTTATATTTCAAAAATTCTAAACGATTGTTTACAATGATAATTATAAGAAAATCTGCATTTTGTTATAGTTAGAGTATAGAATAAAAAACGATCCATTGTAGAAGCCCATCGTTCCTATTAACTGATATTTTCATGCCAGATTTTGAAAAACGTTTGATTCGACTTTCAAAATCCTTTGGTAACATACAAATCTACTAATGCCGATATGTTTACGTTATATTGTGACCTATGAGGGGAAATATATAAACTATTAATTTTAATGGCATTGCCAGATTAAATCTTTGAATCGTTTAGATTTTTTAGAACATACAACTTTTTTGTCTCAAACGTTAGTATTATTTACCCAACAAAACATAAAAAG
Source organism: Octodonta nipae (assembly GCA_034190945.1). Classification (NCBI taxonomy): domain Eukaryota; kingdom Metazoa; phylum Arthropoda; class Insecta; order Coleoptera; family Chrysomelidae; genus Octodonta; species Octodonta nipae. Next base: position 16,454,269 of record CM067217.1, read on the forward strand.
AAACTTAGCTGTAAGTCAGTGTTTGAAATATTAGACGTAATTGTTGTTAAGCGTTTTATATAGGACAAAGTAACTAGAGTAACAAATGCCGGTTAAAAGAACATAAAAATTATATTTTTTGCAATAAAGGCGTACTTGTATGCCCTCATATTACATAGATATTAAATTATTAGAGTAAATTCTAAGATTGCTGAAAATAATGTGGATATTCTACCTTCATGATATATTTAACAATCTCTGATTAGTTCTTCAAATAGCTTCAAATAGCGAAACAGTTAAAAGCTATGTTTTTTTTTAATGATCTTAATATTTCGATATAACCAGATAGAAGGCCTTTGATTTTAATTATCATTTGCGTGTCACGTCTTGCGCTTATACAACTACAAACACTCACGGGCCAGAGTGGGAATCGAACCTACTAGGTCCAAGTATACTATTTCATAAAAACCTTACTGAGGACTCCTGAATTTAGGCATTTTTTATATATTATAACCGACCCAAAATTTTCTATTGTTTCAAATATCCCCTTAGCGGGCATTGAATTAGTTGTAACCCTGTATATTATTGACTTTATTTATAAATCAACAGTTTATCTTGAAAGATAAAGAAGAACAGATTTTATCAAGTAACATTATTGTTGTACATTAAAAGCCAATCAGCATGACGAACTTATGCCGAATTTTGCCATTTGTTGTTTGCGAAGATGCTTGTAGGCAATAAGAACGTATGATAAGAGTAGAATAAACTATATTATGTTTTTTTTTAATTTCAGCAACTTAAAGATGAGCTCTGCGAGGTGGTGTCAGAAATGGAGTCGCTCGACTCAGGAGAGGACGGCAAGAACAGCAACAAGACCAAAATGATGTCGATAGGCAGGAAGAAGTTCAACATGGACCCGAAGAAGGGTATCGAATACCTCATAGAAAAAGGACTGCTACAAAATACACCCGAGAGCGTGGCTCAATTCCTACACAAAGGCGAGGGACTCAACAAGACTGCCATCGGTGATTATTTAGGTGAAAAGAACGATTTCAACGAGCAAGTGTTGCAGGCTTTCGTCGAGTTGCACGATTTCACCGACCTCATATTAGTGCAGGCGCTAAGGTAATGCCAAATCATATTTTATTTTTTTAGCATTTTAAATCGTTTGAATTTATTAAAAACTAGTTGACCCCGCCTTGCACAGCGCTTTGTTGTAATATATTAATATTTATAACAATTTTCCAACATTTCTGTCATTCATAGAATATTTGCATTTTTCAATTTCCCCACATTAATTACGTGTTTGAAATTTATGAAGTTTTTGACATTTTAAATATTAAATTTTTGAATTTTTTGACAATTTTAAAAATTTTGACATCTTTGACACTTTTGAAAACTTTTTGACATTTTGACATTTTCTAATTTTTACACACCAATAAACAAACAATGTAATGGTTACGTAACAATACTTGTACCTACATATAAACTATTCTTAACAACATGCACTCATACCGTTTACACTGTAGGTACAAAAACAGTTTTTCTACCAAAAATAATCTCCTTTATTTCCACACCAAAAATTCACAATCAATAACACACTATTTTTCTTAGACTAAGAGAGATGAGTCGAGCGTACATCAGGTGATTCAATAATGCCTGCTGCTGAAGTATCCCCGCATTCATAATCCATCTCACTCGCTCTCGAGGATTCCCATTATAACTCTAATAAGTTTTTTTGAATAATTTCGAGAGAATTCCTCTGTTAGTTATGTCAAATTAATCGTGGTAATACCTCTGGTATGAGCTTTGGATACTTGCCCTTACTCTTCTGGGGGTTATATGACAGAGTTTATCTCTCTCTTGGAACCTGATCGACAACTGGTTGCCAACAACTGCTTCCGAGCTAGCTCGTATGCGGCAAACAAACTTTGAGTTGGGCAGAATAATCGTTAACTTCATTTTGCGGTTCTTCTTCTGAGCCAAAGGCCAAGTCACACGGTAGTTCATTTCAAGTGCACTGAGGATTGCTGGATAGATGTTGCCCTAAGTCCTGTTGAATCTTTGCACCGTTCTTTCCGACTCTGGATGCAAAGATGTGGTTCTCATTTTCTTAATGCCCTGTACGTTTATAGCGATAACATGCGCATTGGTTCTTCATTTCTGCTTTACCTCAATTATTTAGTTAATTTTGGACAATACTTCTTGGAGGAACGACTCTGATTCTTTCTGACTGTCCGAAACTGCTTGTACCCTTAGTTTAGACTTATTCATAATGGCCTCTACTTCCAAAGCCCGCCACAATACTCCAGTACTATCCTTTCACATCCTCTGGTTGGGCTGGGTACCCTAACCGTGTTAAACTGCTAATGTCGACTTCAAACTCTTGTAAAATCTCTACAGCTTTTTGTGTTTTTCCTCTCAGTAGCACTTGGTATACTTGACTCACAATGATTGATTTTCATATTATCTCTTTTACTGATATCATCTTTTCAAAGTTACCTTGCTCATGGACTGAAGAAATTCTAACGCTCGATCTCTTAAAGAAATTACTAAAAATGTAGACTTCTCGGCTATGGCAACCCTGGATTTCAGCCACTGCTTCAAATTATCATTTGCACATAGTCCAAGATGAACTATCACCAAATATGGTTGGTTTTTAAAGGAACGGTGTTCTGATATGTCCCTCTCTGTAAGTCTTGTTGCATTTTCTTATTTTGCATTAGTATTATATTTAAACTTATTTTCGAGACGATCCATTGAAGTTTTTAGTATCTGAATTTCATGATTAATTGCCTTTATGTCTGATTCCATTAATCAATATTTTCCGATTAACTGCTTTGTTACCTTGTATTACTAATTGCAGTACTTGTCAAACTGTTTCTTGTCTATTTAATTCAATTTGGTCCTGTCTTTCGTAAAATTTACAAAATAACCCTTCAACTAAGTTTTGTTGCTTACTTTTCATGGTAATGACAAAGTTTTGATGTTCCTCTTTTATGGTAGTTTCTCATCAAAAGTTGTTACTAACCTCTCTTGAATTTCCTGTCGCATCTGGGTCTACTTTTTATCTCGTTTTCGCAGGATTTAATTTAATGTCTCAACCAGCGTGTCATTAACTCTTTTGAAACTCTCTTTACTACTTTCGTCAATCGCAGTCTCCATGCGTCTTGTAGTTGCCATAAATAAATTAAGATTTTAAAATCCACTAAATTCCACTTCCGATACTACAGCAATAAATTTTGTGTGGGTTCAAAAACAACTTTTTCCCCGATTAGAGACTAAGAGAGATGAGTCAAACGTACATCAGCTGACTCACTCCTACCTGTTGCTGGCGTATGACCGCATTTATAACCCATCTCCGTCGCTCCCATTTAATATTGGAAATTTCGGTTGTTTTTTTATATCCGCAATCGTAAAGACTAGAAATGAGGTTTTTGCTAAATGTTTGTTTGTTCGGTGAATTTGTTTTTATTAATTTCTCTATTAGTTATGTCAAAAGAAACGTTGTAACATTACTTTCGACCTTGAAAACTGTCTTTACTTTTAAAAACTTGAGGTCACATTCTCGAATATTAAAACATTTTGGACCAACCTTTATAACACTATAAATCTAAGGCACGAGTCAATAACAATACTAAATACAAAATACAATTAAAATCAATTTTCATCAATGTTTATTTACTATTTACTATTTACTAATTTATTTACTTTGAATTCTCATATAAGTTTCGTAATTCCAGACAATTTCTTTGGAGTTTCCGTTTACCAGGTGAAGCCCAAAAGATCGACAGAATGATGGAGTGCTTTGCCAAACGATACTGTGATTGCCAAGGTGACAATAACATATTCGAAAACTCGGACACCTGTTACGTCCTTTCCTTCGCCATCATCATGTTGAACACCAGTTTACACAATCCCAGCGTCAAAGAGAAACCGACGATAGAGCAATTCATCACAATGAACAGGGGCATCAATCAGGGACAGGATTTACCTAAGGAGTTGTTGGTTGTAAGTATCGAAATGTTTACTCATTACCGCGAACATATGATAACACAAGTGTTGATTTATGACAGTCATCACAGTTCGTTAATAAATGAAATAAGCATAACAGAAGTGGCCATTTGATATCGCTAAGGAGCGATATCAAATGAAATAAACTAAGGGGTTTATAGCAAAAAATCACTTCAGTTTTCATTTCGTTCAACTTTGACTTAATACTATTGAATCACTAAATACTTTGTTGTTGCAATTTTAACAATCAAAATTATTATATTGATAAGAGGACATTTCAATCTCTTCTTTGCAAGGTTAAACTTACTGACTTTTGCAATTAATTCAATAAGAAAATACATTACGTGGTTTTATGAAACCACGATGCAAGTGATAATTGATTTTCACCATTTACTTGAAAAATGTATTATGTAAAATTTCCTATTACAGAAAATTTATTGTATAACCGAGACGGGTTCTAAAAATGACCTCCGATATAATTTTCTTGGAATTTCTGACGATATATTCAAGATATCTTGAATCATCATGGAATCTGCAGAATACATTCTACATAGAACGTCAACCACGCTATCCCTTCTCATCTCCTAACTTTTGAACGGTTATACTTATACCAATGAAATTTGCAGGGTGAAATAAACGGTTATTAATTTCCCTACAAGTGGTAACAGATGACTTCATAGAGCCACTTACGACAGTAATTTTAAATAGGACCTTCTGGCAAGTGATAGTTTATTTCATAGTTATTGACAATTCCTACTCAGCCATATTAATTTCGTGTTGGTTTAGGCCAATTTTGAAGGATATATATTAAATAAATACGTTCACATTTTACTGTAATTAATTAAACGAATTCTGACAGCAAGTGTGAAAAATTGTGAAAAATGAACTCTGTCTACTTTCTATTAATAAATTCCTGTCGAACTCGTTCGAATATGTCAGTAAAAATTGCCCTGCATTCATCAATAATTCGTTATTTTAAAACGTTAATATTGTCGGGTGAGGGGTGAGATAAATCCTGGATTTCAGTACCCCCGCTTAAAAAAATTAAAGGTTCAGATCCGGTGACCAAGCTGGCATATATAGCACGATATTCTTCATCCAGGTAACGTCTTACTGCACCATAATAATGCTCAGGAATGCCATCTCGTTAATATATTTTTTCAAGTTATCGAACATCAACTGTTCCACTAATAGTACTGTTCCTGCCGAGTCGCCGCATTTATACCCTATCCCAGATACTCTGGAAAGGAATGACATGTTCATACTTTTTTACATCCACAGTCGTAAAGACTAGAAATATATTTTGCTAAACATTTTGTTTATTCTTTGAACTGGTTTTTATTAGGGCAATTAATTTCGACAGCATTTCTCTATCAGTAATGTCAAATTAAGCGTTACAATATTGTTTGCAATTTTCTTCCCAATTTTTATTATATATGTTTACTATTTGTGCCAACTGTACTAATATCTCTATCCTCTATCGCTGCATTCACCAAACCCAAGTAATCCATTGATACCTCCCTATAGTGCCCTTAGGGTACTTGAGTTATTTGAATAGAGTATCTTTTTAAATGTGGCAATGTTGCATTCAACACTCGACCTGATATACCAGAAATTCCAATTATTTTTTATTGGTCACTCTTTTGTGGAAGAGGAGCCCTAAAGCGCAAGTTCTTTCAGTTAAGGTTTTCAATTGTATTGCCCCTAACGCCAGCACAGTTTGCATGGGTTCAAAGCCTGGTGACATATATATACGTCATTATAAAAGAAGTTAAAAACACCAACACAGGAAACAATAAATAATTGATTGCATAATAAATACCAAAGATTCAAATGCTAAATATATAACAAAGTAACTCAAAACTCAACCTCAAACAGAAAGTAAAAGCAGAAATCATTAAAGAGTACTTTAAAAATCAGCAAATTTTCAAACAGGCACTGCACTTACTCCAACGTTATATTCCCTACACATGTAGCTGCTCTCCTTTCTTTTCTTTGTTCCTGTTTCTGTTTAGAGCAAATTTTGCATCTTCTACTCGCACTTTTCTTTCACTCATTCCTTCGCACCGATTCCGGAAAATGTCGTTGTGTCACTCTTGTATTCCCCTGATCCTGATCCAGACGTTCGAGTAAACAATATAGTCTATTCAATATAAGAAGACAGTACTACTGCTCTTTATTTTTCTTGTTCTTGTTTATCCTAGAGCTTGCGTTATTCTTCCACTTCATTTACTACCCTCTAATAATAATCGAAGTTCAGTATTTACCGGTAGCAGGGGCTGATCCATACACGTGCTTTCAGGGGGTTGGGGATTTCATGCTTCAGGAGAGGTGATCCTGTACTGAATTTAATTGTAAACCCAGATTTCTTCGACTATTACATTAATAATGAGGTTTAAATTCATAGAAGTTACATTCTTTTGGGCCCTTGGAGTCAAGATTACCTCGTGTTAATATAAAATTTACTAACTATGAGGCTCGCGGGGGAGGGGATGATTGCTTGGATCCGCCCATGACCGGGTTAGTCGGGAATTTCAACGTAATATTGCGGCATTCACTTGTGCGTGCTGAAAAACAAATTTCTAAAGGTGTCGCATTTGTAGTCCAATGGATGCATTTAGACTGTGACGGATATATACGTCAGCCGCCTTCTAGGCATATGCGATACTTCACGTATAAACCCGTGAGCCGTACTGGGTTACGAGGGTAAGGGTTAAGATTCCTTAGAGGTATAAAAGATCAGATTCAATTGTTATTGTCTCTTTTATGATAAATTCACTTATACCAATGATATCCCATCTGATTTTTGATTTCTGCTGCCTCTTAATCTAATCATTCAACTGTAGCTGGGCTAATCTAATTCTTCAACTCTAGCTAAGTGAATCTAATTCTACACCTCTAGCTAAGTGAATGGTTAATCAACCATTTCAAGACGATGGAAGTCCACGGAAACTTCGAGGAACGAGTTACATTATCTACCAGTTTCAGACTAACACAAATATTAGTCCTAGGTTTAACAAATACAATAAAATTATCTTGGTAAATGTGTTATTAATCGAAATAATTTTCAGAGTTTATACGAAAGTATAAAAGCCGAGCCCTTCAAAATCCCCGAGGACGACGGCAACGACCTGATGCATACTTTCTTCAATCCCGACAAAGAGGGTTGGCTATGGAAGCAGGGCGGTCGGTACAAGAGCTGGAAACGGCGTTGGTTCATCCTCAACGACAACTGCTTGTACTATTTCGAATACACCACCGACAAAGAACCGCGCGGCATCATCCCTTTGGAGAACATTTCGATACGCGAGTGCACCGATCGACAAAAACAGTTCTGTTTCGAATTGTACGCCAGCGGCGGCTCGGACTTCATCAAAGCGTGCAAGACTGATTCCGAAGGTAAGGTCGTCGAAGGTAAGCACACCGTTTACAGGATGTCGGCCAGCAGCGACGAGGAAAGGAAAGAGTGGATGCAAAGGTTGAGTCAGAGCATCAGTCATAATCCTTTTTATGATATGCTGGCCAATAGGAAACGGAAAGCGCAACTGTACGCGAAAAATTAAAAGTATTCTGAATATTGTGTTTTTGTTGTTCGTTTCTGTCAGTGGTTCTGATTGCCGTCACAACAAGATGGACATTTTTTTGTCGAAAAGTGCAATCCTAATATTATTGTTTGTAAATATTGAGGTAAATTACGGAAATTTATGTTGGAGTGTATCCTTTTTGATACATTTTTTTAATGTTCAATATAGTATTTTATTTTTTCCGTATTGATACAGATATTTTGATTTAGTGTCGAAAATTTTAATTTGTTATCCATCGTAACAATAAATTTAAGTATGAAATAAATGTAAGAAGCCTTCGGCCGCAAATGATTCACTAACTAGATAAAAATGCATCAAATATGTATTTTTTGTATAAATGTTCTATATAGACTGATTTTTCCGCATTACTACAGAAATTTTAAACTCAATTTTCAATAGTTGCCGTTTATTATCAAACTCATATATAAAAAAGCATTCAGCCTCAAATAATACATTAAATAGATAGTTTTTACAACAAACGGTACTAATATTTTCGTTTTTTAATGTTCCATGAAGGTCTCCTATTACAGAAGTTCTTAATAAATTCTAATAAATGTAGAATGTTTTATTGATTCTTTAGTTCATTATCCAATATAACAATAAGCTTAATTACAAAAAATTATAGGAAGGTCTTCTGTATCAAATGGCGCAGTAAGTAGGACGTTCTCACAGTAATAAGTAATTGCGGCATATAGGAAATGATTTTTTTGATAGATGTCAGTCTGCGTTAAAAGGATAAAACCGAAATTGATATTTTATTTGTATTACTATTATTAGTACAGGAATTCTAGATGCAAAATGTTAAAAAATATAAAATAGTACATTTATTATATAGTACGTTTTTGTTTATTATCCGCAATAACAAACTTATTTTTTTTTTTTTAAAAAAGAATAGGGATTTGTGCTTCAAATGGCTAAGCAAATGGGCTCAGAAATAAATATTCCTTATACAATTTGATTTTTTCATTACATTACATTACAAAAAAAATGAAAAAATGTGTTGCCCATTGCCCTTTAAGGGATTTTCTTTTGTTCATAGCATTGATGTACTTCTTATCCACTCTGTTTTCTTGGGTCTCTGCTTATCATTCATTCAACTCTTCATAGGCACTTTCATTTGAAGTTTTCGGCTAATTTCGGTTTTTAGTATTTTGTTGTCGAAATGTGTAATCGTTATATTATTGTTTGTAAATATTGAGACAATATTACGGAAATTTATTTTGGAATGTATCCTTTTTGATAGATTTTTAAATGTTCCATATATACATTTTTATTTTTTCCGTGTTAATACAAAAAATTCTGATTAAATATCGAAATTGTTAATTTGTTTTTCATCGTAACCATAAATTTAAGTACGATACAAAATTAACAGTGTCGCAATTGACTCACTAACTAAATAAAAAACTCTACATTTTCAACAGTTTTCTCTATTATCCAACTTAAATATAAAAAACCTTCCTCCTCAAATAGATCACTAAATATATAGTTTTTACAACAAACGATGTTAATATTAGTGTTGCATTAATGTTCCCTAAAGTTTTTAATTTTTCCGATTATTACAGAAATGCTGAATGCAAAGTTTTGAATAAACGTAGAATTTATTTACTATTTAGTTTATTTTTCAGTATAACAAAAAATAATAGGAAGGTCTTTTGTATCAAATGGCGCAGTAAGTAGGACGATCTCACAAAAAATATGTAAATGGTCATATTGGGCAAAGTTTTAATTAAACGTGGAATTATTTTCTTTATTAGCCACAATAATAATAAACATAAATAAAAAAAGTCAATCTGCCTTAAATGGATAACTAAATCGTTCTCACAAAATCAAAATTTATATGTCATTTGTTAAATATGTTAATATAGAAATTCTGCTCGGAAAATTTTGAAAAATATAAAATAGTCTATTTATATTAACGCAGTTTAATGGTTTATTATCCGGTATACGAATAAACTTACAAAGAAATAAGTAAAAAGGGTTTGTGCTCCAAATGGTGCAGTAAATAAGCTGTTGTCTCAATAAATGAATATTTCATATAAAATTTGATTTTTTCCGGATTACAAAAAAAAGATAAAATTATTGTCCATTGTCTTTTCAGGGATATTTTGAATTGGTTCTATTTCTTTTCCACTCAATTTTCGCGGATTTCTTATTATTCCGGTCATGCAACTCCATGGATCTTTCTGTAATTTAAAGTTTTCGTCTAATTTCGGTTATATGCTGGCATTCTAGGCTTGAAGCCGTGAATTCTTTACGAATGTGGACCAGCAAAAACTGGATAGAGTTGATGCAACGGTTGAGTGACAGAATCAGTCATAATTCTTTTTATGACATGCTGGACAATAGAAAATGGAAAACGCAACTGTACGCGAAAAATTGAAAGTATTCTAAATAGTGTTATTATTGTCCGTTTTTGTCAGTAGTTCTGATTGCCGTCAGAAAATATTACGGAAATTTAGGTTAGAGTGTATCCTTTGTGATTCCGTTTTTTAATGTTCCATATAAATTTTTGTTTGACGTGTTAATGCAGATTTTCAGATTAAATGACAAAATTTTTAATTTCTTATCCATTGTATCAACAAATTTAAGTATGAAACAAATTTAAGAAACCTTTTGCCGCAAATGACTAACTACATAAAAAATGCATCATTTTTTGTATTACTGTTCTATATAGACTGATTTTTTCCGTATTATATATTTAGAAATTCTAAATGCAAAATGTTTGATAGAAGTCAAATTTTTTACTTTATTATCCATTTTAAATATAAAAAAGCCTTCAGGCTCAAATAGTTCAGTAAAGAAATAAATAGTTTTCAGAATAAACGATACTATTTGTGTTGTTTTAATGTTTCATGAAGGTTTTCTGTAGCAAATAGCGCAGATGTAGGTCGTTCTCGCCAAAAATAAGTAATTGCTGCGTAAGGGACTATTTTTTGTGTTATTTCAGAAATTTTACCTCAAAATTCCACGGTAATAATAAAGGTAAATATAAAAAGTCAATCGGCATTAAATTGATAACTAAATCGTTCTTACAAAATCGAAATTAATATTTCATTTAACCGTTATTATTACATAAATTCTAAGGACAATTTTTTCAAAATCATAAAAAATAGTATTTGATGTGATCTTTTCATGGGATTCAGTCAATCAAACACATATGCTAATTGAATATTACGTTTCGGTTTTATTTATGAATCATTATCAGATCAGTATAAGTATGCATATAGTTTACTAATCAATATCTTAATAAGTTAGACAAACATATGCGAAAATATAAAACGGCTACTAGAAAAGATTAACATTTCTGGTCTAAAATAGTAAAATTATAATTTTTAAAATCCATTTGCTAAACTACTGTGACATTTCAGTCAGCTGAAATGTGCCTAGAAATAAAATAGTATATTTCTTTTGAGTTTATTATCGTTTATTATCCACTATAACAATAAATAAACTTACAAAGAAATATGTAACAAAGGTTAGTGCTCCAAATGGCTGAGTAAATAAGCTGTGCATCAAAAAATTAAGATTTCATGTAGAAAAAATATTTACAAAATTCAGGCTCATTGGCATTCTATATAGACTGATTTTTTCCACTTAACTTTCAATATATGTCGAATTTTTTACGTTATTATCTAACTTAAATATAAAAGAAACGTTCCGCCTTAATCAGCTCACTAAGTAGATAGTTTTTACAACAAACGACACTAATGTTGGTGCGTTTTAATGTTCCGTGAATGTTTGAATTTTCCCTATTACAGAAATTCTAAATAAATGTAAAATATTATATTTTCTATTTAGTTTATTATCCAGTATAACAAGATCAATTACAAAAAAATGGAAGGTCTTCTGTTTCAAATGGCGCAGTAAGTAGTTCATTCTCGCAAAAAAAGTAATTGCACCATATATGGAATAATTTTTTTCATATTCTTACAGAAATTTTAGGCGTAAATGTTTCGATAAAACTCGATTTATTCTGTTTATTATCCACAATAATAAACATAAATATAAAAAGTCACCAGCCTTAAATTAATAACTAAATCGTTCTTACATAATATCTCCTTTGTATTACTGTTATTAGTACAGGAATTCTTGAAGCAAAGTTTTAAAAAAATATAAAATAGCCTGCTTATTATTTATTATGGTATCGTTTATAACAATGAACCTATTTACAAAAATGTAAAGGGTTTGTGCTTCAAGTGACTTAGTAAATGAAGGGTTGTGCTTTAAAAGACTTTCTCTCAAGAAATAAATATTCCATATAGGTTTTTTATTTTTCATTACATTACAAAAAAGTGAGAAGTTGTCTTGCGCGTTACCATTATTTGACATTATTAATGGCATCGATTACACTGATCTTATTTCTTATTCACTCTTTTCCCTTGGGCCTCTACTTTTTCCGGTCATACATGTATCCTTTGTGTAGTTTACAAGTTTTCATGTAATTTCGGTTTATAGCAACAAGGTTCCATAATTCTGTCAGTGTTGAGGGAACATTTTGATCAAATACTTTTTAGCCTTCTGAACTTGAATTCTTTCCGAATGTCGGCCAGCAGTGACGAGGAGAAAAGAGAGGATTCAACTGTTGAGTCAGAACAACAGTCAAAATACATATTGTGATTGCTGGCCAATAGGACATAAAATGTTCCATATAGATTTTTATTTTTTCGGAATTAATACAAAAATTCTAATTTAATGTCGAAATTTTTAATTTGTTATCCATTGTAACAATAAATTTAGCCATAACAGAAATTTAAAAAGCCTTCGACCTCGCATGACTCACAGACTAGGTAGTTTTCTAGAGTATATTTTTTGTTTAAATATTCCATACAGGTTGAATTTTGCCGTATTATTACAAAATTCTAAACACCTGAATTTCTATAAACTTTGATTTTTTTCCGTATTATTTACAAGAACAATAAACTTTAATAATAATAAGCAAAACGTTCTACATCAAACTGGGACTACCAATTAATTGTTTAATTTTAAACTTAAAAAAGATTTTGTATTTTTCTGTATTATTACAGTTCTGAGAAGAAAGTTTTGAGTAGGTGTAGAATATTTTATAATTCTGTAAATTTATTTTCACTAAAATTAATTTTAAACATATTTTAATGATTTCGATCCAATATAGTTTTTAATGATAAAAATATTTTTTATATCATTTAAAATTTCAGTAGTGGGTTTCTTTAAGTTATATCCGGGTCTCAGTTCTGAAGAAACAATAGTTTAATTTCATTTATGATTTACGGGCGATTAATCTAATAATGATATGGAATACTTAAAGGTAGCCAGAAAGATAAAATTAAAAACAATTCTCGTAAATTCCAATAAAGTAGATATTGAAAAAGCGATAATGGCTTTATAATAGAAATATTTTATAATAAAAATAATTAGAGATGTTTTAACAAGATATATCCTAAGTTTTATCCGAATTATATTATTTTAATTTAAAAATTGTAATACTAAAAAGTTCATCTGCTTACCAACGTACTTGATTAAATCAGTTAGCTTTAAATTACGTACTTTTTGTCAAACAAGAAATTTATTTATTTATCCTAGCAACCTGCGCCACTTTCGATTTTGCTAGCTTATAAAAATCCACATTTATAAAGATTAGTTTACCTGGGCTGTTCCTTTATTTTGGTAAATTGATATCTGGTTATTCATTATGGATTATTGATTATTAATGGTGATTATATATAATTCCCGCACTCCTTTTTACCTCGTTCCCAATTCTTTTAGTTTATTAAATATATGTATAAAAATAGGTATTTAATACCAACAAGCGAACATAAATATATAAAAATATTGGCAGTTACAGGTTTTTTTCTTGTCTTAGACTCTGAGTGTATCTCGCCTACATTTATTTGAGTTGTAATTAAATTACGTTTCCTTAGATGGTAATATTGTACCTGGCGGATTTTTAATTTATGTTCGTTTATTTTCCTCGTTTTTCTACTATATTTTAGTTTTTTTGTATATATTTATATTTTAGTTGAACAATTGTATTTTTAAGTAGTATTAATTAAAATAATAAACTATTTTGTTTGTAAATTAAAAAACATGAAATGATTGAAGTTGTTTTTGTAAATGTGTATATAGCTTACAATTATAAATATTCTAAAATATAGCAACGAAATATGTAAAAATTTATTATAATAATCAAATTTTTCGTTTATTTATTTGCTGTGCTTCATGTAAATGCAAAGTTGAATGGCAAACATGACTGAACGAAGTGCAAATATTGTATTTTCTAAATGGATTTTATTGTAAATTATTTAAATGTTAGGTGTGTTATAAAGTGTTATATGATTTAAATGGTTCAATTAATTAATTTCTGTACAGTTAACTTTTATACTAGTCTGTAAATTTACTTGTAATATATTGAAAAGTTTGTTTTTTTATTATATATTTGTTTTATTTTTCCCAAATCCCATATTTGATCTGGCTGATATAAAATTAGTTTTTTTTTTTCATGTGGTTTCATATTTTTGTATTTCTCAAATAAATCTTTTCAAATTTGGTAAGAATAGTTGTAATACTTATATCTCTGTTTCTCTCTCTTTGTGTCATTATTAGTAATGGCCATAAATTTCAGGAAAATTAAAATAATTGTCATTATTTTGTTACAATGCAAGTTTTAATTCTAATATGTAATTTAGTTCTTTATTTATATATAATTGCAAAGGACGTGTAAGGTAATTATTAATTAAAATATAAAATTTGTTGAATTATAATATTTCAAACATACATCAACTATTTAATATTCTGGCAATACATAACGAGGTCACGTTAATTGTATTGTAATGCCAGGAGCGATAGCCGCCCTCCGACGGTCAGTAATTTCGACACTATTTTGCATCCAAGAGCTTAACATAAAGTAAATTATGTGGGTTTAAACAGACGATCGATAATTTTTAATATCAAGGATCAGAAAATGAAACGTATCTAAAGCCATATAGAAGGCTAACCTTACATATGTTAATTTCGTACGAAATCGCTTCCGCCCCCTGAGGCTGGTCTCTGGATCCGCCTCTGTAATGTAATTTAATCTAATACATATTAAAATAAAGTGTCCATGTTTTTGTTAATTTTCCCCCTCCCTAAACCAAAAGCTGAATACGGCCTTGATAGTGTCCTTCGAAATGCATAAAATTAGGGGGGCGCTGATGCAGTAAGAGGGTGAATTAAACTGCACACCAAGTTTTTAGAATATTTGATATATATTTAGCCTTGGTTTGAAAATTAAACGAAACTGGTGCCTTATTATTAAGATTATTTTATATTTAACAATTCACATCATAACCTATTCCTCCACCAGAGCCATTCTGGTCACTTCTTGAACCTGTTATTTAATGCTTTCAACTGGATACTTTTTCAGTTTAATCCCCATATAAGTTTGTCATCCTTTTGTGGAGTTCTAGTTGTCATCCTTGTGTCTACCTCTACCATTCATAAACGAGGCAAGGTTGCCATTTTTGTGAGGTTGTGACATATGTCAAGCCTCTAATTTAAAATATGGCAAAGAGAAATTTGGAATGTTTATTGGACTTCCGGCCAAAATGGCGAGGTGACCGAACGTTTGTGCGCGTTGCAGCTTAGGAAAATTGAATTTATTTAATTAATCTACCCTATATAGAACCAACCTATATCCTTGCAGTAGTTCCTCTTATCCCCAAAGACGCTTATAAAGTGAAAGACGCTCTGGAAGTGATTAAAGTGTTTAGAATAGTGAAAAGCCGGAGGTTCAAGATCGCTTCGCCCTGTAAATAGTGTTTCGTCTAATATCTAAATAATCATTAACTTTTATAAGTATTGGAGCAGAATTACGTGTTAATTTCATTTCAAGGAGTAGTTTATTTTCCATATTTCTCTTGATTATATGTGCACGAGTTCACATTTTAGCAACGCAGTAAATGTTTTTTCTGAGTGAAAATTAGGAAAAAAGTGGTCAATGAATAAAGTACACAAAAAGGCATACAGTTAACAAAGGATTTTAATCAAACTTGACAATATATTCATCTACATTATAAAACACTTGTTTATGGTCAATAAGATCGATAGATCTAGACCAGTACCGGCCTCCGGGCCAACATTGGAAGAAGAAGAAGAAAGGAATGTTTATTAGAAAGAAAAGCAAATTGTGTACTGGTATTGTATATTACTAGAACATTATATTTGTTTGTTTACTATATTTTCTTGATTCTCTATAAACGAACAGACTGTTAATAGGACATAATCTGGTCCCTGTTTCTTCTATGGATACTTCAAGGCCAAAGAAGTGTCGTGTAGGTTTGAAGGACGTCCCCAAACAAATGCAATTTTTGCAGTCAACTGTTGATATGGGGGATGTTGTTGGTAATTGTTGAGGTCCTCAGAGATTATTCCGGATTTATGTGTTCAAAAATAATTAGTCCATATTGCAATCTGAAGCAATTTTAGATTAATACTAGCGTACCCGACAGACGTTGTCCTGTCCCATGTAAACTTTTAAAAATTAGCTGTAACAATATAATCTGAACGCCATCTATCAGACGTAACTGAAACTAAAGCACACTCTTGAATATTTGACACAGCGACTACAGCGCAATCTGCCGGATCCTATGTAAGTTGTGCTAACATCAACAACAATTTTTAAATAAATAATTTAACTAAAAAACAATATCTAGTTGACCGTATTGTGAATTTAAACCATCCTCAAACCCCCTGGAATACACACAAAAAATTTCATCAAAATCGGTCCAGCCGTTTAGGAGGAGTTCAATAACTAACACACGTACAGAAAATTTATATATATAAAGATTTTAATCTAAAACCGAGCACCAGATTTTTAACAATATTTCACTGAAACAAAGCGTAAACCCTGCTATGGACGAAATAAAATCTAGAGATCAGATTTGCTCAGAAATAAACTGAGATATCAAAAATAATTTTTATTTTAATATAAAGCAGTGGCGTAACATTTTGCACCACAAATATGCAATGCAAGACCCAACGAACGCCACTGTTAGGAATAATAAAATATTACATCAGAAAATGGATCTTGATTCATGTAAACGTGTATTAAATTTCATAAAGATATATCTACAGGACTAACACAGTTACAAAATATCTATAGTAGTAACACAGATACACAAAACGATTTTTTTCTGGAAACTTTACTTCACTGTTTATAAAAAATTAAGTGTGTTTTTAAAATGTTGCGAGGCGCCGTCGTTCCAATATATAATTTCATTCATTTATTTAACAGACGGTGGTGTAATAATTTTTAGAACAATAGAATGAGCTTAAGATCATTTGATATAGCGATACTCTGTAGTAAAATACTGTCGATAAAAGTTTAGCTTGTTCATTGTTCCAGTGGCAAAAGAGTCTTCTGTATCTTGTATTACAAAACTGTAATGTTCCCCAAAATCAGAGTTAACAAGGAGTTCACCTTAAAAATTTTGAAGTAAAATACTTGTTGATTCCGCTTTTTCCGGATTTACAATTGTAAAATTTTTAATAAAAGTGAAGTTTCAAAGTATGTTTGTGAGAAAAAGACTAAATGAATGGAGTCGCCGCAAAGTAAGTGACATTTGTTTTGTTTCTTCTAATCCTTGAAAAAGCCCCTTATCAATGTGGGCGAAACGTCGGAAAACTTTGTTTATATGCCTATTTAGGTATATAAATAAATTAATTCGAAAAAATGACACGGTCTAAATCTGCAAAAAACAGAATCAGCTATGGCTCTGCCGCGGATACCTACGTTCTAATTATCTGTAAGAAGCACGTGAGTGACAATCGTAAAGCAGTCTATACCATTAGTCAAACTGCACCCTAGTAACTTGATTGTAATCGGAAATCGTTTTTAAATGGTCAGGAATTGCACTTACTCTATGACCAAAAACACAAAGTTCTTTTGGACCTAATTTTGTAGCTTTAAAATGACAAATTGTTTTTTTGTAGATAAACACAAAATAATTGAATAAATTCATTCAGGTCATTTGTCATTTAGAAGTACAATTTATCCAACGATAAACAAAGTCCAAAATATGACGTTAATTTCAGTCTGCTTGACGAGAAATGATCCATTTTTGAAAAATCATAACGAAACTTTAAGTATTTAATTTGACACAGAGCTAAATAATTGAAATTAACAATTTTGATTAATATTTTGTGTATATATTTTTTATTAGTCGAAACTATTCAGAGATCATCTTTTTTAGAATTAAGAGCACCCATTCCTATAAAACTATTTTCTAAGATCATCCTAGATCTTGTCAGGACACTGGTACCACTTATTAGGTACAAGAATGCATATTGTGGGCAAGTGAACCGCTAAATTCCATTTGTTTTAAACGCTTCTTTTGTGTGAACCCTGGATAAAGTTCATTTCCGTCTGTGTATTTGCTCAACACGAGATGGCGCACAAAGCCAGAATTATCGTATTTAATGCCAACATGTGTTCTAATGTTGATGTGGGGTTAATTAATTCTTACACGTGTTTTAACTATAATTTAAATTATTGGTAGCAAGTATACATAAATTCCTTATTTCTTTGGTAAGTAAAGTGTAGTTTATATAATTATGTGTTAATGTGTTAATTGGTATTTTATGTTAGTTTTAGTTTTAAACATTTTGTTTTACATCATAGTCCAGAAAATGGGCAACTACAAAAATAAACATTTTAGTTGCAAATTTTATTTTAACACACGATCATTTTCTATTTTAAGTATAAAAAAATCATTTTGGCTTCTTGCCATTAACAAACATCCTAAACTGTAAATCACTTCAGATAAGTTACTGGCTATTTGTAGTGTACCTAATTGTTATCACCCAGATACGGAAGCATCTAGAATTCGAATCGTAAAATCAACAGTCATTTAGATGTTTCGAGATCATTCTAGAATTAAACTTATTATGTATTTGAGTATAAATAGGAACAAAATGAAACTCAGATAAAGCAAGGCAACAAATTCAAGATAATTAATAAAATTATTAGCTACGAGGGTGAATCAAATATGAACCGGACTTTTCTGTTTCTCGCCCTGTAGGTAATTCGAGTGGCGTGACGTCTCGATATATGTTAGGTAGGGATGTTAAGAAGAGGGGAGTTCGTCGGTTTGGCGAGGCGTAGTCGATGCGCTGTTAGAAGCATCTTGTTATGAAGAGGTGCAACGTTTGTGCGCAGCGTGTTGTTATCAAATTTGGGCGCGGGAGGGCGTGAACAAAGACTGAAGTGTACGACTGGCACAAAAAGTCTTCAGATGGCCGAGAGACAGTGGAAAATGAGCCTCATGCACGCCGTCCCACGACAAGCATCAATGAGGCGAATATCTGCGCAATTCGTGAGCTGATTGAAGGCGTACTGCTGATCGATTTTCTGCACGAACGCCGTACAATTAATGCTGAGTATTACTGCGAACTACTCCAACAAGTGAAACTTGCCTATCGGCAAAAGAGGCGGGATATGTCTATCCGAAGTGTGATTCTGTTGCATGACAACGCTCGGCCACATACAGCTACATTGACTCAAGGAAAATTGAACAAAATGCATTGGGAAACCCTTGAAGACCCGCCTTACAGTCCTGATTTGTCGCCATGTGACTACCACATGTTTGGGCCACTTAAAGAAGAACTGGGAGGCCACCACTTTGAGGACAACGAAGGTGTAGAAACGTTTGTGCGCAATTGGTTATCGACATGACCAGTTTCATTCTTTGAGAAAAGTATTAAAAAACTTCCGATTCGGTGGGAAAAATGTATACATAACAGAGGAGACTATGTAGAAAAATAATATGTATTAAAATTTGTATTGATCGTACCAATAAAATTTTTAAAACAAAAGTGCGGTTCATATTTGATTCACCCTCGAAGAAAAAAAGGCAAGAGTAATTCCAACAAATACTCTAATTAATAAAAAAATTTAACAAAACATTTCATAGTGAAATAACTGAACTAAAATACGCCACAAATCAAGGTAGAAATTTATATTGAAAAATTCTGAAAAGACATACTGAGAATACATCGTTTTCGTACAATCAAATCGTAAAGGCCCTGTTATGAAAGCACCAAGATTCTGTGACACCTTCCTTGGCTATCAACAAAACACAGCACTGCTGTAAAATCACTCCAAAGTATTTCAGTAGAAGAACAGGGAGATGTTGGTAAATTAAATTTTAAGAGCTCGTAAGAAGGTATAGAAACCACTGTTTAAGCCATATTTACAAAGTTCAACCCGGTACACAAAAACTTGGAGAAAACTTGTAGTTTTATCACTGGCACTAGAGACGTGGAATCCCGGAAAAATCTGTGATTCAGTGATATAAAGTAGTGCAAAGTTTCCCTGCCTTGGAAATTTAAGCTGAATAAAAATTCACTGTAAGTGTGAACATCGAATACTTTACATATCGAAATGGCCCCTACCAACCAAACTGCTTGAAAATCGGGTGGAAGTCACCTAGGAAACAATTAGCAACAAATGCAGCACATCGTTATACACCAGGCACAGTAGTTCGTCGTGAAATTCGTCGCTATCAAAAGGTTACCTAACTGCTGATCAGAAAACTGCCATTCCAACGTCTTGTTAGGAAAATCGCACAAGATTTCAAGGTTTCAGAACTCAGCAATAATGGCCTTGCAAGAAGCTGGGGAAGCTTACCTGATTGGTCCTTTCGAAGATACCAATTTGTGTGTTATCCACGCGAAACAACTAGGACATCCAACTAGCTAGAGGTATACGTGGTGAACGCGCTAAAAAATTGACATCTCCAAATTATAAATATTTATGAATATGTTCAATTTGTGCAATGTCAAATCTCATTACATAATCATAGATACAGAATCACAAAACCTTAATATCAGGTTTGTAAGGATTTTGAAGAAAGTAACTAAAGTTTTCCACCAAGAAGAGTCAGTTTTTGTAAGGAATAATGACGTTAAGGACTTTTAGTTACACAATTGTTCATCTTTGGAACAGACACAACATTCTTGAACGTTATAAATATAATGAGTTAAAGAATATAGCTTCAGACCAAGGGCGAGAGCGTTTTTCTTAGACATAGAGACTCAGAAACAACCGCCCAGATGTATAACAAACTTAAACATAAGACAAGGAGAAAACACACCACCATTAAGGTATCGCTGTAGACACAGATGTCATTTTAAGAGGTGCATAGTTTTGAGTTGCTGCAACGTTTGCCATCCAAAAAAAAACACTTTGGTCGTTAGACCATCCCTAGTGCTTATGGCAATAATCAGATGGACGCTATCCACAATTCAACCTATTGTTCAAAGATCAGAATTAAATCCTAAGGGCACACATTCCATTTGTCTTCGTACTGATATGGATCTTAATAGCAAGTATGAGGAACTAGCAATATATCCAGCAGTGAATCTCAGTAGAGATTCGTCATTTAGAAATGGCAGGAAGAAAAAGACGACAACCCGTTTACGCTCTCTTCGATACAGTGGATAAATAGCACTTTATAGTTGAGAGAAACCCAAATTTACACATTCCAGTTTATTAGTTGTATCGAACCACGAAATTGCTCTATTGGACAAGTCAGAAACACAACACAAAGTAGGAAGTTATGAAATGAGAACAACATGCACCTTGAAAAAAATAAAAGAATGGATATTGTGAAGCAAAGGAGAGTGAAACAATCACATAAGCAGATTGACTAGCGATAGGGTAGCAAAAATTGCCGATGGCGAAATTATTTAAGTCCGGTTACAGCTAATCTGTAGAGTCAACCTAATTGCTCAAAAAAAAAACTAGGTTAAAACTATTTTTTAACCGACCCATTAAACTCACAGCATACCTACTCCGGTCTCTTAAGGTTTGAGTCTACAGAATACCGTATATATCGGTACCACCCAGCGTAGTGCCAACACTCGTGTTGCAGAACATAGGCGGAATTGTCGGTTATTACAGTCCGAAAAATCAGGAGCCGCAGAAGATGTACTACTGTTTTGGGAACACGTTAAACAATATTAATATACCGAGGTACTTTCAACCAAGATCCGCTATCGTTCGCGAGAGGCTATTGAAAATAAACACAGCGACAATTTCAATAGAAAAGAAGACGGTCTCAAACTTAACAAAACATGGCATCCCACCGACCAGTCAGGGCTTTCCCCACCGCTTTAGAGTCATTCTCGTCTTGTGCATCCTAAGGCTGTGTCCCACGTAAAAGAGATATATGCGTTTTAACCGCAAACTATCAAACACATAAAAATAATTCATTTTTATCAGGAAAATAAATTCGTACGATTTCAGCAATTTTAAGTTGTCGCATCGCTCAGTTGGTTAGTTTTTGCCTGCAGTTACAGTTTTTAATTTTCACACTGACGTATCGCACCGCCCGCACCGCGTTTACATGGGACACGGCTTTAGAGGTATTACTGACGCCCGCGCTTGTGAAGATGTCTGCCCCAGATGAAACGTTCGGAACAAATTGCACTAGACCACTACAGATTATCCAGGATTCTATTTGATCGGTAGATTTCTCGGCTATATATATTTAATGTGATAATGTTATAAATTAGCAACAGTGGTAGTCTCTAGTCTCATCTCATCCCAAACTGCTCTTTGGTTTCTATTTCCCTCTCATAAACGAGTTACTTGGCTCGTCCACATACAAAAAAATCAAAGGGAGTCAGGTCTGGCGACCTTAGAGGCCATAGTATAGGGCCAGTTCTTTCAATTGACGCGTTTGGGAATGTAATCTCCAGGAGCTCTCTGACAGTTCGCCAATAATGTGCTGGACAGGCAACTTTTTTGAATATTATTGGTCTGTCGTCCAATGAGATTTCATCTAATAAGATGAATAAATCGTTCATTAAAAATTCGACATTTACGAGATGGAAATAGACACCAAGAAGCAGTTAAGGGAAATAATCAATGTTGCGTTCCAAACAATGCGAATGATCGATTTTATTAGATGAAATCCCATTGGAAGACAGACAAATAAAATTGGTCAAAAAATTCAGAAATATGGCTGTCCAGCACGTTATAGACGAACCGTCAGAGAGCTCCTCGACATTTCATTCCCAAACGCATGAATTGAGAGAACTGGCCCTATACTATGGCGTCCAAGGTCGCCAGACCTGACTCCCTTTGATTTTTTGTATGTGTACGGGCCAAGCAACTCGTTTATGAGCGAGAAATATAAACCAAAGAGCAATTAAGAGAAAGAATAAATGTTGCTTTTGAAATAATATCGGATGAGACGCGACTAGTGACTACCAGGAGTCAGAAAAAAGTATCGCGATTGCATCCGTAGCGGTAGAAGCCGGTTTCAAAATTAATAACAAATTATTGCAACTTGATGTATGTTTTACTTTTTGTAGTTCTAACCTTGTAAGTAACAATCTCAAATTTTATTATGGTACTGATTACATTCCAATACGTGTGATATACCGTTGGAAAGGGGTTGAAGTAGAGAAGTTTTTGTAAGCATTAGAAGTTCTCGATGTGCTTCTAATTTGTTTTGTATTCTGATAAAGTTTTTTTAAACTTTTTTATGAAACCTCGCTATTTGTGGGCTCATACAATTTTCTCCCCAATTATTTCTGTCAAAATTCAAATGCAGATGAGCAAACAAACATCATAAATTAGATTTAAGTTTATTTGGTGAAGATGTAGTGAAAAATAAAAAAGTTACAACAGTTCAAATGTAAAAATCTGAGAATTAAGAAAAAATATTAAATTAAAAAAAAAACAAAAACCGTAAGATATCTAGATGTTATATAGGCTACATAATATAGCACATGAGCCCACCTATCTGCCCTCCAAGTTTGGCGAACCTTCTACAAAACACCCTGTATTTAATGTAATAATGTTATAAATTCGCAAAGTAACTAGAATCAAAGTGTTAAACTGTTTTTAAATAAAAATATTAAAATTATTAAATAGTTATTATTTTTGTTATCAACGCAACATATATTTCGACAGAAACATCTTTTCCTCACATTTTCAACGTGTTAACAACTTAATAGTCAAACCCACGCCATATCACACCCATCTGAAAGTGCCTCGCTGGTAATACCCCGTCATTATAAAGACGTAAATCAATCGGTAGACAAACATCCATTTTCAAACACCAATATATGGTTTTTTAAACTGCTGGAATTCTAGTATACTCCCAAGGTCGAGTTATATAATTTTTTATAAAGCATTTTAATTGATTAAAATTAAAATGAACATGTAAGATGTGCGACTATATTTTAATTTGCAAATTTCTTTAATTTGTAACAATTTCAATGAAGTCTTTAATTGATAACAATTTCTAACAAGGATATTTAACACAACCAATTGAATTAGAATCAATGTTTCCCGTTCACCAAAATCGTTTTTAGAATAGTTTAAC